>CM053603.1:94489815-94514088 GCA_028646535.1 Procyon lotor
TTTAAAGACTAGTATTCCCTGCACCTCCAAGACATGAAATGGAAGATTTGTTTATTTGTGTCATATTTTCATCTTCTCTTGTGTGATGTTAAAGTTTGGGCTACATAGGTTCTTAATCTGATAACTTTGTCTTTAAAGAAATATGGTCAATTTTCTGTCTTCTTTTCCTCCCTGCTCACTCTTAGATTATTTAGTTGTAAAATCACTAAATTTTAATTCTGAAGTGTTAGAATTTTTCGTATTTTAATATTTCTGAAATCTGGATGAGTTTTAAAATTGGTGCCAATGGAATGAGGCAGCCACCAGGTAGTAGTAAGTTGTGACTATGTAGAACTATATCCTTTTGTAAGAAGACAACTATTTGCATTGCTAAAACTATAATTGGTGAATGAGAGCTTTAATTGCTGCTTAATGTGTCTTCAAATAAATAACACTGGAATGCACCCTTGAAATACTTAGTTGTATTTACAATTTATGGTGAGCATTCATTCGATTATCCATTCAAATAAGTGCTAGGCTGCAGGTTAGGTTGTTGTAGTACTTTGAAATCTAGGCAAGGTCACAGAACAGGCCACAGAATTTTCTAAGCTGAGAGAAATTGGTGGAATAAACACATGTCATGAAGAACTGTCATTCAAGAGCAGATACAGAAACCTCCAAATGACTTTCAGAAGAATTTATTTAATTTCTAAAAATTCATAATTCAAGTAGGAAAAATGAAGCAGTAGAAGGCAATGGAATGCAGACCAAGTCTGCACAGTTCTAGAGATTAGGAAGATAATTGTGATGCTGTAGATACCTGCCATTGGCTCCGTGAGTCAGAAGAGTTTAGGCTCCTAATAAAAAGAAGACTTCGGAATTTAGAGATTTTCATTTTATGTTAAGACTGATGAAGTAATTTTTCTCAGCTGTGAGCTGGCCAAATCAGTATTGGTAAAACCAGGTCAGCAATTTTAGAGTTTGTGCTAGAAAAGACCTTCTAATGGTGATGTTAGTAAGAAGTATTTAGTTGGTTTGACTTTGAGGAGTTTTTTAAATGTAGACAATTGTGTTTGTGTGTTGTCTATGTGTAGAATTCCTCTTCATAATCTGTTACACTGAAGTTAAGTCTGTAAATTGAATAATGGTTATATTTGAGCCTAATCTCATTAATTAAAAAATGCTTTCTTGAGGAAGAGGACTTTGAGATAAGCCAGACTAGAAAGCTGAAAGCCCTGTCTAGCCCTTAATGTGATACTAAAAAGTTGATTAGAGATCACAGGACATTGGCATTATTATGCTCTTGGTACCTTTTTCGATGGTTGCTTAGGGGATTTCAGTTAGAGGAGCTTATTGCTTGGTTTTGACCTGATTTAATCATTGTAGATGAATATTTTAGAGAAAGTATTTTCTTTGCATTATTACATAGGTGGGAGATCTGGTGTTTCATTTAAATGATTGTTTCCAGTGCTTCAGGACACTCAGTGGTTGTTTAAATCAGGTGGGTATTGGGAAGATGAAACAAAGGGCTTTAAATAGAAAAATACATAAACTAGATCTGAAAAGTATCTGTTCATTTTTATTCTGTAGTCATGTCTATAAAATTTTTCTTTTCAGCATAACCTTTTCTAATTTTCTTACGGTACACACCTAAAAGTAATATTTGGTATATTTTAAGGCTGATGCTTCCTAACCAGTTACTGGCTAAGGAACCTGGTTGATGGTTTTTGAAACACTGATACAAGCATTCCATTAACTGTGTAGGGGCCAAGGGCAGACCACCCCAAAAGACCCCACCGTGGAATATTGATACTTTAAATAAAAGTTGCGTAAGAGACGGCTAAGTGAACCAGGACACTCGGACCACACCCTCTCTCCCCCCTGAAAGCAGGAAATGAATCTCCAATGTGAAAAGGCACCTTTTTCTTTTTTTTTTAAGGTGAAGAAACATCCTTATTATCAGAGATAGGAAATTTAGAGCCAAAAAAGCTGTATAAACAGCCCTTATAACTTATTACTAATTTACTGCCTCAGCCCAAATTCAGTTTAGAATTCTTTACTAATGGAGGGTTAATCAAAGTTAAGTTTTCTTTGTCCTATCAATTCCTCACAGATTATCTGTCTATAAAGTATAAAAGCTACCCAGTTTTGTAGGTCTCAATTGCATCGTTGGGTCTCTCTGCACATATAGTAAAACTTTTTTTTCTCCTGTTAATCTGTCACCTACCAGTCCAGTCACTACTAATCCTGTCACCTATCAATTTAATTCTTAGACTAGCTGGAAGAAACTTGATGAGTAGAATGAAATTTAAATTCCTCCCCTATAGTTGGCTTCCATGGGGTAGTTTCTCTGAAGATTCTGCAGTCTTAAGATATTGGGATGTCTGACATACAACCAGCAAAAGGTAAGATTTCTTTCCATGTCTGCCTCCCAGATTCTCTGTGCAGAGTCTGGTGGAGTGAGAGTAATGAGAATCTTTTTTCTCTACATTTAGATTAGCAAGAGAAACTATTGTGGAACGAATACATTGAACTTAGCAAGTCTTGGTAAAAATGTGTTGAGTACTGTTAGTGATCCATTTCCTCCCAGAGATGGTCTTTTTTTTCTCTTTGTCTCTGTGTTTTGTGTTGTCATAAAAGGAATTTCCAGAAAGCAGGCCTAGGCTCTAGAAGTGCCTATGTGAGCCAGCCTCAGACTCATGAAGTGATGGCTCCAATCAGACTGGTGTCTGCCTAGGCAAACTTCCTGGGGGTTAATGTGCACATGAGGTAAAGGCTGGTGCCATGGGAAATCTGGGAAGCCAGAGCCTCAAAATTGGTGGGCACGGGTTGAGCACTTCCAAGCTATTAGAATGCTTACCGCCTAACTCAGGGACCCCTGTGTGAGGATAAGTTGGTCACAGAACAGGTTAGATTAACAATAGGTCACCTGTCTAACACGGCACAATCTGCAACCCATGGCACATCCCTTGTAGATATTAGTTTGGCTCTGAGAGACCCAGCACTTAACTAAGGCTGTCAATGTGCACATCAGAAAAACCAGATGAGGTTTTTCCTTTCATCTTGTTATATGCCCTAAGAGCTTGGCTTTGTGATCAGTAAGAATATTCTCTCTGGTCCTCACCGTCAGGACAGTGCACTTACTGGTGTGCATCTTGGTGGCCAAGTAGACTGGGTTCCAGGACCTGCAGTTAGGAGCAGCACGCTTTGTCTGGGCATGCCAGTCCTCAAGGGGGTTTGTCATAAAGGGACCTGGCCCTCAGGGGCCTCGGTCATATCATCCTTCATTGGTTGGTAGTGTTGAAAAGTCCCGTTCCAGTAGTGTCTGGCTGCTGTCACAGATTAGCAGATCTACTCGTTTTTGTGGGAGTCTGATGACACCGTTTTCACTACACCCTCCTTACTGCCTGAGCAGCAAAGTCCGTGGCTTTCTTAGACAATCTTTGGAGTAAACTTTTGTATGCTAGGGCTGCATTATCTGCCCTAGACAGGGACACCTCTTGTGTCTTTGATCACGCCAGAAAAGGGCTTATTGGTTTGAGTTGCTATTGGAACTAATAAGGTCCTACTTGTCAGTGGCTGGAAGAGGGGTCCTTTAAATTGGCTGTATTTGCAAGGAAAAAATTATTTATGGAGAGCTCTCAATTGTCTGATTAGTATAATCACTAAACTTAAGGACTCCCTAAATGAGATGAAAAAAAAAAAATTAGGCCTAAGACATTAATGTCCACATGCAACATAAATTCCTCTTAAAATCCAACCCATCTGCCAATTTTAACTTTGCCTGGAAGATTTACAGAGACGCGCTGGTCTAATCTCTAGGTTTAAAGGAGACTGGCTACTCAGGCTGGTCACGTACACGCTGAAAGCCAGAATGTGAGTTTAGCAGAAGCACCTCAGGCAGTAGGGCTTGCTTCGCTGTCATCAGGCCCTTTCAGCTTCAGGAATTTCTGGGCAGTACTCTCGTGATGTAGCTTAGATCCCACCACGACAAAACCCGTGTCTCCCCAACAGCAGCTATCTTTTGAATTAAAAAGCCTTTTTTCCTCCACTTTCAGAAGATCCTACCGACTTCAGAGAAGAATTAGGTTAATGGCTATTCCCAGTTCCACTCACAGAGACCTTGACTGGCTGCTAAGGTGAATTCTTCCACCTCATGATTATACTACAGTTATTTGGCCAGACAGGCCCATGGAGGAACCCTTCAAAGAAGGAAAACAGAAGACCAAAATTTCTCCTAGTTCCCCTACAAATGAATCAGGGAAGGCCAATATTCAGACACTGATGGAAGCCAAGGTTAAATTCTATACTCAAAGACTTTTGTTAAAATGTTTGACACAGATTTTACAAAGGAATTAATCTTTTGACTCCTTTTTTTAGTTGAAAAGTCTCCCTAATTTAAAAAAACTTAGAAGTTTTTGGGGCGCCTGGGTGGCTCAGTTGGTTCAGTGTCCGACTCTTGGTTTGGTTCAGGTCACGATCTCGGCTTCGTGGGATTGAGCCCCGTGTCGAGCCCTGCATCACGAGGCTCCACCCTCAGCATGGAGTCTGCTTCTCTCTCCCCCTCTCTCTCCCCCTGCACCCCCTGCTTCTCACACACACTCTAAAATAAATAAATAAATCTTTTGAAAAAGTAAAAGTTTAATTAAAAAGGCAGGTCAATCCATAGATATTCAGGCTATAATCCATTTCTTTGGGGATTGGAAACCACTGTCTTTGTCTTACAAATTGCTACAAGACCAGAAATGCAACTCTAGAAAACTTTAAATCCTACCTTTTTTTTTTTTTAGGTGTGCACCTGAATATAGCGATTTAACAATTACATACATTACTCAGTGCTCGTTACAATAAGTCAACTTTTTTTTTTAAGATTATTTTAGAGAGAAAGCATGAGCGAGGGGAGGCTCAGAGGAGGAGGAGAGAGAGAAGCAGACTCCCCAGTGAGCGTGGAGCCTGACAAGGGCCTTGATTTCACAACCCTGTGGTCATGAGCTGCGCTGAAATCAAGAGTCAGTCATTTAATAACACCCCCCCCATGGGGGGTGGGGCATAACTGTACTCTTAATTCTTAATTCCCTTCACATATTTCACCCATTTTCCCACCCACATCCCCTCTGGTAACCACCTGTTTTTTCACTATAGTCTCTTTTTTTGGTTTGTCTATTTTTTTCCTTTGTTTCCACATATGAGTGAAATTATATGGTATTTGTCTTTCTCTGACTGATTTCACTCCGCATTATACACTCGAGCTCCATCCATGTTGTTGCAAATGGCAGATTTCATTCTTTTTTGTGGCTAAGTAATGTGTGTGTATATAAATACCAAATCTTTATCCATTCATCTGTTAATGGACATTTGGGCTGCCTCCATAATTTGGCTGTTGTAAATAATGCTGCAATAAACATGGGGGTACATATATCCTTTTGAATTAGAGTTTTTATATTTTTTGGGTAAATACCCAGTAGTGCAATTACTGAATCATAGGGTAGCTCTAATATTAACTTTTTGAGGAATCTCCACACTGTTTTCCACAGTGGCTGTACCAGTTTGTATTCCCACCAGCAGTGCACCTGAGTTCTTTTTTTGCCACCTTTCCAACACCTGTTGTTTCTTGTGTTATTGATTTTAACCATTCTGACAGTGTGAGGTGATACCTCATTGTAGTTTTGAGTTGCATTTCCCTGATAAGTGATGTTGAACAACTTTTCATGAGTCTGTTGGCCATCTGGGTGTCTTTTTTGGAGAAATGTCTGTTCATGTCTTCTGCCCATTTTTAATTGGATTATTTGGCTTTTGGGTGTTGAGTTGTAGCAATTCTTTATATATTTTGGATACTAACCCTTTACCAGATATATCATTTGCAAATATCTTCTCCATTTTGTAGCTTGTCTTTTATGTTTTATTGTTTCCTTTGCTCTGCAGAAGCTTTTCGATATGGTCCCAGTAGTTTATTTTTGGTTTTATCTCACCTGAGATGGAATTTTAAAAAGGGAAAAGATGCTTTTTTGAAATACAGATTGTTGAAAGGGCTCTTATGCCCAGATTAACACCTCTGAGAAGCCAGTGTGTCCCAAAAAGTCCATCTTGGAGAAAACCGGGATTCTTTCTTTGTGATGTAAATTTTCTACCCCCATCTCCTCTGGGACTTAAGAGCCATTCTTTGAAATACAAATTTAAAGAAGTTTCTTGTCAGAAAAACATAAAAGAGGTTGGGAATCAGGCCTATTATGTCCTCACCACAAATATTAGTAAAAAAAAAAAGCTATAAGATTTTTGTTTGTATATGTTTGTGTGTCTATCATCTATCATCTATCTATCTTGCTAAAATTAGTTTGTGAAAGAGCTCTATTTAGTTGGTTTGAAGGCAAGAACTTCTAAGGACTGGGCATTCTAAAACTCTTAGACAGAAACTAACCCAAATGTTTTTTTTTTTTCCAAGTTCACATGATCTGAAAAAATATTCGATATTGAAGCTAATTGAAGGTTGTTGGTTTAAAATAGACATGTTTTTAACATTATCAGCATTAAAATTAAAACTTGGGTTTACTTAGTTCTGTTACAAAATGTTTAAATAATTATCATAGCTTGAGAGGATGACTGATTTTGCTATCTTTTAAAGTTTTTATGGGTAACTTAAGCATACTTGTTAAGAACAAGTAAATTGAATAGAGGTAAGAAAAAGTTTTTAGGTAAACTTTTTAAATAGTTTCCCCCCAGATCTTTTTGGTAACCCTAGAACTTTGAAGTTGTGCTAAGTTTAAGTGATGAATTATGTTGAATTCATTGAATATTTAGGTCATTTCCAAATAAGACAAGAAATATTAATTACTAAACAAGTTTCTCTACTTTTCGTTTCCTTATTACAGAGAAACTAAAAATCAATTTTGGTCTGTTAGTAAACATGTTTTGTGCTTTATTAAAAGATTGTATTATGAAGAACCTCATGTTCTTAGAAATTATATAATGCATTCATAAATTTGCCAATGTAAAAATTGCCGGTGTAACAGGCAATTCATAATTGCTCACTGGTTTTCCCTAGAAATTAAATTTTCTAAGGGTGAGGAACTGTAATTAATATATGGTATTAAATGTACTAGAAATAAGAGAAACAGCTCTGTATGCAAGGAAAGTAAGATACATGTTTTTGGTAAGAAAAAGTGTGAGATATAAAATACACATTTTTGTTGAGGGAAAAAATAATTTTGTCCTAAAGTGAGGCTAATTATTTGAAGAGGGAAAACTTGGGACAAAATCTGAAAGTAAAAAAATTGTAGAAGGTTCATAGCAAAGGAGCCTTTGGAAAGGAATTTTATTTGTGGTCATTACTAAGATTACATTTATTTAAGAATGAGTTTTATCAAAAGTACAGTGGTACAAAATAAGAATTTGTTTTTTTCTCTGTTAAAAGGAAAACATTTTTTAGGCTTATTGATTTGCTCTTTATAAGAGTTTGTAAACAAAGTTTAACTTTACCTTTCAAGTAATCTGCCTAGAAACACAAAGATGCTGTGTTTTGTCTCTGTTCGGTCTTGATCAAAAAAAACCTGAGCCTTCTTGTTCACACCTATATAACCTTCTGTACTTGCTTTTGCAATCTTTTACCACTTCGGTTAAGTAAGTATTGTTTCAGAATGATCTGTGAGCCTATTTAATCAAATGTCTAAACCTTTTGATATTTTTTGAGAAACCTGCCAAAATCAAAGTCTAAAAAATCTTTTAACCACAGTCTAACTGAAATATTCCAGAGGCCCAATGGAACATTTAAAGATTTGTTCTTTTTATACAGAGGGAGGTATATTACACTAAATAGGCTTGTTATGTTCAGTTACATGGGGAGCATTGTCAAGTGATACTAAGCTCTCTTAAATTACATTTGTGTAGTGAGGCTATTAAAATGTTTAAAAAATTGTATGAAACCTGGAATGTCCTAGTATGTTATCATCTCAGTGTCGTGTGTCACAGAAACAACCAAATTTATAATCCATTCTAATCAGCTATTTCACTGTGGCCATTTTTTAAGTCCCTTATCATTTACAGACACATATACTTTTACTCAGATGCTTTCCCAAAAGCTTCCCTGCAGATATTTTTCATCTTCAGTGAGACTTGTGAGACTTCAGAAGGAACTCCGAGTACAGGTTTCTTTTGATGACCTTGATTTATAAAACTGAACTGGGTAAGAATTTCTGGAACCAGTGGAAAAACTAGATTCAAGCAGAACAAGAATAACATGTGACTGAATGAACTGGAGATGATGATTGTAATTTCTATGACATTTCTGGTGGAACCATTAGTGATTTTCTTCAGTACGTTTTTTTCAGATTTAAGGGCAAGTTTTTCTCTTATACTATGACTTATAGCAATTTGATAAATATTTCAATTTGTTCACAAAGGTATTTTATCTTTTTGTCCAGAGCTACCTGATCTTTCCAGTATTCAACTTTCAGTGAGTATTCTTAACATTTTCATAACAATTTTTATTTGCATAAATTGAGTAAAGATATGTTCTCCTTGTAACAGGACACAATTGGAAACACTGTTTATAGTACCACGGTTTTTACTGGATTGTTGTATTTGAGGGAGACGGGTCGTCTCAGACATGCCCACACAACTTTAAGGCCGACTTCATGCAAAGTCTTGCTTACAGGATTCCAAGCAACCTTACTAGGTGAGTAAGCATGGTCACTACATTGTAGGTGCAAGAACTTCAGGATATTCTGGGGACCTCAAGAAGAGAGGAATTAACCCAAAACTCCAGGTATTACAGGCGAAGTCTCACGGCAAGTGTTTGGCTTGGCTTCTGGCCTTCAGAGACTGTTAAAATTTCAGTCAGGAGATTCCTTACAAAAAGTTCAAAGCAGATTTAAAGGAGCCTTTGCCATCAATCAGGCCAAGTTTATTGACATTAGATTTATTTTGCAAACAAATTAGCCTTAATTTGGCTATCTTTGGTAAAAATAAGGGGTAAGTATAGAGAGAAAAAATTTGATTCACCACCACACCTTTCTGTATATTAGATTCTAACACGTTAAACTGGACTAGATCCTGATTTCTTTTAGTTTCCTCCAATGCCTGGCTATAGCTCTCCAACTGAACATCTTCAATTTTTTTGCCATCCTTTTGACTTGGAATCATTTGGAAACTAAAACTGGCCTTTTTCCTGAAGCTTTGCAAACTGCATATGAACAACTTGGTGTAAAATTCAGAGAAATCACCATAACAGCTCATATATAGACAGTCTTCGTGCCTGTTGTTCCATGGGCCACTCAAACTACAAAGAAAATCTGTCAGATCGCCACCTATCTGAAGTTGCTCTAAGCCCACATCTAGAAATCCTCTCGACTAGCTACCCTCAGTACTGAGAAACTCGTTTATGATTTGATCCAGTCCTTAACCATTGTTCTTTTTTTTTATTTCCATAGAAATGCCTCTTATCATCTGATTATTAGAACCATAGGCTTAACTTTAAGACACCTACATCACTGTGTCCTGAAATGAATTTAACTGAATTGACGTATTGTCAACAAGGAGATTCAACAAGAAGGGAATAATCTCCCAGCTCAGTTTGTAATGTATGAAACTTGCAGGAAAGCTTCTGTGGTGGGAACTGTAGAGGCCAAGGGCAGGCCACTCCAAAATGTCCCCTTTGGCATACTGATTATTTTAAATAGAAGTTACTTAAGAGACAGACTATACAAGAAGGACACTCAGATCCCTGTCTTCCTGAAAGCAGGAAATAAGTAAGTCTCCCATGTGAAAAGGTACCCTTTCTATACCACAAGGTTAAAGAGATAGGAAATTTAGAGCTAAGAAGGCTGCATAGACAACCCTGATTACTTGTTACTAATTTACTACCTCAGTCCAGATTTTGTTTAGCACTCCTTACTGATTGAGGCTCCCAAAGTTAAGTTTTCTTTGTCCTGCCACTTCCTTAGAGATTTATAAAGTATAAAAACTGCTTGCCTTGGTCATTTCCGTAGGTCTCAACTGTATTATTGGGCCTCTTTGGCTTTTTTCTCCTGTTAATCGGTCTCGTATCAATTAAAGTCTTAGGCCAGATGGAAGAACTGTGATGGGCAGAAGAAAATTTGAATTCCTTCCCTACAAATGATACGAATTTTGAGAGGCAAATGATGGCCATGTTTACTGGATCACTTCTTCCTGACATGGAGAGGTACTCTATTGGATTATGTTACATATTGTTTACTTTTCTAAATTAATTTAGGCCAACCTGGGTACAGAGCGTTAGAAATGAAAATTGTACATATTTGATAGAATTACAGTTACATCACAATTTTGCAGACACTTGGTTTTATCCATGAAACACTATTTTTTAATTTATGAAATTTGAATTAAGCAATATTCAGTTTAGCACAAATTTTGCATATGTATACAAATCTCTACACACTGAACACATTTTACATAGAAATGTAAACATTTATTTAAAAGTAGATATCAAAAAAGAATACTTGAAATGATAAATAGTAAAGTTCTTCTAAATTGATAACATTTTCCCTATAATTTACTTTCATTGAGATAGATTGTCTTTATATCCTAGGTAGAAGGAATTCAGTAATAGAAAATAGTTGGCTGCACTGTGTTCAAAGTAATGAGAAATTAAGAGGTGAGGCCATCAGTTTTTTGTTTTGTTTTGCTAAAGCAATACTTACTGATCCAATTATAGCATATACTGAGTGCTTTTTACATTTTTAGGGCTAAAACCCTGAGAAACCCACGGAGAAAACTGTTTAGCACTGAGCAGAGTTCAGTTTATGCCTATGTTCCCAGAATTAAATAAACCAATCGAACCACAAAAACCCCAGCATCTTTTCATTAATTTTTAATTTTTGGGTATTGTAATTGCAGGCTTTCTCAAATATTAGACTACCTTACCTATTTTACCAGAGTAATTATTTAGGCTAAATAGTATTGTCACTTGGTTTAGAATTTGGTATAAGCAGATCCTTTTTTCTTTTCAGAAATTATTAAGCTCTGTTGGTGCCACAGCCGAACCTTCTTCAGTTCCAGAGGCTTCTTCTGGCGTCTGTAGCTCTTGACAGTGGTACTTCACTTTAAGTGGTTTGCCAGGGTACCAGACCAAGTGAATACGACAGGGAATGATCTCCTAGAAAATGAGAGTTCTAAAATATTATGAGCTGCAGAAATTTCTGGTGAGCGCAGTTGTGTATCGCAGGAGTGCCGGCCGCAGTGACCTCCCTCTGGAACATGTTCCAGGCCCCTCGGAGGCAATGTGTGCCCTGACCCGAATGGGGGAAGGCGTGTTAGTTGGGATCACTAGTAGAGCTCCTTTCAACCCCGCACCGGTGGTGCCCTGAGGTCTGTTAAAATATCCACGATGGCCTCAGCACCTCCTTTTGTTCTAGCAAATCTGTGGACAGTCTGGACTTCACAGAGAAGAGCTGCCCAGTGCCTCGATCCCTGCCTGCTGACCCCCCTTGGCAGTCAGTTACCCTGAACCAGACTCTGTAAAACTGTGCGGTGGAGCTGCTGGCTTCACTCTTTGGTCTCAAGGTGCCGTCTCAGTCCGGACAATACATTACTGCCCTCCCCCGACCGTGTAACATACATACGATTCTGTTTCACCTGTGTCGAGAATTCATGGAGTAGAACGGTATAATCAAAATCAATTGCGTCATCACTGGTTTTCTAGAGAAAGGAAAAAAGAGGGAGTCTAAAAACTAGGGTAGATTTATATTAGCTCAGAGTTTGGAAGGCTTATATCAAATTCCTGTTTGGATGAGCCCCTTGAATCCCCTGCTGCCTCTTCAATTCGAGCCCCAGTTCCTCTGGTAGCAGCCTGCACTGAGACACAGAAGTCAATGGATTCTTACTGCTTTGTCACCGAGTTAGATGAAAATCTGGTTGAATATCTTCCTATCATTCTTGCTCTCTAATAAGTACGGTTTGGGTAGAGGCTAAGTTCTGTGGGAATAGGGAGAATCTTTTTGATAACCTTTGGAATCTAGATACTGTCTGTGTACCTCCATTTGATATGCTAACATATGTTTAAAAATTGGTTTTACTTATAAACTTGGAAGTGGTTTTTCAGGACCAAGCCTTATTCTGTTTTTGAAAATAGCATTTCTGGAGGAAATCATGGCAGTCCCTAGATTTTAGGCATAAAAGAGGAAAGTCTGAAACAAATGATGGGTTTCCAACTCCATTTGATAAGCTACTTTGCTAAATACACGGAGTGTTACATATTTTTTACTACAAAAATTGGGGCTATTATAATGTTTGTAAACCCTGTCCCATTTAAGACCTTCCTTGATGACATCATTAAACCTTTCCATTTTTGTTTTTATAGATTCTTCCCCCTCCAGGAGGAAGCACCCTTACGCCAACCCAAAAACAGCTTATTAAAAAACTGCAGAAGGGACATTGCACAGCCCGGCCTGGCAGAGTACCCCAGGGTTGCGCTGCCCTCACCAATGTAAGCTCTGCCAAGAAGTAGTTATTTTTAATATTATTCAGAAATAATCTCCTTGGCTTCTCCTTGACTTCTGTACAAATTATCACAAATGCCAAATCCTTATAATCCAAATTGATGATTTACGGTTACATTTTCCAGTAATTCAGCACTTTAATCTTCCTAGAGACAGACTAGAGTGTTTTGTTTGTTCCCTTTTATTACTCATAATCCCCACCAGAACCCGTGTGGTTTTAGTAGAGAGTAAGTAGGCTTAAATTATTAATACATATTATCCAAAGTAGACTGTTAGTCGAATAAATAATAAGTTCCCTAAGAAGGCTTCTATAACGCACCCTTGGCCAGTGGGGGCCTTGAGGTAGGAGGGCTGATCGCAGCAGGATAATTTAGGGGTGCTGACAGTGTCTCGTATGGACTCTTTTAAGAGTTGAAACAATGCTCACTTTTCTCAATTCATATTAAGGGCTAGGGGTGTGAGGAAAGTTCATCTGTTTTTTTGTTTGCTTGTTTTTTTCTCTAGCCAGGAAATACCTCCCTTGTGCTTGGTACAGTCCTCATGGCATTAGGAATGGAATCTGGCCTCAGTTCTGAAGTGATAATTGTGCCGGTCAGGTGGGTCTTACTTTATATCTGTATTTTCGTCTTGTTTCTCAGGCCTTGTTCACTTGGAGCTATGACTTTGTAAGCCTGCCCTTCCTTACACTATCACATTAAAAGGGAACTTTAACTCTGAGTGTAAAGAAAGTGATTCCCATCCAAAAACCTTCTGGAAAAAATTCCTGAGCCACCTTGGGCCACAGAGCACCTCCTGTGTCACTTCCTGCTCCTGTACTTTCTGGGCTTTGTCAGCCCCACCATCCTGTATCTAGTCTTCTAGAACAGTATATAGATCTGATCTTCGTGACTTTTTAAACATTGTTTCTTGTTTTGCCTGTTGCTGGGTTGCTTCTTTTGCTGAAAGATCATGCCAGTCCTTAGTGACTACACAATAGCAGAATCTGGAAATCTATGTGGATATGTGCATACTTTTCTTTAAGCAGATTCTAAAAGCATATCAACATTGAAACCAAATTTACCAGTTGCTTTGGTGATTTAGGTTTATGTTAATTTCAATGACTTCAATGAGTTTGTTAATCCTCATTTAATAGGCCCTAAGAGATGAAGTGATCTGCCTTGGGTGGCCCAGCAAGCCAGATGCATATTCAATTATTTATCTAAAACCCAAACCTCACAGGGTATTAAAAAAAAAAAAAAAAAAAGATTCTACTAAGTGACCATACTCCCTCTGCATTTTGTTTTCTTAACTCTACGATTACTTTTATACCAATTTTCCCACTAGCAGGTTGGATGATTGATTGTAATAGACAGATGAGAGGCATTAAAGACTGGCTAGAACAAGACAGAAATGGAGCTGCTTGATTCGGACCATACTATGTCCCGGTGGTTGTTGGTTTAGCAATGTGTCACGTACAATTGCAAATGAAAAGAAAGCACTGACGTTAAGAGATCCTAAGGCGCAACAGGTAGATCCCAAGCTCAACTCATTTCATGGACACACTGAAGCAACAATGGCATGGATTGCAACTAACACTGAAAACCACCTGAAGACTGGCAGAGATCTCCCACAGCTGGTTATAGAGAGAAGGCCACATCAGAATGAGGTAGAGACAGTGGTGGAGAACCAGACCCCTGACATGACCAACCACAAATGGGAGGGATATCACGAGCACAGAAGAGTGAGAGGATCAGACCCCACACCAGAACGCCTGGCCCTAGGGATCCACCCTGGAAAGATGAGTCCCCATAATCTGTAGATATGAAGTCAGTGGGGCTTAGCTCTGGGAGAGATGGAGGGCTAGAGGAAATGAAGCCCTTCAAGAGCCAAGACCCTAAATAATAAGGCCCAGGACAGCACAGAAGGAGCACTTGGCAAAACACCTGGGGTATACGTGAAGGGGATTTACTAATTTTAGGACATGTGCCACAGGGACAGGGATCTACAGGAGCTTTCTCCAGAACAAAAGTGGTGGATGCCATTTTCTTGCCCTCCCCCGCCTAGATAACCAGATGCTTATGGGAGCCAGTTCTACTACTTTCCATCTACCTTGCTAGGACCCTGTGCCCACCACACCCAATAGGCAACACTGGTAAGGACTGGTTCAACTCCTACCCTGGAAACAGGAGGCAGAGATAAAACAGCATGCCCTCTTCCCTGGCTGTGCGGGGAGAAAGCCCTTTGTACTTTGGGGTCCCCACAGTTTTTGCAGTGGTGAACTGCATCCAGCCATGCTGAGGGTGACCCTGCCCACCAGTGATCCCACAGCTGCTATAGACAGGACCCTCAACAGCACAAAGAGCAAACCCTGCCCCATGTGCCTGCAACAAGTGTGCGGAGGGCCAGCCCCAACCAGTGGCATGGCCACAGCAATTACAGCTCATCAAAAACAGGGTACATGCAGCCCACACGGGGGACATCCCTGGAGCACCCAGGTCTGAAGACTCAGGTTGGGGGACTGTGTACAGGACACCACAGGACTGCTTCTATATAAGGCCACTAATTTCAAGACCAGAAGATGACAAAATGAGGAGACAAAGGAATATATCTCAAAGGTAAGAGTAAGACAGAATCACAGAGATCAGAGTAATGGCTGTAAAGAAATTCACTGTACTTGAAAAAAGTGGATGAACTCAGAACTTCAACAAAATGACTAAAAATATAAAAAAGAACCAGTCAGAGATGAAAAATTCAATACCTAAAATGAAAAACACACTAAAAGGAAACAAGAGACTAGAGGCAGCAGCAGAACAGATCAGTACCTGGAAGACAGGGTAACAGAAGCACCCTAGCCGAACAGCAAAAGAGAAAAGAATAATGAGAATAGGTTAAGGAACCTCTGTGACCACATCAGATATAACATTAGCATCACAGGGATTCCAGAAGGAGAAGAGAGGGAAAAGGGGGCAGAAAACTTATGAAAATAGCTGAAAACCTCTCTAATCTGAGGAAACAAAAATCCAAATCCAGAAATTACAGAAAGCCACAAACAAGATGAATAAAGAAGGTCCACACCAAGAAACATAATAATTACGATGACAAAAAGTAATGATAAGGAGAATTTTTAATGCAGCAAGAGAAAACAAATAGTTAACATACAAGAAAACCCCCTATTCAGCAGAAACTTTGATGCATCATACCATCTTCTGGTTTGCAAAGTGCTGAAAGAAAAAAAACCTGTAACCAAGAATACCTGACATGGTCATCATTCAGAACTGAAGGAGAGTTTCCCAGACAAACAAAAATCAAAAGATTTCATTACCACTAGCCAGACTTACAAAAAAAATGTTAAAGGGGATTCTTCACTGGTAAAAACAAATAGTAAAGGTAATAGATTAGTCAGTAATAAAGCCAATATGGAAGTTAAAAATGTAAAAGCAGTAAATTCAATTTTATCTACAAAAGTTAGTCAAGAGATAATCAAATATGCAAAATAAGTAAAAATTTAGTGCTTTTAGTATATGTTCAAACTTAAATCACCAACAGCTCAGTATAGATTGCTATACACAGGGATGCTCTATATGAACACCATGATAACCACAAATCAAAAACCTGTAATAGATACACAAGATGTAAAGAGAAAGCAATTCAAGAATAACACTAAGGAAGCCACAGGGGAAGGGAGCAAGAAAGGAATTCAGAGAACTGCAAAAATAACCAGAAAAAAATAAATATAAATGCTCTAAAGGCCCCAGTTGAAAGAGGGTGATTGAATAGATAAAAAAACAAGACCCATCTATATGCTGCCTACAAGAGACTCATTTCACACCTAAAGACACAAGCAGACTGAAACTGAAGGAATGGAAAAAGACATTGCATGCAAATGGGAGTAAAAACTCCAGGGCATCAAAACAGACAAAACAGACTTTAAAACAAAAACTGTAGCAAGAGACAAGGGCATTGCATAATGATAAATCAATTCCACAAGATTACAGGACATTGTAAACATCTATGCAACTAATATAGGAGCACATAAATACATGTAGCAAATATTAGCAGACCTAAAGGAAGAAACACGATAATAGTAGGGAACTTTAACACCCCACTTACATCAATGAATATATCATTCAGACAGAAAATCAATTAAGGAAACAGAGGTTTTGATCAACATATTAGACCAGATGGACTTAAATTTGTTGAGACTTGTTCTATGGCTTAAAATGTGGTCTATCCTGGAAAATGTTTAATGTATGCTTGAAAAATGTGTATTCTGCTTTTGGATGGAATATTCCATGTATACAGAACAGAAAAACTCACTGTCACTGGAAGGACATAAAGATTAGACTGAAGTGAGACCAAAAAAAAAAATGATGCCAAGAACAGGTTCTTTGGAAAGATAAGACTCATAAACCATTAGCCAGACTCAACGAGGAGAGAAGACTCAGAAATGAAAGAGGAGAAGTATTAAGTGACAGCACAGAAATACAAAGGTTTATAAGAGAATACTAAGAAAAATGAAATGCCAACAAATTGGACAACCTAAAAGAAGAAACCGTAAATTCCTAAAAAAATAAAATCTTCCAAAACAATCAGAAACAGAAATCAGAAGAGACTGATTACTGGTAACAGAACTGAATCACTTTAAAAAAAATCTCACAAGCAAAAGAGTTCAGGACCAGATGGCTTCATGAATGAATTCTACTGAACATTGAAAGAAGAATTAATAAGATTTTTTTTCAAACTATTAGAAAAAATAAAAGGGGAACTAGCAAGTTCATCTGAGTCCAGAATTATCCTGATGCCAAAACCAGACAGACACTACAAGAAAAAAAAAACTATAGGCCAATATTCCTGAAGAATATAGATATAAAAATACACAACAAAATATTAGCCAACTGAATTCAATACATTAAAAGGATCATTTATCACAATCAAGTTGGATTTATTCCAAGAATGCAAGGATGATTCAATATTTGCATATCAATCAACATGATATATCACATTAACAAGAGGAAGGATAAAAACCACACAATCATTTCAATAGATGCAGAGAAGATATTTAGCAAATTCAACATCTGGTCATTATAAAAACTCTAAACAAAGTAGGCTTAGAGGTGACATAACACAATAAAGGCCACATATGAAAAACCCATAGCTAACATCACACTGAATATTGAAAAAACTGAAGTTTTTCTTTAGGATCAGGAACAAGACAAGGTTATGCATTCTCACTTTTATTCAACATAAAGTCATAAAGCCCTAGCTGCAGCAATCAGAAAAGAAAAAAGAATAAAAGGATAAAAACTTTATACCATAAACCCTAAAGACTCCACAAAAAAAATATTAGAACTATGACTTATAATTATGACTTCAGTAAATTTGCAGGATACAAAATATACAGAAATCTGTTGCTTTTCTATATACTAATAATGAATTAGCAAAATTAAAACAATTCCATTAACGACTGCATGAAAAGAATAAAGTACCTAGGAACTGATTTAAACAAGGAGGTTAAAGATGTATACTCTTAAATCTACAAGACATTAATAAAGATGTTAAAGACAACATAAATGGAAAGGCATACCATCCTCATGAATATTGGAAGAATGAGTATCATTAAAAGGTCCCTACTACCCAAAGCAATCTACAACTTTGTGCAATCCCTATCAAAATACCAACAGTATTTTTAACAGACGTAATCTTAAATCTTCTTTGGAACCACAAAGGACCCCAAACAGCCAAAGCAGTCTTGAGAAAAAACAAAGTTGGAAATATCCCAATTCCAGATTTCAAGATATACTACAAAGCCATAGTAATCAAAACAGTATGATGTTAGCACAAATACAGACATCAGTGGAGCAGGACAAAGAGCCCAGGAATAAACCCACACTCATGTAGTCAATCTACAACAAAGCAAGAAAATACAATGGGGAAAAGAGTCTTCAAAAAAATGATGCTGGGAAAACTGAATAGCTACCTGCAAAAGAATGAAACCTGGACTTTTTTTATGCCATAAATAAATGGGTTAAAGACCCAGAAATGTGAGATGTGAAACCATAAAATTACTAAAAGAAAACATAACCAACAAAATGAAAAGGCAACTTAGTAAATGGGCGAAGATATTTCTAAATGATTTATCCAATAAGGGGTTAATATCTAAAATATAAAGGACTCATTCAATACCAAAACAACAACAAAACCAAAGAAACCTCCAACATTTCAGTTTAAAAAAATGGGCAGAGGACATGAATAGATGTATTGCAAATAAGACCTACAGATGGCCAATGAACACATGAAAAGATGGTCAACATTGCTAATCATCAGGGAAATGCAAATCAAAACCACAATGAGATATCACCAACACCTATCAGAATGGCTAAGACCAAAATGACAACAAGTGTTAGTGAATATGTAGAGAAAAAGGAACCCTTGGACACTGTTGGTGGGACTGTAAGTTGATGCAACCACTGTGGAAAACAGTATGGAAGTTCCTCAAAAATTAAAAATAGAAATAAGATCCAATAATTCCACTACTATTTTTTTTATTTACTTGAAGAATATGAAAACAATTTGAAAAGATAAATGTACCCCTATATTCATTACAGCATTATTTACAATAGCAAAGATAGGGATTCAACCTAAGTATCCATCTATAGATGAATGGATAATAAAGATGTGGGGTGTGTGTGTGTGTGTGTGTGTATACACACACACACACACACACACACCAGGAAATTTTACTCAGCCATAAAAAAATGCAATTGCCATTTGTAACAACATGGATGAGTCTAAAAGAATACTATTGTAAGTCAGGCAGAGAAGGACACATACCATATGATTTCACTTATATATGGAATGTAAAAAACAACAAAACAGTTTCATAAAAACAGAGAACACACTGCTCATTGCTAGAGGGGAGGGAGGTGGGGGAATGAGGAAATAGGTGAAGAGGATTAAGAAATACAAATTTCCAGGGCACTGGGTGGCTCAGACAGTTAAGCATCTGCCTTTGGCTCAGGTCATGATCCCAGGGTCCTGGGAGCCCCACATCAGGCTCCTTGCTCAGCAGAAAGCCTGTTTTCCCCTTCTCCCTCTCCGTCTGCTTCTGCTCCCCCTGCTTGTGCTCTGTCAAATAGATAAATAAAATCTTTAAAAATAAAAAAAAAAGGTGTTTTGTTTTAAAAGTGTTTTATTTAAAAAAAGTATTTTGTTTTTAAAGAATTGTTTCTTTAAAAAGTATAAACTTCCATGCAATACATGCCTTAAGGCATGTATTATTTATTAGTCCTTAAGACTAATAAAAATTACAAAAAAAAAAAAAAATGCCCATGATAATACTTAAGACATTTTTTAAAATTTCATGACCCTTCACAAAACATTCTATATTTTAAACTTTTTTCAAGCCATATAGTCAGTCTTATTGTATAATTTAAGAGCTAGTCATGATGTTCACCACTATAACTGTAACTATCAGTAATACTATTAATGTATTCCATAAATGTGAATAGAAATTTTCACCATAACTATGTTTTAATAAAGTTAAAAAGGTCTTTTAAAAAAAAGTTCAAACTTCCAGTTATAAAATAAGTCACAGAAATGGAATGTAGAGCACAGGCAATACAGTCAACAATAACTGTATTGGGAAGTGGTGACTATACTTACTGTGATAAGCACTAACGTACAGACTTGAATCCGTATATTGCTTACCTGAAACTAATGTAACATGGTATGTCAACTATACTTGAATAATAAGTAAAATAAAGTAATAAAGAGTGTTTGAAAAAAATCCATTTTTTTCCTGTTATATCTGTATTGCTGTATTCTCATTGTGTTTTTCTCTCACATCCATTACAATTAGTTCTAAATTTTTTTTTTAAGATTTATTTATTTATTTGACAGAGATCACAAGTAGGCAGAGAGAGAGGAGGAAGCAGCTCCCTGCTGAGCAGAGAGCCCGATGCGGGGCTCGATCCCAGGACCCTGAGATCATGACCTGAGCTGAAGGCAGAGGCTTTAACCCACTGAGCCACCCAGGCGCCCCTAGTTCTAAATTATTTTGACATCATTTCCTACACTGTAAACCAAGTGTTGCCTAAAGTTTGTTAAGGTAAAAGTCTTTTGTGGATATAATCATCTTGGTAGATAAAAGAGAGCCAAGAAAGAGGTAGAGAAACTTTTACGTGGCATCCTGACTTGAAATATAGCAACAATCAATTAAATGATAGTTTCTATTAAAAGCACTCTATAAAGAAGAAATGTGTTCAATTTGCTAATTAATAAAAAACTATATTTCTCATTTGTTTTACAAGTAGCTTTTGAACAACACACCAAACTTACTGGCATTAATGCTTACTCAACATGGTATGAGAGTACAATACGGCAAAATGGGGAGACCTTGAACTCCTCTCCCCCATGGTTACACTGAGTCAACAGCTACATTTAGAAGAGTTCCTCTTCAAGAACTTTGAGAGCTGACTGAACAGCTTCAGAGCAGCAAAGGATGAAGGGGTCACAGAGAATGGCAGGAAAGATGGAGACATGGTAACCTTGGGAACCCCAGCCTCAAGGCTGCAAAGTGCAGTGAGGAGGGATGATACTGAGGAAGTGGTAACACATTCACATGCCTTGGGTCACAGGAAAAAAGTCACGGTTTAAAAGAGCAACTAGAATTTAAATTACCCCTTGAGTGTATTCCAAACAGCAGGGAACCCATGGAACATTCTCTGGAGTTAGGATGGTGAGAGTCATTTATGCCCCCCTCCACCTTGCTAGTGCAGATGGAGTACAGTCCAGCACCCTGGTTGACTGCACCATTCCATCCAGCTGCCCCGGAGGCAGAAAAAAAGACATAGATTTAAAAAAAAAAAAACTAGAGTATAAAGGAAACAGCCCTAGAGGAGCTGCAGGAATTCTCTCTAGGGTCAGAGGGGCTGGAACACACCCTGTATACATCCTCCCGCTTCCAGCTTGATCGTGTGGATGGGAGCAAGGTACAGGAACCCTGGCCAGTTGGCTGCCTTACTGAGCCCAGGGTTCCTGGCCCCACCAGCCCCAGCGGTCCCCCCCCAAAAGGCTCCCCTCAAGAGCCTGAGCTCCAGCCATTCCACGGTGGTGGCCCCAGTGTAGCACACACCAGACACCCCAGGACGGCACCCCCTACAGCTCCAGCTATATCACCAAGGTGACAGATGCAAAACACCCTGAAACATTCCAGGCCTGCACCTGCTTCACCTCCGTATGACTCACCAGGACACTCCGTGTGTGGAACACCCACAGGACACCCTGAAATGTGCTCCATTTTGGCTCTAGCCACCCAACCAACCAGAGCACTCCCTGCATGTAGCACCCTGAGACACCCTGGCCCACATCTACCTCAACGTCAGCTGCCCTGCCCGAGTGCTCTATGCTGAGCACCCTGGGACCACTCCTGGCTTGTACCCACTTCAGCTACAGCTCTCCTGCCAGGATGCCTTCTATGCAGAAAGCTATTCCCTCCCACCCTGGGCTTGTCCCCACTTCAGCTTCAGCTGTCCTGCCAGGGCATCCTCTCTGCAAAGAACCCTGGGACCACTCTAGCCCATACCCACTTCAGCCCCAGCCATCCCACCGGGACAGCCTCAGCACCAAGTGCCTCATGCCTGCCAGCCACAGTTCTAGCTGGCCAGCCAAAGTCACCACGGTCTATACAGGGGATGACCATAGATAAAACTAATTCCTTCAAGCTTAGAAGTAGCTGTTCTAATTTGCAGAAGCGAACACAGAAAGTCAAGCAAATGAAATATACTCCAAATGAAAGAAGATAAAACCGCAGAAAAAGGACTAAATGAAATGGAGAAAAGCATTCTATCTGATAAAGAGTTCACAGTAATGATCATAAAGATGCTCACCAGACTGAAGAGTGAATGAACTTAGTGAGATTGTCAACAAATAGAAAACATAAGAATAGAACCAATAATAGTTGAAGAATACAATAACTGAAATGAAAAATACACTAGAGAGAATCAACATTAGATTAGCAGATAGAGAAGAATGGATTGGTGATCTGGAAGACACAGAAATGGAAAGCACCTAAGCAAAAGAAAGAGCAAAAAAAAAAAAAAAAAAAAAAAAAAGAATGAAAAAATCAGCATAGGTTTAAGGATCTCTGGGACAACATCAAGTATACTAACATTAGCATTATAGGGATTACAGGAAAAGGAGAGAATGGGGCAGAAAACTTATTTGAAGAAATAACAGGTGAAAACTTTGCTAATTTGGGGAAGGAAATGGACCTCTAGCTCCAGGAAGCACAGAAAGAACCAAACAGGATAAAGTCAAGGAGGTATACCAAAACAAATAATTAAAATATCAAAGATTAAAGACAGAATCTTAGAAGCAGCAGGAGAAAAGGAACTAGTAATGTCCAAAGGAAATCCCATAAGGCTTCAGCAGAAAATTTGCAGGCCAGAAGAGAGTGGGATGATATATTCAAAGTCCTGGGAAAAATACCTACAACCAAGAATACTCTATTTGGTAAGGTCATCAATCAGAATTAAAGGAGAAATAAATAATTTTCCAAACAAAAGTTAAAGGAGTTTTCCACCACGAATCTGGCCTTACAAGAAATGCTGAAGGGACTTCCTTAAGTGGAAAAGAAAAGGTCATAAGTAAAAAAGAGAAAATGTCCTAAGTAGAAGAAAAATATGAAATATTTCATGATCAAAAGCAAACTTACAATAAAGTTAGAATACCAATCACATGTAACAGTAGTATGAAGGTTAAAAGAAAAGTAGTAAAATTACATAAAAAAAATTAGTTAAGGGACTCAAATCTATATAAATTATGGCAACATATACATAAAATGGCAGGGAGTAAAAATATTGTACATTTAGACTGTGTGTGAACTTAAGTGACCATCAACTAAACAGACTGCTATCTATTCAGAATATTATATATGAACTACATGGTAACCATACATGAAGCACCTATACTAGATAACAGATAAAGAAAATGGAATCCAAGCATAACAGTAAAGTCATCGTAAAGGAACAGAAAAAGAGAAGCAGAGAATATAAAACAACCAGTAAGCAATTAACAAAATTGCAATAAGTACATACCAATCAATAATAGCTTTAAATGTAAATGGTCTAATTGCTCCAATCAAAAGACATAGGATGAATAAATGGATAACAACAAGACCCAACTATATGTTGTCTACGAGAGGCTCAATTCACCTACAGACACACACAGACTGAAAGTGAAGGGATCAAAAAAAGATGCTCCATACAAACAGAAGTAACAAGAAAGTGAGTAGCAATTCTCTTTTCAGACAAAATAGACTTTAAAACAAAGGCTGTATAGCAAGAGACAAAGAAGGGCGTGACATAATGATAAAGGGATGGATCCAATAAGAGGAGAAAACAATTATAAACACCTATACAACCAACATAGGACCACTTAAATACATTAAACAAATATTAACAGACATAAGGGGAGAAACTGACAAATATTAAGATATAACGGTGGAAATACAATAATAGTTGGCCTTAGACACAATACAGAATCTGCTGTTTGAAAAGTTCCTCAGACATATGTAAAAAAACATTTATTTACAGGGCGCCTGGGTGGCTCAGTGGGTTAAAGCCTCTGCCCTCTGCTCAGGTCATGATCTCAGGGTCCTGGGATCAAGCCCTGCATTGGGCTGTCTGCTTAGCAGGGAGCCTGCTTCCCCCACCTCTCTCTGACTACCTCTCTGCCTACTTGTGATCTTTCTCAGTCAAATGAATAAAATCTTTTAAATAAAACAAACAGAAAAACAAAAAAACTATTTACTAATCCAAGAACATGTCTTTTTTTTTTTTTTTTTTTT
>CM053603.1:94514188-94549168 GCA_028646535.1 Procyon lotor
GACCCCCCCAAACTCCTGCCTTGCCTATCAAGCCAAGAACATGTCTTGAAGGAATAGGGATCTTTGGGTTCAGGAGATTTCTGCAGAAACAAAAGTATTGGTGGGTGCCATTTCTCCTCCCCTCCCCCAGCCTAGACAGTTGGACATTTGTGGGAGCCAGGGCCAGCACTCTCCATCTATCTTGCTAACACTACAGGCCCTGCCCCATCCAACTTACCTGCTCATGCAGGTGTCCCTCCAAAGCAGGTCTTGCCCTAAACACATCCTGCAAGCAACTCTGAGCAGGGACTGGTACCACACCAAAGTGACTCCTGCCTTGGAGTCATGGTGAGATAACCCCACACACCTGCAAGCTCCCACAGTTCCAAAAAAGTCAATCTTTTTTGGTACCTGCCCTGGAATCAAATCTTGCCATGCTGAGTGTGCCTGCAGGTGTGAGAGTGAAGCACTTGCAGACACCTAGTCTGACTGCTGGCTCCACCCCTCAATATGCCTGTGGTGGCATCAGAGAAGCCTCTCAACAGTACAGAGACCAAACTCTATCCATAGCGGGCAAGGTGGGACATCGTAGCTGCCTAGACTCACGGCAAATGGGGCTCAGCCACAACACACAGCCCTCATAGGGGACACTCCTGGAGTGCCTAATTCTGGTGACCAGAGGGGATTGCTCTATAGGGCACCAAACACCTTCTACATAAGACCACTACTTTCAAAACTAGGAGATGTACTCTCTTCTACATAGAAACAAGCAGAGAGACAATGAGGGGACAGGAAAATATGTCCCAAAGGAAAGAACAACATAATCAAGGGGAAAAAGCTAAATAAAACAGAGATAAGTAATATGCCTGAAAAAGAATTTAAAGTAATGGTCATAAAGATATTCACTGTTCTTGAGAAAAGATTGGATGAACTCAGTGAAAACTTCAACAAAGAGAAAATATAAAAAAGAACCAGTCAGAGATGCAGAATTCAATGACAAAAAGTTGACTAGTGGGAATCAACAGCAGATTAGAGAATGCAGAAGAATGGATTAGCATTCTGGAAGACAAGGTAATGGAAACAAACAAGCAAAACAACAAAAAGAAAAATAACAGTGAAGATTGAGAATAGGTTAAGGGAACTAAGCAACATCATTGAGCATACTATTTGCATTACAGGGATCCCAGAAGGAGAAGACAGAATGAAAAGGGCAAAAAAGCTTATCTGAAAAAATAATAGCTGAAAATTCCCTAACCTAGGGAAGGAACTGTATCTAGGTTGAGGAAGCAGGGAGAACACTTACTAAGATGAATCTAAGGAGGTCCCCACGAAGACACATAACTACAATAGCAAAAAGTAGTGATAGAGAATTTTAAAAAGAGCAAGAGAAAAAGAAAACAGTTACATACAAGGGAAACCCCATAAGGTTTTTCTCTGCTTGAAAAATCTCTGCTGATTTTTCAGTACAAACTTTGTGGGCCAGAAGGCAGGGGCATGATACATTCAAAGGGCTGAAAGGAAAAAAATCCGATACCAAGAATACTCTACCCAGCAATGTTTTTGTCCAGAATAGGAAAGAATTCCCCAAGCAAACGTCAAAGGAATTCATGACCACTAAACTAGCCTTACAAAAAATAAAATAAAATTTAAAAATGTTAAAGAGAAAGAAAACGCCATAACTAGAAGAAAATTATGAAAGGAAAAAAAAACGGGTAAAAATACGCAGAGTAAAGGTAGTAGATTCATTACTTAAAAAGCCAGTATAGAGGTTAAAACACATAGTAAAGTCCATTATATCTGCAAGTTAGTTGAGGAATATACAAAAATATGTAAAATATGACCTTAAGTATATAAAATGTGGAGAGGGAAGAAAACATTAGTGCTTTTAGAATATGTTTGAACTTAAGTGACCATTGGTTTAATATAGACTGAGAAACACAGGATATTATATATGAACCAAATAGTAACCTATCATGAATACACAAAAAATAAACAAAAGTATCCAAGCAAACCCTAAAGAAAGCCATCAAACCAGAAAGAGAACAAACACAGAAGAAAGCAACAGAGAGGAACTACAAAAACAAGACAACAATTAACAAATGGCAATAGGTACATACTTCTTAATAATTACCTTAAATGTAAATGGACAAATGTCCCACTCAAGACACTGGTTGACCAAATGGGTTTTAAAAAGAAAAAGATCCATATATATCCTAAAAAAGACTCACTTTGGACCTAATGACACATATAGACTGAATGTGAAGGGATGGAAAAACATTTCCAATTCAAATGAAAGCAAAAAAATTAAATAACAATAGCAATACTCATAGCAGAGCAAAAAAAAAAAAAAAAAAAAAAAAACTTTTAAAAGCCTGTAGTAAAAAACAAAGAAGGGCATGACAAAATGATAGAGAGATTGATCCCATAAGAGTAGATAAAAATTGTAAACATCTCTTGCACCCAACATAGGAGCACCTAAGTACATAAAGCAAATTTTAACAGACACAAAAGGAGAAATGGATAGCAATAAGATGGATAGCAATAGTAAAGGACTTTAACAGCTCTCCTATAACAAAGAGTAGTTTATAAAGACAGAAAATCAACAAGGAAACAGAGTTTTGAACAGCACATTGGACCAGATGGATCTAACAGATATGTACAGAATATTCCATCCAAAAAGAGCAGAAAAACATTCTTTTCAAGTGAACATGGAACATTCTCTAGGTCAGAACACATATAGGCCACAAAACAAGTGTCAATAAATTTAAGAAGACTGAAATCATATGAATTATCTTTTCTAACCACAATGGTATGAAATTAGAAATCAATTATAAGAAAAAAAAAAACTGGAAAAATAACCAGAAACATAGGAAAGCTAAACAACATGCTATTAAAATACCAGAGTCAATAAAGAAATCAAAAGGAGGGGCGCCTGGGTGGCTCAGTTGGTTAAGCGGCTGCCTTTGGCTTGGGTCATGATCCTGACTGGCAGGATATAGCTGACCTTCCTAACACAGAAAAAGACACAGACAGTTAGACAAAATAAGGAGATAGGAATAGGTGCTGAGTGAAAGAACAGGACAAAAATCACGGCAAAAGAGCTAAGAGAAATGGAGATGAGTAATATGTCTCATAGAGAATTTAAAGTAATGGTCATAGAGCTATTCACTGGACTTGAGAAGAGAGTGGAGGCCCTCAGTAAGACCCTCAACAAAAAGATAGGAAACAAAAAAGAACCAATCAGAGATGAAGAACTCAATAACTGAATGAAGAACTCAATAACTGATACTAAGAATACACTAGATAGAATAAATAGTAGATGAGGAAGCAGAAGAATGGATCAGCCCTAGAGGACAGAGTAATGGGAAGCAATCATGCCTAAAAAAAAGAGAGAAAAAAAAATAAATGAAAACGGACTTAGGGAACTCAGTGACACCATCAAGCATACGAACATTTGCTTTATAGGGATTCTAGAAGAAGGGAAAAAAGGGGACAGAAAATTTACTTCAAGAAATAATAGCTGAAAATTTCCCTAATATGGGGAAGGGAAAAGACATCCTGATCTAGATGGCACACAGAGCCTCCAACAGTAAAAACCCAAGGAGGTCCATGCCAAGACACATAGTAATTAAAATGGCAATAAGTAGTAAATGAGAATTTTAAAAGCAGTAATTAAAAAGAAAATAGTTACATACAAGGCAAACTTTACAAGGGTATCAACTGAGTTTTCAGCAGAAACTCTGTAGGCCAGAACAGAGTGGCATGATATTCCAAATGCTGAAGGAAAGAAACCTGCAACCAAAAGTACCCTATCCACAGGTGCCCGGGTGGTACAGTCGGTTGAGTATCTCTTGATTTTGGCTCAGGTTGTGATCTCAAGGTAGTGAGATCAAGACCCACTTCCAGTTCCATGCTCAGCACAGAGTCTGATTGGGATTCTCTCTCCCTCTCCCTCTGCCTCTTCCCACTGTGTGCGCTCACTCTCTCTCTCTCTCTCTCTCTCAAATAAATAAATAAATAAATCTTTAAATATATATATATTCTATCCAGAAAGTTTTCATTTAGAAATGAAGGAGAGATAAAGAGTTTCCCAGACAAATAAAAGTCAAAGAAATCCCATTAAATCAGCCCTATAGAAAATATTAAAGGGGACACTTTGTGTAGAAAGGAAAGACCATCAGTAGGAGTAAGAAAAGTAGGAAGCACAAAAGTGGTAAAACTAAGTAGATCTATAAAAATCAGTCAAGGATTCACAAAATAAAAGAATGTAAAATGTGACACCAAAAATGTGGGGGGAAGAGGAGTAAAGAATGGGTTCAAACTTAAGTGAACTTAATATAGTCTGCTCTATGCATAAGACATTATATATAAACCTAATAGTAACCACAAACCAATAATCAGTAATAGATATGCAAAAAATAAGAAGAAAGGAATCCAAGTATATCACCAAAGAGCAATGAGAGAAGAGAGCAAGAGAAAAAAAGAAACAGAGACAAAATACAAAAACTGTAGAGCAAGTAACAAAACAATAACTACATTCCTCACTAATCAATACTATGAATTTAAATGGAGTAAATACTCTAATCAAAAGACATAGGATGATGGGATGAATAAAAAAGCAAGACCCATCTCTATGCTGCCTACAAGGAAAAAGTTTCAGTCCTAGACACATGCAGACTGAAAGTGAAGATATAAAAAAAGTATCATGCAAATGGAGGGGAAAAGAAAGCAGGATAGCAATACTTATATCAGACAAAATAGATTTGAAAGCAAAGACTAACAGAGACAAAGAAGGACAGTATGTAATCACCAAGGGAAAAATCCAACAGGAAGTTATAAAAATTGTGAATATTTATGCACTAAACATGGGAGCATCAAACACATAAACCTAATAACAAACATAAAGGAAGTAATAGATAGTAATATAATAATAGTAGGGTACTTTAACACCTAACTTACATAAATGGATAGGCCATCCAAATAGATAACCAACAAGGAAACAGTGGCTTTGAATGATTCGTTGGACCAAATGGATCTAACACATACATTCAGACTCATCAAAAACAGCAGAATACACATTCTTTTTAAGTACACATGGGACATTCCCCAGAACAGATCACATGTTAGGCCACAAAACAAGTCTCAACAAATTCAAAAATATCAAGGCCATACCATACATCTTCTCTGACCACAATGCTATGAAACTAGAAATCAACCATAAAAATCTGGAAAGAGCACAAATACATGGAGGTTAAAGAACATGTTCCTAAACAACAAATGGGTCAACCAAGAAACCAAAGAGGAAATAAAAAAAAAAATTTGTGGAGACAAATGAAAATGAAAACAACAGTCCCATATCTTTGGGATGCAGCAAAAGCTATTCTAAGAGAGAAGTTTATTACTATGCAGGCCCACCTCAAGAAGCAATAAAAATCTCAAATGAAAAACCTAACCTTACATCTAAAGGGCAAGAAAAAGAAAAAAAATCCAAAACCAGTAGAAGGAAGGAAATTATAAAGATTAGAACAGAAATAAAGTAGAAACTAAAAATACAACAGATCAATGAAACCAGAGCTGTTCTTTGAAAAGATTAACAAAATTGATATATCTTTAGTCAGATTCATTAAGAAAGAGAGAGAGAGAGATTGAGAGAAAGAGGACTCAAACAAAATGAGAACTGAAAGAGGAATAACAGCTGAATAAAACAGAAATACGAAGGATTATAAGAGAATATTATGAAAAATTTATGCCAACAAATTGGACAACCTAAAAGAAATCAATTCCTAGAAACACAGAACCTACCAAAACTGAATCAGGAAGAAAGAGAAAATTTGAACAGACCGACCACCAGGAATGAAATCCAATCAGTGGTCAAAAAACTCCCAACAAACAAAAGTTCAGGACCAGAAGATCTTCACAGGTGAATTCTACCAAACATTTAGAAGAGTTTATACCTATTCTTCTCCAACTATTCCAAAAAAGAGAAGAGGAAAGAAAGCTTACAAATTCAATTTACAAGCATTACCTTGATACCAAAACCAGACAAAGACACTATGAAGAAAGAGAACGATAATAATATCTTTTAAAAAGCATTCATCATGATCAAATGGGATTTATTCCTGGGATGCAAGGGTGGTTAAATATTTGCAAGTCAATCAAACTGATTCATTATATCAACAAGAGAAAGGACAAAAACTGCATGATCATTTCAATAGGTTCAGAAAAGGCATTTGACAAAGTACAATATCCATTCATGATTTAAAAAAAAAAAACAAAACAACACTTCAAGAAAGTTGGTTTGCAGGGAATACACCGCAACGTAATAAAGGCCATAAATGAAAAACTCACAGTTAATATCATACTCAACAGTGAAAACCTGAGAGCTTTCCTCCAGTGGTCAGGAATAAGACAGATGTCCACTATACCCACTTTCTTCAACATAGTACTGGAAGCCCTGGCTGCAGCAATCAGACAAGAAATAAGAGGTACTCAAATTGGTAAGGAAGAAGTACAACTTCACTATCTGCAGATGACATGATCTTCACCAAGAAGACTCCAGTAGAAGTAGAAATTTAGAAATGAAGGGTATCAACTGAGTTTGAAAACGACCAGAACTGATAATTCCATAAGGTCACAGGATATAAAAATCAACGTACAGAAATTTGTTGCCTTTTTTTTTTTTTTAAGATTCTATTTATTTGACAGAGAGAGACAGCGAACAGCGAGAAAGGAAACACAAGCAGGGGGAATGGGAGAGGGAGAAGCAGGCTTCCTGCTGAGCAAGGAGCCCGATGCTGAGTTCGATCTCAGGACCCTGGGATCATGACCTGAGCCAAAGGCAGCCACTTAATGGCTGAGCCACCCAGGCGCCACTTGTTGCATTTCTATACACTAATAATGAGGTAGCAGAAAGAGAAATTAAGAAAACAATCTCATTTATAATGGCACCAAAAAGTATGAAATACTTAAGAATAAAGTTAATCAAGGAAGGTAAAAGTCCTATTCCATGAAAACTATAAAGAATAAGTGAATGAAATTGAGGATGATGGAAAAGTAAAAATATTCCATGCTCATAGATTAGAAGAAACAATATTGTTAAAATGTCTGTACTAAGCACAGCAATCTACAGACTCAGTGCAATCCCTATCAAAATACCAACAGCATTTTTCACAGAACTAAAACAAACAGTCCTAACATTCATATGGAACAACAACAACAAAGACCTTGGATAGCCAAAGCAATCTTGGAAAAAAAAAACAAAAGAAAACTGGAGGTATCACACTCCCAGATTTTAAGATATACTACAAAGCTGTCACATGATCTCTCTGATATGAAGAATCTGAGAGGCAGAGGGGGGGTTGGGGGGTGGGGGAGAGAAATAAAACAAGATGGGATGGAGAAGGAGACAAATCATAAGAGACTCCTAAACTCACAAAAGGAACGAAGGGTGGCTGGGAGGTGGGGGGGTAGGGATAGAGTGGTTGGGTTGTGGACATTGGGGAGAATATGTGCTACGGTAAGTGCTACGAAATGTGTAAGCGTGATGATTCTGACATGTACTCTGGGGCAAATAATACATTATATGTTATTAAAAAAAAGAATAAATAAGATATACTACAAAGCTGTAGTAATCAAAACAGTATGGTACTGACACAAAAATAGACATGTATCGGGGCGCCTGAGTGGCTCAGCTGTTAAGCCTCTGCCTTCAGCTCAGGTCTTGATCCCAGGACCCTGGGATCCAGCCCCACATTGGGCCCTGCTCCATGGGAAGCTTGCTTCTCCCTCTCCCACTTTCCCTGCTTGTGTTTCCTCTCTCTGTGTCTTTCTCTGTCAAATAAATAAATAAAATCTTAAAAAATAAAAATAAAAAAATAGACATGTATATCAATGGAACAGAGAGCTCAGCAATATACCCATAATTATATGGTCAATTAATCTTTTATAAAGGAGGCAAGAATATACAATGGGAAAAAGGCAGTTCCTTTAACAAATGGTGTTGGGAAAACTGGACAGCTACATATAAGAAAGAAACTGGACCACTTTCTCACACTATACACAAAAGTAAACTAAAAATTGGATTAAAGACCTAAATGTGAGACCTGAAACTATAAAAATCCTAGAAGAGAACATAGGCAGTAATTTCTCTGATGTTGGTCATAACAACATATTTATGGGTATGACTCCTGAGGCAAGAGAAACAAAAGCAACAATAAACTACTGAGACTACTTCAAAATAAAAAGCTTCTTTTTAAGAAGTAAGGGTATCAATAAAACTAAAAGCTAACCTAATGGATGGGACAAGATTTTACAAATGACCTATCAAATAAAGGGTTAGTATCCAAAATATATGAAGAACTTCTACAGTTCAATACAAAAACCCCCAAATGATAATTAAAAATGGGCAGAAAATATGAACGGATATTTCTCCAAAAAAGACATCCAGATGGCCGACAGACCCAAGAAAAGGTGTTCATCATCAGTAATTATCAGGGAAATGCTAACAAAAACCACAATGAGATATCATCTAACACCTCTCAGAATGGCTAAAATCAACCCTAAAATCAAACCCCAAGAAAAAACAAGTGCTGGCGAGCATGTGGAGAAAAGGAACCCTGGCACTATTGATAGGGATGCAAACTGGTGCAGCCACTATGGAAAACAGTATGGAGGTTCCTCAAAAAATTAAAAATAGAATTATTATATGATCCTGTAATTCCACTACTGGGGATTTACTCAAGGAATACAAAAACAATAATTCAAAAAGATATACGTACCACTATGTTTACTGAAGCATTATTTACAAGAGCCAAATTATAGAAGCAATCCAAGTGTCCATCGATAGATGAGTGGTATATATACACAGTGGAATATTATTCAGCCACACAAAGAAATGAAATTGCCATTTGTAATAACATGGATAGACCTCGAGGGTGTAACATTAAGTGAAATAAGTCAATCAGAGAAAGACAAATACCATATGATTTCACTCATTTGTAGAATTTGAGAAACAAAAAACAAAGGAGCAAAAAATAAAAGAGATGGACCAAAAATAAGACTCTTAACTCTAGAAAACAAAGTGATGGTTACCAGAGGGGAGGTGGGTAGGGAGATGGGTGAAATACGGGATGGGGATTAAGAGTACATTTATCATAATAAGCACTGAGTAATGTATAAAATTGCTGAATCACTACATTTTACACCTGAAACTCATATTACACTGTTAACTATACTAAAATTATAATTTAAAAAATACAAAGAACTTTAAGAGTAAGCTAACTACAAAGAATACCTGCATAAACAAATAACTGAGAAAAATTCAAGTGGTATCTCTCGAATAACCTTTCCCGAAAGAAATGATTTACTTTGGGGGTTAATAAAGGTAAGTTTGTTTAGGGGGTGCCTGGGTGGCTCAGTGGGTTAAAGCCTCTGCCTTCGGCCCAGGTCATGGGATCTGAGATCGAGGGTCCTGGGATCGAGCCCCACATTGGACTCCCTGCTCTGCAGGGAGCCTACTGCCCCCTCTCCCTCTTCCTGCCTCTCTGCCTACTTGTGATCTCTCTCTGTCAAATAAATAAATCAAATCTAAAAAAAAAATATTCTAAAGATAAGTTTGTCTAGTATTACTAAATGGCATAAAAGAATTAGCAAAATGACTGTACAAGGTAATGTCACACATTCTTCAAAAAGTTTTAAGGGGCGCCTACGTGGCTCAGTTGGTTAAAAAGTTTTGTTAAGGTTTTTGTTTTTTTAAATATTTATTTATTTGACAGAGAGAGAGATCACAAGTAGGCAGAGAGGCAGGCAGTGAGAGAGGAGGAAGCAGGCTCCCTACTGAGCAGAGACCCCAATGTGGGGCTCGATCCCAGGACCCTGGAATCATGACCTGAGCCAAAGGCAGGGGCTTTAACCCATTGAGCCACCCAGGCGCCCCTAAAAAGTTTTGTTAACTTTTATGTCAATTTACTACTGTCCATAAAATAACAGACTATCTTTTTTATTTATTTATTTATTTATTTATTTGTCAGCAAGAGAGAGCACAAGCAGGGGCAGTGGCAGGCAGAGGGAGAAGCAGGCTCCCTGGTGGGCAGGGAGCCTGATGCAGGACTCAGTCCCAGGACCCCTGGGACCATGACCTGAGCCGAAGACACATGCTTAACTGACTGAGCCACCCAGTCATTCCCAGACCATTGTTTTTGATGAAGGGAAAAAAAAGAAAGAAAAGGATATTCATATGGAAAATAATTTTTAAAACAATGATTAAAAAAAAAAAAAGAAAAATCACAAACAACAAATTTACCCCTATGGGAGCTAGAAAAATAAGAGCAGAGCCAAAGCTAATAGAAGAAATAGCAACTAAAGAAACAACAGAAAAGGTCAATAAAACCAAGGGCTGGTTCTTTCAAAAGATAAACAAAACTTACAACTCTTCAGATAGAGTCATCAATAAAAAAGAGGACTCAAATAAAACCAGAAATGAAGCAGAAAAACCACTGACACCACAAAAACACAAAGGATTAGAAGAGATTATGAAAAACTATGTGCCAAACATTAGACAACCTAGAAAAAAATGGGTAAAATTTTAGAAATATACAGTCCTCCAAAGTGAACCAGGAAGAAACAGAAAATTTGAACAGACCAATTACTAGTAATAAAATTGAATCAGTAGTAATAAAAACTCCCTACAAAAGTCAGAACCAGGCCAGCATTACCCTGATACCAAAACCAGATAAAGACACTACAAAAAAAAAAAAAAAAAAAAAAAAAAAAAGAAAACCACAGGCCAATATTTCTAGTGAATATACATGTAAAAATACTTAACAAAATATTAGCAAACCGATATCAACTACATATTAAAAGGATCATTCAACACAATCAAATGGGATTTATTCCAGGGATGCAACAGTGGTTCAACATTTGCAAATCAATCAATGTGATACATCATATCAACAAGGGAAAGGATAAAAACCACACAATCATCTCTGCAGATGTAGAAAAAGCATCCTACAAAATACAACATCCATTCATGATAAAAACTATCAACAAAGTGGGTTTAGAGGAAACACCCCTTACAAAAATCCACAGCTACCATTATACTCAATGGTGAAAAAGTGAAATATTTTCTGTAAGATCAAGAGAAAGACAAGGATGTCCACTCTCACCACTTTTATTCAACATGGTACTGGAAGCCTTACTTGTAGCAATCAGATAAATAAAATCATCCAAATTGGTAAGGAAGAAGTGAAGCTTTCTATTTGTAGATGACATGATACTATAGAGAGAAAAAACCCTAAAGACTCCACCAAAAAAATGATTAGAATAAATGAATTCAGTAAATTTCCAGGATACAAATAGACAGAAATCTGTTGCATTTCCATACACTTATAATGAAGTAGCAGAAAGAGAAATTAAAAAAACAGTAACATTGACAATTGTATCAAAAGAATAAAATACCTAGGAATATATTTAACCAAGGATGTGAAAGACCTATATACTGAAATCTACAAGACACTGATGAAAGAAATTAAAGACAACACAAATGGAAAGGTATACCATGCTCATGAATTGGAAGAATATTATTAAAATGTCCACACTGCCCAAAGCAATCTACAGATTTAATACAAGCTCTATCAAAATACCAATAGTATTTTTCTCAGAACTAGAACATATATCCTAAATTTGTATGGAATGACAAAAGACCTCAAATAGTCAAAGCAATCTTGACAAAGAAGAACAAAACTGTAAGTATCACAATTCCTGATCTCAAGATATACTACAAAGCCATAGTAACCAAAACAGTATGGTACTAGCACACAAATACAGACATATAGATCAATAGAACAAAACAGCCCAGAAATAAACCCACACCTATATGGTCAATTAATCTATGACAAAGGAGTCAAGAATATACAATGGGGAAAGGCAGTCTCTTCAACAAATGGTGTTGGGAAAACTAGCCACATACAAGAAAGGTTTTCTTAAGCCACACACAAAAATAAACTCAGAGTAGGTTAACACCTAAAGTGAGACCTGAAACCATAAAGCTCTTAAAAAAAAAAACAAACAAAACCCACAGACAGTATGTTTTGCACACTGCTTTTAGCAACATATTTATGGATAGGTCTCCTGAGGCAAGGGAAACAAAAGCAAAAACAGACCATTGGGACTATACCAGTATAAAAACATTTTACACAGCAAAAGAAAACATCAACAAGACAAAAAGTCAACCTATGAATGGGAGAAGATGTTTAAAAATAATTTCTCAGATAAGGGGTTAATATCCAAAAATATATAAAGGACTCAGTCAACCCAACACACACACACACACACACACACACACACACACACACACACACAATCTGATGAAAATTGAGAGGAGGACCTGCATAGACATTTCTTCAAAGAAGACATAACTGATGGCCAATAAACACTCACAACACTAATCATCAGGGCAGTGCAAATCAAAACCACAATGAAATATTACCTTACAGCACTCAGAATGGCTAAAATAAAAAAGAGAGGAAATAACATGTGCTGGCAAGGATGTGGAGAAAAGGGAACCCTCACACACTGCTGGTGGGAATGTCAACTGGTGCAACCACTGGGGAAAACAGTAGGGAAGTTCTTAAAAAAATTCAAAATAGAAACACCACACAATCCAGTAATCCCATTATTTGGTATTTACCCAAAGAAAATGACAATACTAACTGGAAAAGATACACATACCTTTTGTTCACTGCAGCATCATTTAACCATTAACCAAGATATGGAAGCAATCTAAGTGTCCATCAGCAGATGAACGGATAAGGAAGATATGGTATGGAGTAGAATGGAATATTACTCAGCTATAAAATAAGATCTTGCCATTTACAACAACATGGATGGACCTAGAGGGTGCTATAGTAAATGAAATCAGCCAGGCAGGAAAGACACATATAATTTCACTTGCATGTGGAATATAAAAAACAAAACAAATAAAACAGACTCATAAAGTCAGATAGCTGATGTTTATCAAAGGCAGGGAATAAGGGAAATGGGTGAATTAGGTGAAGGGAATCAAGAGGTACAAACTTCCAGTTACAAAATAAACCAACCACGGAGACGAAAAGTACAGCCCAGGGCATACAGTCAATAATACGACGTTGCGCAGTGATGGATGGGAAGGGCAGTTTTTCTGGAGAGCACTGGCTAATGTATTCAAGTGTCCCATCACTATGGTGTGCATCTGAAACTAATATAACATGGACTATCAACTATACTTTAAGAATAAAATTTTTTTTTCCTAAAAACTGCTTACTTGATGATGGGGAAATCTTTGTACTCAGAAGATACTAAGGAATGATCCCCCCACAGGTGAATCCACTGTTTCACCCATCCATGAAGAAAACGGATTTTAGAAATTTTCCTTAAGGTTAGCTTATCCTGCCTCTCTTAAAAGCGACTGACCTGGTTGACTGTGGAACTGCCTCCCTCTCTCTACATCATACTTTCCTGACGAGAACCCCAACTTGGGCTAAGTCCACCTTACTCCACCCGCACCCAGACAGCTCAGCATGACTGGCCTTCCTCTACGCACGAGTGCGGCTCCTTCCAGGAGCCCTCAGGGCTGCAGGATGCCAAGTCCACACACCCCACCCCCACTTGCAACGCCTCCGCTCTTGTCCTCGCTCCCACATGATGACTTTGTCTCCTTCACTGAGAACACAGAAGCAGTGAGGACTTCCACGCCTCCCACCACGAGATCTAGCCTCCTGGCGGCATCTGTGACACTGTGCCTCGGCCCTCCCTCCAGGTGAGCTCTCCACGTTCCTGTCTGAGAGCATCTCCTGGATGGATCCTATCCTCCTGCTTACTCAAAGAGATGAGCTCCAACAGTTCTTCCTTTGATTTCCTACAGGTCCCCCTCGCTACTGGATTTTTCTCATCCACATATAAATATGCTGCTAAACTTTCCAACCTAAGAACACAACAGAAACTCCCTTTCAACTGTATGCTTACCCATCCTGCAGCTACGGCCCCTTGCTTTCTTGTACTCCTCTTTAGAGCTCGATTCCTTAAAAGAGATGGAGGGTCCACTTCCTCCCAGTCTCTCCAACATACCTCACTTGGGTTTTTACCCACACTGTGCCAGTGGGATAGCTCTTGATAAGCCCTCCAATGACTTCCAACCACCCAAGTCAAATGGTCAATCTCCGGCCTCTTCAGACATGATTTTCTGGCTGGGTCATTGGACAGGGTCAAGCCTCATCCTTGAAACATCTTTTCCCCTATCCGAAACCTCTGAAGTTACAAGTGTTACAGCACTCCATACAGAACTTCTTTTCTCCATCTACACATTCTCTGTGATGTCATCCACTCCTGTGCCTTTAAATACCATCTATATGGTAATTTAGAATTACCTGCCCCAACTCAAGCTCATTTCTTCCCAAATCTGGTCCCCCTGCAGTCTTCCCCAAGCGGTAAATGAAAACTCTATCCTTCCAGTTACTCAGGTCAAAATCCTAAGACTCATCCCTGACTTTTCTCCTTCTTAGATCTCCAACCAGCCCTTCAACAAACAGTGTTGGTCTAACTTCAAACTGTATGAAGAATGCGAACACTTCTCACCACCTCCACTGCGACCACTGGTCCCAGCCACCCCCAGGCCTTCCCTAGATTATTGCAACGCTTCGTTGGTCTTCCTGCTTCCACTGTCGTCTCTCTCTGGTCTGTTCTCAGCATAGCAGCCAGAATGATGGTCTTGTAAGTCAGATCATGTCACTCCTGGGCTATAAACTCTAATGAGTAAAAGACAAGGCTCTTCTACTGGCCTGTGAGGCCGTACAGTAACTGGTCCTCCCCATTTGACTTCATCTCCTGGCACACTCCCCTTGCTGACTCTGTTCCAGGCACAGTGTACCCCGCTGCTATTTCTCCAACCCATCAGCCACATTGCTGCCCTCAGTTCCTTCTGCCTGAAATCCTCGTCCCTCATGGAGGCATGGCTCACTCACTTCCCCCGGGGCCCCTGCTCTACGGTCACCCCTGCTCAAATTAGAGTGGCCTTACTTGAGAAAATATATAAATAGCAATTCTATCACTCCCTTGCATTCCCTTCTCCCTGTTTTTTTCCATAGTGGTTACTACCACCATTTGACACATAATAACTGTTTATGATTTCGCTGTCTTTCTCTTGTCTTGCTAGAATTAATTTCAGCGAGGGCAGCTACACTGTGTTTTTTGTTCACTGCTAAACCCAGTCTTTAAAACTATACCTGGTCCTTTGCAGCCATGGACATATTTACCCAATGAACGAAATGCAAATAAAACTGTTTCCGTAAAACTAGAAACGCACATTAATTTAGTCTTAAAACACTGCATTGGTCATATCTCTTATGACATAAATTAATTTTCAGGTTTTTTTCCTTACCCAATGGTTAACACTGCTGATCTGCGCCATGTAGTAGTGTAAAAACTGCGTTGTCTTTTCCCACATCACGTAAGAGCTGCCGAGAAAAGCCAAATCCCAAATGGGTCTCAGAGAGGGATCTATATGTCCATGACTATCTGAGGGAAAAAAAAAAAAAAAAAGCACCTTTTCATTATGAAATTGTGGCTCCAAAATGCCATATGTTTCAGGAATGAAACAGGAGTGTAAACTCAGCCACATCAGCCCTCCCTTACAGCAAGACCTTGTGCTGGACATGTGATTTGTTCTTATCTGTTTCTACATCGTAAGGACATTCATGTGCTTCAGCATGTCCTACTGAGTAAAGCTATTATAAAAAAAAATTAAGGGCTACTTGTTGTACCATATTAATGCAAAGTAACAGCTATAATGATACTCAAAGTCAATCTAAAGTCTTGTTAGTTGAGAAGCATTTTAAAATTAGATTGAAAAGGCTATCAGTTATCTTCTCCACATTACCTTTGGGTCTGGGTCTACAGACCAAGCAAGGGTCTTTGCCATTTGGTCAATGTCTTTGTTCTTCACTAATCATTGGGTTTAAAGCTCATCAGTGAATTGTCAGTATCTGTGTCACTGATTCTGAACACATGAAGAAATCAAGTGGGTTTTTTCCTGTGGTATTGTTTTTGGGACTGCAATCTCTTCATTTCAACACATATTTATAAAAACCTACTTCATATCAGTCACTGCTGGGGTGGGGATACAATGATTAATAAATCACCTTTTGTGACTTTTAAGAACTCAATTTTAGCACGTAATTTATAAGGGAACTCTTCATGGACAATCCTTTTATGCAATTTGGTGGAGATATTCTTAGTTTAAGTAAAGGCTCAATAATGGTAAAATATTTGAGGAATAGGAACAAACTTATTAGGAAACTAATCCTTCTTGGAAGAATAATCTTTAGTGTAAATTCTTCTCTGTACTGGTGGAACTTGGCTTGGCTGGTTTGCTAGTCACTTTGAGGAGCATTCACGGATGGTGTGGGTGCCGTGAGAGACCCAAAGATGGGTCCCTACCCTCCACTTGCTGACTCTGCAGAAACACAGCTGATACCTTCCCTCAGGAGGAGAATCAAAATGCTGACAGAGCACAGGGGAGGGAGAGGTTTCTTTGGGCTGGAGGATTCTGGGGAAAGCTTCACAGAGAAGAGGTTTGAGCTGAGCCTCGGGCTCCTGTGGTGCATGTGGGGGTGGGAGTGAGAGAGAGCGGAAGCTTCCTCCATCCATCCACCTGCCACGTGATCCATCTCACAGTGCCGCCGTGGGCTCAACAAAGCCATTGCTAGCAGGCAAGTTAGTTACACTAAACGCTGGGAGTAAGGAGGACAGCTGAACCTATAAATGCTGACAACACTGCCAGAGAATGATTTAGGTGGCCGGACTTGGGCTGGCTGTTCCCAGGTCTTCGGTATTTTCCTCTGTAGCGTACTTGGGCTCAACTAAAGGACGTCTGTAAATTCGTGAGAAAAGTGAAAATTGTACTCATCGCAAAAACCAAACGACCACCTCTCTAGAGAAAAAACAGTGTGGAGCAAGGACATCCTGAAACCGATTAGATGGTCTCATCCATCAGTTGTAGAGAATGCTGCCCTCCAGAAGCCCAGCACCACGGACTGACTACATACTGAACAGAAGCTGCTGAGATCGGAACTGGCCAGTCCAAGGGCAGCCCCACAGTTTTGGCTCACTCTTGTCGAAAACCAAACCTTTCCAGTTTTAATGATTTTGTATACACGGATAGGCTATAAATGGTACCATGATATGCCTCCACTGAACTTAAAGTGACAACAGAACTTGTAAATTGTTAACAAAAAGATGCCCTCTATTAAAGAAGTCTTTGGAACTCCATGCTCTAATCTAGGTTAGATTGTTACAGAATGATCCTTGTTGGCATGTAGGACGTATTAACTGAACATAATGCAGTTTCCTTGCACGATTAAAAAGTATCCAAAATCTAGTGATCCTGTAGCAAATCAAAGGTCCTATTACAATTTCTAAAATTTGAGTCTTAAGGAGAATATATAAAGTCTTATTTCCCCAGCTAATGCAAAAGGGGGGAAATCCCCAAATAACCGTAGATTGTAAGCATCAGCCATGAGCCCATTTATTTCAGACAGTACTAAATATAAGCCAATTCCACTACAACGTAAGATTTTGAATTGTCCCTCATAATTTTTCAGAACAGGATTTAAGCTGAGTTGTCAGAGAATTACTATGGGAAACATCCAGGTTTCCGAATTTTAGAAAGGCAAGGAGCAGCATTCTGTCTACAGGTTTTTAAGAACACTTAGTCTTGACCAATGGAAGGGGGCTCAGATGCACTCAGGAGTGGGGACCACAGGTCCCTCCATGTGGACATGGGTCCATTACAGTCGCTGGGCAAGCGAGGGAGCTGGGAGAGAGTGTGGGATACAGAGTGCTACAGTGGTCAGATGTCAAGCCTAATATCCTAGCACAAGTCCAGAGATGACTTTTGTGGTTTTGCAAATTGGATTTGCCGGTAAGTGCTGAGTCTCAGCTGCTGCCCACACACGCACTCAATAGTACTAAGCGTCAGAAGACATGAGTTCTGCTTCACTTCAGCTGAGTCACTTCAGAGGGCAGGGCTCATTTCTTATTAAAGACAGCACCACTTCCCATTAGCTCTTGACCTAAGCGAGACAAACTTGATTCCACTGCAGCCTCCCAGCAAGGCCCTGAGACAGCTGGCTGGTCCAGCTCTGCGCGGACATCTGCGGTGGGCACCGTGAGGGTCTGGCAATGGCCAAGGCCACGGCCAACACCACAAATCTTTAGAAATGTTGCCTCAGGCTCTGGGTTCAGCCCAGAAAACTACCCCCACCCCCACATGCCTATCCTGTAGCAACTCTACCTCTTCTTTGAAGGTTGAGCTCTCGCCCTGACCCTTGTCTGAGCTGGAAAGTGGGGGGATTAAAAGGGCACCCAGAGTTCTTGACGGAGTTACCATATTGTCCTCGAGATGAAGAACAGGAGGATGATACTTCGGAGTTTTGTTTGAATAATGAGGTGTACCATATTCTACAGATGAATTAAAGTGCCACTTTGGGGATAAAAATGTAAATGATCATTCTATTTAGGATTTCGTCATTACATACATTCCCTAATACAGAAATTCCAGACACTGGTTCATACCAGGTATGCTGATGACATCCAGGGGGCTTTTAAGTTGCTTCATGTGCTTGTAAAGCAGGTAATCCTCTTGTTGTCTTTTGTTCTTCTCAATGAGCCGTGTACAAGTTACATTAATAGCTGGTCTGGGTTTCTGATTCCTGAAAAACACTCGAGCAGAACATTTCCCCAAATGCTCCTCACCATCCTGAAATAAAGATCTTGGAATTAAACAGAATGCCTACTTATCACTGCCCACCGACCCCAATACACAGCTACACACAAGATCGAGAAGTTCCTCGTATGTGCCATCAATATAGATGCAGTGGTCTTGGCTTTGTATAAAGTGATTTCTGAGCTCACCGCTGAACACAATAGTCCTTCCTCTTTGCTGTCATTTAAACTCCTGACAATGCCCTTATGCAATAATGCGGGGCCTATTTGAAAGAAAGATTGTTGATGCCTGTTGAGTACTGCTTGCTTCCAACCTCAAGGACAGTAGGTACTTTTTCTACTGTGCACCAAGATAATGCTTAGCTGGACCTCAAGCTTGCTAACTTGAACCGAAAGATGAAGTAGGTGCCCATTTACAGAAGTGACAAAATCCTCATACTGCCTTATAAATTCAGTTCTGATACCAGCTTTACAGATTAAGATACTACAGTCTAGGGAGGAACTTACTGCAAGGTCTCACAGCTAGTAAATGCTAAGCCAGGAATTGAGCTCATGTCTCTCTGATGCCAAAACCTTGGCTCTATACTAACTCCATCTCTCTACTCCAAGATCTAATCTGAAAGAAATGGAGGCACATGGCACCCAAATAGGACCAATCCGAGAGATGTCTATTTGCATTTGTATTTAAACGCAGACATACGTTTGTGTATCCCAGACAGACATTCTGGGATCACCCTCAATTTTCTTCCAGTCCAGAGAAACCTATAGGTGGACAGCTGGATGCTTCAAGTAAACATTAAATGTATGACTCAACCGTAGGATAGTGTATCTCCATTCTCATAGGTCACAGATTCCTTATCCCAACAACAACAAAAAAGCCAGAATCTATTCCAGAAAAATGCACGTATGCTCAGACCATCACCACTAAGCCTAGAATGAGGAAGTTCATGGGCCACTAGTCATGGCCTCATCCACACCCATTCAGGGTCCCCTAGTTAATAACTCCTGTTGTAAAGTGGTTGGTTAAGCAGTTCAGTTCTTCTCACTTTTACAGTCACTGAAACTGGATGACAACAACTGAAAAGAAACTTTAAACCAAAACCCCACAAAGAAACAAATTTTAATGAAAACTGGATCTGCTTAGTAAGTCCATTTCTAGCACTAACTCAAAAAACTGAAGTATGCTTTCCAATGGGAGATTCTTCCTCCTGTGAGTGCTACTTGGAATGAGAGGGAATTTCAGTAGTGCATTAAAATCCTAATTATCATTCGCAACAAAGAAGAAAGGTGAAGGGGGCATCCTGGAAAAGGCTTATCAAAGGCAGAAGAGAGAGCTGGCACACAATCTCCTTTGATGTCTAAGCTGTTTCCAGGAAAGAAAAAAAGGAAACAGGTATTATCCTCTTTCATTTTCCTTCCTTTTCGTACCCTCCCTCCCTGAAACAGCTCCACAGAATCAAAGCAAAGCACTCTCCTCATCCTCTGAAATGGAGTACTTCAACTAGCTAGCTGGGCTCTTCCAGAAACATTGTTGGTCAAAATAATCTGATTGCTTTCCCTTTAGCTTTAATCTAACACTTTGTTTGTAACACTAGAAATCAAAGGGGTCCTCCTTACACTCTAAGAAAATGTTTAGTTCTTAGGTGAAGCAGCAAAACCAGAATACATTGTTATCTGGTTAGAACTTGCTTCTATGTACTGGTAAGCATTCCTCCAGAAGCCTCCCTGTGGGCTGGGGTCCAGTCTTCCCTCGGAAGCTCTGCCCTGCCCACCCCGAGACACTTGAATGGGATGCTGCCTGCTTTGAGTCAGCGGCACCACGCAGACAGCATCTGGACTGGTCTCTCCACCGAAGTTCCAGCTGCTGACTCCCAGTTCAGCCCAGCCCAGGGCAGTTCATCTGGCTTTAATCTGTGTAGGAGTCTTCTGTTTACTCTCTTCCTAAGATCTGGTAAAGGAAACTTGGCAAACCATGGGCTGGCTTGGTCAGGACTGCAGAGATGTTAATAATGCCCGCGGCATACACTGCTCTGTGTTTTACAGAATACTTCTGTTTGGAAGCTCCTGGAATCGGCCTCATGTGAAGCCAGCCTGCTAACGAGAAATGTCAAGAGCTGACAGGAAGAGGAACAGGTTGACATTTGGGAGTGAGTCATTCTAACCATTTAGAGATGTGAGAAGGGGCACTAAAGGAACTGTGAAATTCCCTCCCGGGGGCAAAGGAAGGAGGGGATGGTGGCTCTGGGAACTGTTTTAAATGCAGCCGTGCATAAGGCCATGGAGTTGAAGTTCAATCGTGGGTTCCTGTCAGCTCTGTTCTTCAATCCTTGAGAACAGAAAACAAAGCATAAAAAAACCAAACCAGAAGCTAACCTACAGGTCATTATATATATTCAGATTTTCACCTTCTCAAAAAATAAATCTGCAGGAGTTGCTAACTGGATACGCCAGCCAATTGTGGCCGCTTACCTCTGGGTTATAGTGATCTGTGGTAAACACCAGGTCCACCTGACATTCCTTCTTTGGATTAACCTGAAACAGAGAAACGGAATCTTAGCCTAGTAGTAGCTCTGTTAACATCTTCCCATTGAAGAATCACTCTCTTGGGATAGCAGGGCGTGTGGACGGTAGCCATAGCATTTATAACAGGACAAAATCAGTCATTTTTCACAAGGGGTAAAGAGCCCAAATTTTGCTCCGATCACGATCCTCTGCTTGCTAGTATGACACCTGCTCACAAAAGGGGGTTGAGGAGGAGAAATGGTGGTACAGAGGGGGCTGGCTGGCTTTATGAGAGCAGATGCCTGCAAGCCAGGCTGGGAGGGAGCACCTCCCCCTGCCGTTCCCCCAACCCCCACTGTGCATCCAGTGGGGGCTCCTCAGCTCGAGGCCATGGTCAACAGGGAAGATGGCGGCAACGATGCGCCCCATTATAGACAATGGGTTTTCAGATGGTGGTAAATGAAGAAGGGAGTGGGCAGAAGTGGCTACTTTCACTAAGGTGCCCCAGGAGGACACCCCGAGGAGGACGCCTCAGCTCTAACGCACAGTAAGGAAGCAGCCACCCCCAAACTGCAGGCAGAGGGGACCTGCCACTGAGGCTGGAGGTCTGGGACAGGATGGAGTACTGACACTGAAGATCCTCAGATGGATGGCCTCTCCGTCCCTGGCAGCTTTCACCAGCAGGTGTATTTCTAAACTCTGCAAATGCACGTGCAGCCTTTTCAACTTGTCATTGACTCTGGTGCACAGTTTTAGACTTGACAAAGCCATAATCACTGAGGCAGTTTCAACTGTTTAGAAGAACTTTATGCTATTTGCCATCAAGTAAGACTCTGGAAATACCGACTTCCTTTGAATCTTGGTCCAGGAACACAACCACCCAACAAGATAGTTATTTTAAATAGGCCAGATATCATCCATGCTTATTTTTTTTTTTAAAGATTTTATTTATTTATTTGACAGAGATCATAAGTAGGCAGAGAGGCAGGCAGAGAGAGAGGGGGAAGCAGGCTCCCCACTGAGCAGAGAGCCCAATGCGGGGCTCGAACCCAGGACCCTGAGATCATGACCTGAGCCGAAGGCAGAGGCTTTACCACTGAGCCACCCAGGTGCCCCGTCCATGCTTATTTTAGATCCTTAAACAATTCTGGAAAGCTGGAGGACAGAGGGATAGGATGCTCTGGCAATTATTTACATAAAGAATATTTAAACATGTGAATGTACGGATGTGACTGTGTTGGGAGTGGGAGAGGGGCCAGGGGAGCCCCCAGAGCACAGCGCAGGGGCAGTCGGCTTAGGACTCATTTTCGACTTGGAAAAAGTTCTGGTGTAAGTTGAAACACAGATTTGAACGTACAGAATTCACACACACAGGTCTGACTTCTCCCTCATTCCCTGTTTGCCACTTATCCTGCCACGCACCGCATGGGGGATGGGATACAGAGAAAAAGAACATCCACCCCAGCCTTACCAGAAACCCACTTCTACTGTGGCCACCGGCAAGTCACCGGAGACACAGCGTGCTCATCAGTGTGGCCCAAAGCTGCAGGTGTGCAGGGCGCTAGGTGTAGGGAGGCCTGAACTAGTTCTTTGAGGAGCAGGTACTGGCTGGGCAAGGGTGTGGGAACAGAGTGCAGGGGCTGGCATTCCAGGGGAGGCAATGAAGCTAGAAAAAAAGCTGTCAGGAGACAGGGGCAAGGTCATGAAAGGCTTTTTTTTTTTTTTTTTTAAAACAAAGAGGACTTAGAACTTGATCCTGAACTCAGAGTGGGAGGAAGGTCCCAGTAAACATAACTATAGTACTTAGGTTGTTGTGAAGAAGAAGATATGGCATTAAGAGAGCTTAGACAGGGTCAGGGTAAAAGGTTAATATATATTCACTATTTTTATCATTAGGAAAATCTATAGACCTGAGGGAGAGAAAGAACCATGCTGGAAATTAGAGTCTGGCCTAAGTTCCAGGCTAGGGAAGAACGGCAACACGGACTCAAGGTTGCTTTTATCTGGTTTACTTCCGCCTGAAGCTCCCAATGAGTGGTAATTGGGCTTGAGACCTGTACGGAAGTCACTGCATAAGGCTTTCCATGGCCTCTGTCTCCGAGACTCCCGAAGTTTGGGGTCTGAGCTTCCCGAGTTAAAGGAACATGAGGAACAGTGGGCTTGCTGCCTGTGACTCCGCACCACACTGGGACCCACCACGAACCAGAACTCGGAGAAGGCAGCCCCTGTTTGCCGGCAGTTTCTAAGCCTTGAATCGCTGATTGTGCCGGCTCTGGGCCCTCTCACTTGCTACATGCAGGACCTTTGCCTGCATCCACTTCCAGGCACGCCTCCCCCTCCCACCCTGGAGTATAGGCCTCCTACACAAGGGTCAGGGACCCCCGCAGGCTGCTAGCTGTGGGGTGGGCAGGATGAGTGGTGAGACCCTTCATGAGAAGAGAAGGTGGAAGCAGAGTTGGTAGGTATACTCTCTGATGCCCAGGAACAAGAGAGAGAAGTCCAGAAGGCAACCGAATGTTCTAGTAGATTCAGTGCACGTACAGAGTTTGAAGCCACGGAATTGGTTGCAACCTCCCAGGGAAGACCTATGTGTACACAGGGAAGAATCTGAGGCCCATCAGACTTGATATCAATAAGACATTAGGGGGGTTCTTATTTGCCATAGACAAGGATTCACAAAAGTCTTCCTCATCCTTTGCATATTTTAAATAACCTACTTAATATTTGAAAGCAGTTTTTTGAAAACACAGGGAGGCAAAAGGAGGTATCAGTGCACACTCTTTGTAGGGAAAGAAACAGAACTTGATTAACAAAGGCTGTGAGCTGAGTCAGAATGGAGCCTGGCCCTTTTGAAGAGTTATCTGCCTTGCTGATTTGATTTCCTTATTTTAATCAGGCACTCTTAAAAGCATCTACATTTTGTCCAAAAGAAGATTTTTGTATTTTTGGTTGTACTTTATCAGTTATCAAGACTCAGAGCTTTTATCTCCCATGAGGCCTCTCCCTTCTTCCTTGCATGAGTCACAGGCTCCTGAGAGCCCGGCTCCTGCCGGCCCCCCAGAGATAAGCCCTGTGAGCAGCACCAGCCAGCCTGGGCTCCATCGGGGACAAAGCGTCTCGTACCCCCTGGCCGTTGCAGGGCTGGGTTTCCCTCTGGCTTTCTTTGATTACAACTGTTCTGCAGTAAAGAGGCCTCTGTTGGACACCCACCGCAGGACTGGTGGAGCTCGGAACGCTGTGCTAGGGGCTGAAACACGGGTGGGGGGGTGGGGGACACAGGTCGGTGGCAGCCTGGGCCCTCAGCGCAGTGGGGAGGGGGGAGGAGAAGAACTTCAAAGAGATCCCTTTGGAATTGAGGATTTAATTATAGATGACTTAAGAGCTATGAAAGGATAACTGGGGGACTGATCCAGTCCCAGGATCAGGGAAGTGACCTCTAAACTAAACTGTGAAGATTAAGAAAGAATTGACTGGGGCCAGGGAAGGAATAGTGGGGAGAAAGCTCCCGGAGGAGCTGCCAGTGGGGCCAGAGGGCAGGGAGACAGGAGCCGGAATAAGGAGGGCCTGCCCCACAGGCTCCGGTGAGGATTTTATCCTAAGAGAAATAGGAAGCCACAGAGAGATGGAAGAGATTTTAAAAGATTCCTCTACTGGAGTGAGGAGGTGTCTAGAGTGAGCACAGGGCACAGAGACTGCAGGAGGTGAGTGGAGGGTCATGGATGAATCAAGGTGGGGACCGTGGAAATGGAGAGAAGTACATGGTGGACGGCGGATGGATAGGGGGGCTATAGTAGAAGGTAAACACTGAATGTAATTCAAAGGCAGAAATAACCACGAGAATGAAGTTTTATATTAGGACATTATTATACCAACCATCACTTAAATGATGCTTGTATTTAGAGAACTGATACCCTAATGGGTCTGTCTGTACGGGGCACTGCTCCGAGCACCCACATGTCCTAACTATGCTAACAGAACTCTGAAGGCCAGTTCGAACTCATGAGTAATCAGAGAAATGCAAATTAAAGAAGCCATGAGCTATCACTGTAATATGGCTGGAAATCCACTAGAAAGTGGCCAGGGCTAACTGCGGGCCAGATTTGGGGGCTGACAGAGTAGTCTGGTGCAGCCTGGCTCGGGGGCAGTTTGGCTGGTGTGCTCACATCACGCTTACATACGCCCCGCAAGCTAGCAAACCCACCTCTGGTTTGCACCCCAGAGGCACCGGGATGCTGGTTCCCGGGGCCTCACGGCAGCAGGTTCCTCGAGGCACTGCATGTGTGAGTGAGAGGTGGAGTGAATCTCATGTCCATCCCTGGAGGGCGGGCAGGTAAAATGGGGGTGCTGGCCACAGAGTGCCGTGCGGGGGGACAGGGAGCAAACTAGCTGACATACAGCAATATACATAGATCCGAAATTCTGAGAGTAAAAGCAGAAATAGACAAAAAAAATATATATGTGGCATAAAAACAGTTACAAAAAATTGCTTAAAAAAAATTTGCACACAAACCCAACAATATCTTTTATAAGAATACTGGCCAACAGATGAATACACATCAGACTTTTTTGAGTGGTGGCCCATGGGAGGGTGGGGGGAAATGGGAATGGGGATAAAAGAATAAATTCCAGAAGGAGTCTCTAGGGACCAAAGATAAAAACGGCTCCTGAAATGAGGCGTGGTCCTCCCTCAGCTCTGGACCTGGGACCAAGAGCCCACGAACAGGCTTTTAAAAAGACAGAAAGTCATTTAAACATGTTAAGTCCAAAGTAACTGAGCACGGACGTCCTGCCCCCATATCTTAATTTAGGTCTTTGTTTTTCCCAGCTAGTGGGATTAGCTCTGAGGAGCGTGCTAGACAGATGAGACGTGGTTTTGAATCTAGAAGTGCTACTCGCGGGATGGAGCCCACCTCCCCAGGTCGGGTGGTCCTCCCTCCACAGCTAGCTCTTGGCTTGCTATAGCTGCATGGGACAAAACTAATCCATCCATCCATAGCTATTAAAAAGAAAAAAAAAAAAAAGCTAAATAGGTAATTTTTTTTTTTGAAAGAGCTTACTCTACTTCTGGGAAAGGGGACAACAGTTCTGGCTTCCCTGAGGAAAGGAGTTCCTGGAATACAGCAGGTCACGGCGCCTGCGCCCTTTCTTCCCCCTCCCCCTCCCCCACCCTCCAACTGCCAAACTGTCCAAGTGGGAGACAGATTAGGAAGTCTCATATCCGATTCTGCTAATGCAGCAAGCGGTCCCGGATATACTGTTCTAATATTTTCCAGAATACTGGCCCTTTATATAAAGGAAGAGTCTACAAACAAAGCAAATGACTGCGTGAATGTATAACCTGAAGGGATGAATTAGTAGTTCTTTGCTACAGATTTCTTTTTAATTATGTATAAAAGAGGATCTATGGGCTGTAGCCTAGAACAAAATGCTTTACAATCAGGGACCATTAATAACATAGATTATATTCTAATCTGGCTTCTGTGTGTTTTGTTTTCCAGGCTTCTTGGTTTTGCCCCCACTGGCCGGGAGGAAAGGCAGCCCCCTCCCATGGGCGCTTTCCTCGTCCCGAGCCTCACAACAGGCTCTTAGAGGAATGAGCGGCCCTTGGATTTTGGGCTTCCCTTGCAGTAGGGAGGGAAACAGGCTGCTTTTAAAGTCCTTTTTGAGAAAGTTCAAAGGAAAGTAATCGAAGGAGGACTGGACTCAGTAGACTACGTTTTGGGGGAGAGGGTAAGAGACGTGGTCCTCAAATCCTTAGCAAATCAGTATCAAGCATTTAGTTAATGCTTGTAGGTAAAGCATCCCGCTAGTCACTGGGAGAGAACAAATGATAAGGCTAGAATACATACAACGGGCTCTCACTACATCCTCCTTGGGGTTCCACACATTGCCTGTGTATTAGCGCATCCCAAGAGCTGTTTGGGGTAGATACTAGCATTGCCCCATTTTAAGGATGAAGAAATGGAGTCAAGCACCCACAGTCCATAGCTAGGAAGTAATAAAGCCCAGCTTCGGACTGCTGCTCAACCCCCAGATGGCACAGAAGCTCTACAGAGCCAGCAACCTCTGAGACAGAGTGGAAACAAAGCTGCTGAATTTAGGTCTGGGGGCTGGGGGGAAGGAGGGAGATGGACTGAGCTTCTAACCATGGCTCCTACAGACAAGACCGCCCAAACCTGGAAGGGCACGGCCAAGCATTTATATCAGTTTCCTAGGGCAGCTGTAACCAAGTACCACAAATAGAGTGCCTTAACAGAAACGGGTTTCTGCCTCCACTCTGAAGGCCACAGTTCAAAATCAAGGTGTTGTCAGGGCTGTGCCCCTTCTGCGACTCTGGGCAGAATCCCTCCCTGCCTTCCCCTGGCTTCTGCAGGCTGCTGGCAGTCCCTGACATTTCTTGGGCTTGCAGCTGCAGCATTGCAACCTCAGCTCTGTCTTTAAACGGCATTTGTCTCTCATGTGGTCTTCCTCTAAGGACATCAGGCGTTGGATTTAGGGCCCAGGCTAATCCGGAATGGCCTCATCTTAGCCTGATTGTATCTGCGGAGACTCTATTTCCAGGGAAGGTCAGAATCACAGGTGCACGGGTTAGGACTTCAATGTATCTTCTCTGATGACACAACAACCCCCCAACCAGCGCAGAAGTGAAGATGATCTGAGCTTTTGTAAAGAGCCCCAGGAGCACTATTTCAGGTAAGGTGTAAAGGGGGAACACGAGCTAATGCAGATGAGGACATCTCCAGGGAGGACTGAGATGGAGAGAAGCCGAGAGAAAGGGAGAGGAGCCCGGCACAAGGACGGGAGTGTGAGCCCTGGCATGGGGGTGAGCAGCCGGGCTGGGAGATTGGCAAGTTAATGGAAGGACAGACTTGGAGTGAAGGTTAAGATGGTGGATTGGGGCCAGACTAGAGAAGGCCTCTTACAGAGACTTTATTCTAGAGCGGTTGCTCTCCAACCTAAGCGGCAGCAGAATCTCCTGAGAGCCACGAAAACACAGTGTGGTGGGCCTCCCCTCCAGAGGTTGGGGTCAGTAGACCAGGGGTGGGCCCTGGGGATCTGCATTTTAAGGCATTCCAGGTGGTGCTGCTGCTGCTGCTGGTCTGGGGACCACCGTCTGAGACCTTCTCTTGAGGTGCTGAGTGGAACCGCTAAAGTTCTGAGGGGCGGGTAGAAGCGACGAGCAACTCCAAGAACAGTCACCAGCCTACGGCTGACTGAGAGACTGAGCAAGGACAATTCTGAGGGCCCAAGGCTTGCAGGAGGACAAAATGGAGGAATGTAGCTCCAAGTCTGGCTGACCTAGTGTCCCTGGCAGTTAGGTCCTGGGGCCTCAGAAGGTGAAGGTACCCTCTGCTTCGGGGAGTGCAACCAATAAACTCTAAGTCTACAGAGTTTGGGCTCACTCCTTAACTCCTCACTCCATTATATCCAGGAATTATCTTACCACACTGTCCTCCTCTTAGGCAATGCCAGATAAAGCAAATAGTCTATGGAACGAACGTCTGTGACCTAGAGTTTATAGAGCCCACAGGATGGGCTCTTGTGCAGGCAGGAGCATCTGAAGCAGCACTCTGGACCAAAACAGTTCAAATACAGAAACTGTTGATGAAAAGTCACTCCTTGCTTCCTATTACATGGAGAGCTACTTTGCCAGGTACAGACATTTATATTTGCAAATATAATGCATTATATTTGCATTTATATTTGCAAGAAGTTAAAACTTTGGTGTCTGGGTGCTCGGTTAGTTGAGCATCCAACTCTTGGTTTTGGTTCACATCATGATCTCAGGATCATGGGATCAAGCCCTGCATCCGGCTCTAGGCTCAGTGGGGAGTCTGCTAGAGGATTTTCTCTCTCTCTCTCTCCCCCCTGCCCCTCCCCCCACTCATGCACACTCATTCTAAAATAAATGAATAAAATCCTTTAAAAATTAAAAATAAAGTTAAAACTGCCCATTCTAACAGTGACTCTACAAAGTCATGCTTATTTTCAACACAAACCTGTTTACTGAAAAACATAAAGGTCTGCTTTCATGTCAGTGGATCAAAGATTCTTCTTCTAGCACGTGTCTGGACTATATTTATATTAGATACAATACAGTGTTCGTTTAAAGTCCAGTCACCGAAATATCAGTGTGAATACTAGAAATAAACCTGAGGACCTTAATGAGGGCTAGAGAATAGGTATTTATTTCATTTTACAAACCTAACGCCCCCTTTACACACTCAAAAAGTTGGAGCTGACGAAGGGTGGGAACGGCATCCCCAAGAAGGCTCGCTGTCGGCTGCCACAGGGAGACCATGGAAATGCTGTGACTCGACGGGAGTTTCCAAAGACACGATTTCTCCAAAAGCTAATCTACAGAAAGAAAACCCTGTGCTCTGGGGGAAACGTGGTACTTGCTTTCCCTGTCTTTGTGGATGGTTGCTCAGCAGTCCCTTCATCTTGCCTGAGAGCTGATGGTGACAACCTCCAACTTCATGCTTTCAGGTTGAGGGGGTGTGTGTTGGGGACAACTCCCTCGGTCATCAAGTTCTCAGGTGATTCTAATCTCCCCCTCCCACACAGTGGGCCCCGCTGGCCTGACAGACCCAGCTTCTAAATGTCCCCTCCAGCCCTCACATTTGGTAAGAAAACATAAATGTCGTGCCATTTCATAAAAGCAGACTTTTTCATTTTGGAAGGTTAGCTTTATGAGTCAGGCTCAGTGGCAGAGAATCATTTGTGGCTAAAAATTGCTGTGCTGTTCTTATGCTCTGGACAGAGAGCTTCAGTGTGCTCCATTATATCCAGGAATTATCTTACCACACTGTCCTCCTCTTAGGCGATGCCAGATAAAGCAAATAGTCTATGGAACGAAAGTCTGTGACCTTCGGATCAGGCCCCATCCCGTGGGGTCCAAGCAGACCCTTGCACGTGGACACTCTGCTTTATTAGGTTAAGTAGCAGTGGACAGAAAGACACAAAGTGCTGTCTAGCCAACTCTGGTTCCAAGTTCTCGACCCTTGGAAAGAAGCTCAAGTGGAAATGGCCAGAGGCAGTGGTACCCTCAGTTTCCCCTCTAGCTCAGGGTGGGGGTCACTACTGCAGAAGGCTGGCTGTGAGAGGGTTACTAGGTCCTGGGTCTCCCCCGTTCCTCTAGAAGGGCGGGGCCAGGCCCAGCTTGTGTTCCAGACACCCCGTGGTCCCAGCACCCTTCCAGCTCCCTTTATTTTCATTTAGTATTTCTTTCTTACAGGGCCCCGTGTCAGAGGAGGCCTGGAGGTACAAAGAGGTCTGAGTTCTGCAGTATAGAAACAGACGTGGTCTTGTTGAGGAGTGAGCCCAAAGCAGCCCTTGGTCAAGTACCAAGACTGCGTGTGGAGGGCAGAGGAGTCTGGAGGCAAGGAGATTACACGGCAGCGGAGAGCAGCCAGACAAGAGGTGTGAGCAAGAGCTGCTATTTCCTGGGTCCAGTCACATGTCCAGCAGTGTGGGGAATCCTTGCATGAGCCCAAAGCCACCCCAGAAACTGGGTGAGGTAGGCTGAATAATAGCCCTCAACGATGCCCACATCCTAAATCCCGAGACCTATAAATATGTTACTTAATATGGCAAAGAGAACTTCACCAACTTGAGGACTGAGGCGCCCCAAGCTAAGGATCTTGAGGTTGGCAGACAGCCTAGGTTATCCTGGTGGCCTTAATCAACTGTTCACAGGAGTCCTTTTAAGGAGGAGACAGTGGTGCTGCATCCAGGAGACACTGTGCTCTTATCTTTGAAGATGGAAACCTAAGCCCAAACCTGGAGAAGGTGAGCAAATGGATTCTCCCCTAAAGCCTCTGGAAGAAAAGCAGCCCTTCCAACACCCTGATCTGGACTCCTTTGGACCACTGACCTCCAGAATTGTAAGAGAATAAACCTGTGGCATCTTTTAACCTATAAAGTTTGTGGTAATTTGTTACAGCAGTGGGACCAATTTCAGATGGTAGCGAATCTTAATGTTGCGCCCTGTGGGAGCAGGTCCTCTGAGGACTGCCGTGGTTTTGTGTCCACCCCACACACAGCTGTGGTACAAGACCCTCTTTGATAACCAGACTTTACCGGGTAGAGACGTGCTGACCAACCACAAGAAGTAACCTTGAGGGGAGACTTGCTACAGCTACTATCCCCAACCACTCCTGTGGGACCGGCTCTGAAAAACCTCTCAACTGAGGCACCACCGCAAAGGTAAATAAGTGCCAAGGCTGCATATGTGAGGAAAAATCTTTAGGGTGACTCGTTGTCCATACATGGAGATCAATGGGCAGGTTGGACTTGGGAGCTCTTGTGTGTATTTAACATTCCATGCCTCATTGATCAGTCATTGTAGGGTTGAGTATTTATAGTCTCTCTCTAGCAGAACCACCTAGGCTGTTCAAGGAAGAGTGCGCAACTAAGCCAGACTCCTGGTGGTTAGATTCATGACCCATCACCACCACTGAGCTTTATTTGGGGCCGCTGCTCATAATCTGTGATCACACACACACCCCTCGCTAGGACACCACATGTGGCAAGGCAAGTGGAAAAAAATGTTTTACCAAGGCTGGTAAAAAAATGTTTGTGGCTCAAAACAATTTATTACAAGGAGGTCAGAAGCATTCCTACTTCCTATCTCATCTGGGTGCAGTGGGCTGGGGTGACTGGGGCTAGGTGCCAAGGAGGCCAAGGCCTAGCTTATCGTCAGGGCCAGGTGGCCTTTTCCCATCCTGCGCTAGGCCCAGACTCTGCAGATCAAACGGGTGCTGTGGAGGGAGGCTGGGCAGCGTCCTTGAGTGCATCTGTGCCTTTTCAGCACGAGCAATGCCTGGGAAGCAAGGAGAGAGTATCTATTTTGGGCTCTCAGGATTGTTAGGTTCCATCCCCAGGGCAGTGGGAGGACACATGGAGAGACGCCATGTTCATCTTGCAAATCCCACCCTGGTTCTTCTGTGAGGACTGTAAAAGGAGCTAGGAGGCTTCCTTGAGTGAAAGTAAAGACTGGAAAGCAATAGAGGAAGAAGGTTTTTCTTAGTAGAGTAAGTGCTCTCCTAAAAGCTTGTGGCTCCAATCGCCAAACTGTGGAAAGAGCCAAGATGCTCTTTAACAGATGAATGGATAAAGAAGATAATGGTCCATATGTACAATGGAATATTATGCCTCCATCAGAAAGGATTAATACCCAACTTTTCCATCAACGTGGATGGGACTGGAGGAGATTATGCTGAGTGAAATAAGTCAGAGAGTCAATTATATGGTTTCACTTACATGTGGAGCATAAGGGAAAACATGGAGGACATTGTGGGAAGGAAAGGAAGGGTGAATGGGGGGAAATCGGAGGGGGAGATGAACCATGAGAGACTGTGGACTCTGAGAAACAAACTGAGGATTCTGGAGGGGAGGGAGTGGGGGTTGGGCGAGCCTGGTGGTGGGTATTGAGGAGGGCACGTATTGCATGGAGCACTGGGTGTAGTGCATGAACAATGAATCTTGGAACACTGAAAAAATAAAAGTATTTGGGGAAAAATGAAATAAAAGCTTGTGGCTCAGCGGATGGGGTCTTTTCCGCTGTCAGACATGTGGGTGGGTGCCCGCAGTAGCCCAGCCTGTCTCCCCCAACAGTGGCCTGATGCTTGCCAGAAGTCCACTGTTTTGCTCCCAAACTCACTCCTGCCAGGGGTCCCTATTGCCTAACTGCAAGCAGACTGTCACATAAACTATGACGAGTAGGAGAAAAAAATATATATATAAAATCATGTCCACAAAATCCAAATTAAATTTGTAGAAGAAATTGATTGGGTCTCTAAACTCTTACTGCTGAATTGGGTGTGGATGAGTCAAGGTTGAGCAAGAAGATGAAAGGGTAAAAGTAGAGGATTATGCTCTGTATTCTTTGCAAGTGCTCCCTGCACTGTAAGTAAACCGATGGAAATTAGATGATCCATAAAGGCTGAGTTTTCTTGCTAGAAAAACTGCAAGGGGTGACAATGAAATGGCCTTGGCTCTCTACCCTAAAATAGGTAATACATTTACATTTATTGCTTTTAATTCAAATTGAAGCATTTTGAGGTATGGGCATAACCTCCCTCCCCCAGACACAGGAGCCAAGAGGTGCAGCAGGCATTTACCTGAAGTGACCAATCCCCAAACAACAGCGGATTCCTGAGTGGGTCGCCTTCATCATGAAGTACGTGCATACACTGATCTCTAAATGTCAAGGGAAGGGCTGTCCTCTCACCTGCTAGGGGCAGTGGTCTCAGGACTTGCTAAGACCTGTCTCAGTGTAAAGAGCAGCCTCCTAAGGGAGGAAGGAACTGGGAGTGGGGCTGATCTAGGATACCCTGGGTATCAATGCCACCAACACCTCCCACCACTCTGCACTGTGGGTCAGGAGGCTGTGCCACATGCTATGTGGAGGGTCAAGCCAGAAAAAAAGACAGCACCAGGTAGGACAGTGAGGGGACACAAGCTGTGGTCTGCGATCTCTCCCTATAATTTAGAAAACAAAACAAAACAGAATGCTCACTTGGCTCTTTCTGCAGCTAGCACTGATTTCTTCTCAAAACGTGGCTACATTTACTACCACAGCTATTACTAGATTTCACCACAAGAGGACGATAGTGTTTCTAAAATGAGAGATCCTTGCACAACAAGAAATCACTTCAAATCTATCAGGGCTGGAAGAGGTCTCAAATACTACTTTGTTCACTGGTTTTCAAAATCTTGTTAGCTGAAATCCACAGCAAGAGCTGCATTCTTCATAGCGAACTAGTTCACAAATATATATTTAAAACACATTTTAGGTTTTGTTTTTGCAAAGCACTCTAATAGTTTACTATTACTTTTACTTTTGCAAAGCACTCTAATAGTTTGTATTCCAACCATTTTTTTTTTTTTTTAATAAACCAACACACCACAAACAACTGCAACCTACTAACTTGATTTCCTAACCCACTAGTGGGCCACTACTTTGAAAACCCCTGACTTGGCTCCTGCCTCTCACCGTACAAGGGGGTGCACGGACCCTTAGGGTGAAGAGGGCTCCCTAGGAGCTCCACTTTTCACATACACCCAGCCACCTGCTCACTCTAGGGGCAGTCCTGGATGAGTGACAGACATTGTGCAGCAACTGAGCACTTACTCTGGAAATTTAGTGATTTAATAAAGAATGCAGACCCATTTTAGGGATGTGCCATTTTTCACTTCTTGTCAATACTATGACTGTTCTTGTAAGTAGAGCAGAAATTCCTTAAGCCACTACACTGAAAGGTCCACACAGGTGATGTCTGTGGTCTTCACCCAGGTAGCCAAGAGACTACTTCAAAACTGAATGAATCTCAAAGAGGCTTTCGCATTGACCCCACCCCAATCTGAATTGGGGCCATAATATCCAGCCCAGTGCCAGGCACATAGTAAGTGCTCAAGAAATAACGCATGGATAAATGGATCACCCCTCAGACAGTATAATGGTAACTCACATTTTTATATTTTACAACTGGTACTTCTATCCTTTTACAGAACTCTTAAATACATCTAGGTGGTTGGCAGAACATGGATCATTTCCACTCCAAATGAGGAAATAATCAGAAAAAGCATGATCTTTCTTCTCTAGGTTGTGTAGCTCACTGGAGGCAAAGCAGGGGCTGGGATCCGGGTTCCTTACAACACCACGCTAACCAGTCCCCCACATTCTGGAAAGGCAGCCCCATGGCAGCTCCCTAGTAGGAAAGAGTGTTCACTCTCAGGGGC
>CM053603.1:94549668-94593870 GCA_028646535.1 Procyon lotor
TAAAATAATTAAAGCCAAAGAGAGGTCTTTATGGTTCTACTCTACTACAAACTTTTTTTTATAAAGATCTAAAAGAATGTTTGCATACTCAATAAATAATTCTTTTTAATGCATAGAAAAATACCTAAGAAGCATTGAGATTTATTTTATTCACCTCCAGTGGAATAATTCTGTTGTTTTCCTCATTTGTTGCAAGTTTGAGTCCTGAAAGAGCAAAATAAATAAATCACTGGGGTTTCAATACAAATTAGTGAGTAAACAAAAATTAGACCATAAATTGCTGTATAACCTACTTGAAAGAATGGGTTAAAAGAAAGAAAGAGACTGTTAATATATGACTATTTCACTGAATGAAAAAATTTATTAAATATACAAAAATGATAGACCTATTGGAAATATATAAGGCAACATGACAAAACAATAGTAAAGAAAAAAAAGAAAGAAAAAAATAGTAAAGAGATAGACAATAAAGAATTGCAAGATGAAGAGGAAAAGATAAGAAAAAACCATACCAAAACCAGCGCCTTGGAAAAACAGCATGAGAAAGTAAATATAAGCATGCCCCTAAAGAAGCACAGGAGATTTCTTAACTGGGAGAAGTAAGAACTGGGAAAGAGACAGCTCTTACACCTCAGAGGTCAGAGCCACTGACCTTCAGATCCCAGTGAGACACTTAGAACCAAAATGTGCATGAGTGTAAAGTGTAAAACTAGATACATGTGTTTGTATTCAGACACAGGCCCCCAGATTGGCACAGCCTTATTATCTGTTCTGGAAATTAAAGAGAAGAGACCTGCCCCCAAAGATAGGAAATTGTTGAGTATGTCAGGATGAAGAGGAGAAAGGCTGATATATTGAGAACAAAGATAGGTACCATGGCCAATATGAAATGCTGTCTCAAATTTCCCTAAATTTCTAATGCCAATGATTGCATTTATGTCTTACAGACTTCAATTTTTAAGAGCTGTCTCTCTTCTCTGATAATTTTTAATATATGCATGCATTTCTCTTTCAATCTTTCTATTTTTATGTGTCCATATGCCTGCTTCTACATGTACATGTATATATCTACTTATCTACTGTGGTTATGGAGTTCAGTTTATAGACTAATTGCAAAAATAAACTCACCATATTTTTCCTCCCTCACAACAAGTGAAGGGGCTCAGGAAAATAATATGTAATATTGAATTTTCTAACTGGAAAATTTTAAAGGAAAATATATATGCATACAGACATAGATACATATTAAGCAACAAAAATTGTGCACATACTTATGAATTACGTGTTGAGGAAGAGAAAGACAAAGAATGACGAAAAAATGAAGCTCTTGGAGGAACAGGCATAGGATGCATATATGGACACACCTTCCGCAGGTTGTGGGTTTGCTATCTCAGCTCATTCTTTTTACCCAGTCTGTGATAATTTATATGTTTCCTTTGCCCCTGGCACGATGTGAAGCTTTGTCAGTAGATGGCACAGGAGAGACATCTCAGGCTGAAAGGATCTAGCCTGCAGTAGGCATGCGCTCGCTCCAGGGCTTGGCACGCTCAGCCTCTCCAGTGCCCGGTATTTTTACCTGGTATTTTACTTGGTATTTTCCTGCAGCGCAGGTTAAAAAAAAATCAAGGAACCCACAGCTTAATAGAACAAATAAATCTGTAAAGTTATTCTATAGCAAAGCTATACAACAAAGATGCCTCTGAAATTTAAAGTAAGAAGAAAAAAAAAAAGGATGAGGAGAAAATTAAAATAACCAGCCTGTTGGAAGAACAAGAACGGAAAGGGAAATGTGAGCATACTACTCAAGAAGCAGGGCAGATCTTATAATTTGGGAAGTAATAAGGTCTTCTCTACTCTGAGCTTGAAATTTAAGTCAACACACACTTATGTCAAACAGATCATTGTAAAATCTTGAAGTGAACGCTCTTAACTAGACTCTAGTCCTCCTGCTATCATCTATAGCAAGAATAATTTGTGAATACTGCAAAATGGCAAATTCAGTGTGTGATTCAATTCATAGATCTAAACCTAAACACAATTTACTGTCTGTTTCAGATCCCTATGTATACATATATGTATACAAATCTACCTATCCATCTATTGAGAGAAGTGACCTGCCACACGCCCAGTACACTAGGAGTTTGTCAGGAGTGCGGGCCCAGGAAAGGCAAAGACAAGTGTACCAGCCTTAAAATGCCTTCCTTGTCCATCTCTATCATTCCTGGTTCACCACAAATTTCTAGTGCTAAAAATTTAAATTATCTCCTGGATTCGGTCAAAAAACAGCACTGATAATAGATGTCAATTGTTAAAAGTTGTTTCCGTCTGCCTAACAACATATCCTGAAAAATCCTCCATATCAGCTCCTACAGATCTTACTTATTCTTTTTTTTTAATACTTACATAATGCTATATCACATATATTTACTGTAGTTTATTCAGCCTCCTTCCTGTATTTGGGCACTTATTAAGCTTTCAATATTTTGCAATTACAAATCAGGTCACAATGAATAATCTTTGCATATGTATATTTATATAGCTGGAAGTTTGTGTTCAGGCTAACGTGCAATTGCTGGGTCAAAGGATAAGTGCATATATGCTTTTGTTAGATATTTCAAATTTCCTCTTAGAGAGGTCATAACATTTTGTGTTGTGAAAATACCTGTTTTTCCAACAGCCTTACGAAGAGGCTGTATTGTCAAGTTTTTGAATTTTTGCCTATTTGGGTTGGAAAATGCAGCATAGATTTATAAAAATAACTTAAAGAAATATGACAACAGTGAGTATAAATTTTTAAAGGCAGAAATCATTTGCTTTTGGATTGGCATATTCACCTATTAGAGAGCATCTGTCTCCAGATGCTCTTTCTTTGTTACTCTCAGAGGTAAATGATCTCTCACACAGCCACTAAAGCTGTTTGGCCAGAAGGTGGCACTCTAGTGCTACTTTCAAGGTATATTCTAGTGCAGCCCTCTCCGTTCATATAGCTTAGGACGTAACTGTAAAAATCCACTGCCTGTGTTCACTGGGTAAACTAGGCAAGAGTTTCTAAGGGATAAGTCTTGAAAAAAACAAAACAAAACAAAAAACCCAAAGTTAATATGCTTAGCAGGAAGAAGCTTTCTGAAGGGCTAAAGAAAAACAATTTAGCATGTTCTGATTCTAACAGCATGTGGTAGTTTTGATCTGTTCATGAAAATTAGCTCAATTAAGAACAAAATTCATGGGCAAAGAGAACTAAATGATCATGTGGCTCTTTAATGTATGTAAGTATTAACAGATTTGCATTTTGGCCTTGATGAAATGACCTACATAGGTCCACAACAACTAGAGGGCGGCCTTACCTGAACTCTGTAGACACCCCTCTCTCTTACTCCAGTCTCCAAACATGAAATGCAGTGTCTTAGCTTAGCTCTTGCAGTCCCTTTCCTAACGTTACCTTCATAAAATTGATCTTGACATGAATTCCTAAAGTATTTTTGCATTAAGAAAAATTGCCAAGGATGATCTTAAGAACCAGAGAATCTTTACATTGATTACTTTGTGGACTAAAGGGAGATGGAAATCTTAGCAAACCTAGAGTATTAAACTATAGATCTTGAATATTCATTACTTACTTCAAAAAGCAGGTAATGTTCAAATCTAAAAGAAAGGCTGAGTTCGCAGATTAGAGCTGTGTTGCTTATCTTCAGTATCAGGCATATTCATTATTAAAATTAACTAAATGTCATATAGATTATATTTTAAAATATTTTATCAGTAGAGTCCTAGCAGAAAAATGAGAGCATAGGAGTAGGATACATCAAAATAAGATATATCAATAAAAGGTCCTAAGAGTTTTAATAAAGACCACAGAAGATTAGTTGAGCATAGCCAAACTCCCATTCTAGAATAAGCACAATATTCAGTAAACATTACCATGATCAGTAAAACTGACAACATGTTACACACTGAGTTCTAATACCAACAATTAAATCACTCCTTACAACAACCTTTAGCCAAGTGTAGCTAAGAAATCATCTCCATTCTAAATTTCTTTCTCTGCACTGTGGAAGTTCTGCCACACATTGTCACCTGCTGGCTCGGTCCCATTTGGGTCTTATAGCCTTTGTTCCAGTTTCCTGACAGTCCTGAGTTCTTGCTTATGCTCTTGTTCCAAGGTCACCTGAAGTGCAGTCTTCACAAAGGAATTCCCTGGAGTGTCCTCTTCCTTCCACCGTGCTTGGTCAATGTCTGTTGTTAATCATGTATGACCACAGGACTGGCTCATCTCATTGTATGTGTGTGAGGCCCTGTGGCTTCTGTGTGTCTCTAATTGGAGCATTCTAAATTTTCTGGCCATGGCCTCTCTGTTCTCCTCACAAGCAGTTATAGAAGGAGAGATTTTCAAATCTGCTCTGTAAATATTGAGCTTTTTTTTTAAAGGAAGATTAAACTATATGAATAGTAGAAGATGACAGTGAGTTTATAAGAGTTACCATTTTATTACCTTCCATTTCTTGAACAAGAATTTCACTAAGTCTACCTAGCAACCTTGAATTTAGGAGTTGAACTATAAATCACTCACAGCTGTTTGAGGGGAATAGTATTTTATCTGGAACTTTTGAAATTTTTCAGAAGTTGAAATTGAAAATCAGCTAAGTGTTCCTGAAGAATCTATTACCCCTCTAGTCTGCCTATGAATTTCAATGAGCAGGTTGAAGCAATCTGAACATTCCATTTTTTTCCTAATAAATACGCATCTGCCAACTATTTGTATTAGGTACATACATAGTAATATCAACTGCTTGCTGTGTCCCAGGCAGTTTTAAGCACTTTCCTGGTATTATCTGACATAATCCTCACAACAACCCTATGAGATAGGTACTCTGAATATTCCCATCTTATAAATGATGAATTTCTAGTAGTCATCAGAGAAATGCAAATTAAAACACAATGAAGTAACATTTTACACCTATCAGAATGCCTGAAATTAAAAACCCAAGAAGTAACAAATGTTGGTGAAGATGTGGGTAAAAAGGAACCCTCATGCACTATTGATGAGAATGCAAACTAGTGCAGCCACCATGGAAAACAACATGGAGTTTTCTCAAAAAAAATAAAAATAGGATTATTATCTGATCCAGTAATTCCACTACTGGGTATTTACCCAAAGAAAATGAAATCGCTAGAATTTAAATTGAAAAACTAATTCAAACAAAACAAACAAAAAACATGCACCCCTATGTTTATTGCAGCATTGTTTACAATAGCCAAATTATGTAAGCAACCCAAGTGTCCATCTACAAATAAATAAGATGTGTTTTACATAGACAATAGAATATTACTCAGCCATAAAAAAGAATGAAATCTTGCAAATAAATGAAGATGTATTACACATATACAATAGAATATTATTCAGCCATAAAAAAAGAATGAAATCTTTCCATTTGCAACAACATGGATGGACCTAGAGAGTACAAAGCTAAGTGAAATAAGTCAGAGAAAGAAATGCCACATGATTTCACTCATATGCGGGAATTTAAGAACAAAACAAATGAACAAAATTTTTTTAAAAAAAGAAAAAACAGACTCTTAAATACAGAGGAGCTGGTAGTTGTCAGAGGAGGGATGGATGAAATAGATTGAGAGTGTATTATCTTGATGAACACTGAGAAATATATAGAATTGTTGAAAAATTATATCATAGGCCTGAAACTAATGTAACTGTTAATTATACTTGAATTTTAAAAAATTTAAATAAACAGTGAATTTCTAGCTATGTAAGTAGGGAAAGGTAGAATGAGGAAACCATAAGTAAGCCAGAGGGTCTGGGGAATATAGGCATTCCACCAAGAGCAAGCAGGGTAGATCATCCCCAGTGGACCAACACAACACTCAGATAGAGTATCCTCAGTGATGTAGCCTGATGAAGGAGCCTGTGTCCTGAGGAGAGAGAGCCAGGGGCTGAGACTGGGTGCCCATTCTGTGGGAGAGGAAGCTATTGACCCTCGTAATTAGACTGGGCTAGTAAAGAGGTGAAACAAAGGAAACAGTAAACCCTACCAGGGCTTCCTGTGGCCAGGACTTGAGAGCAGAGGGAGAATAAAGACATTTCCATCTTGTATAGATAAGGCAAACTCTCCCTTATGCTCTCGCTGCACTGGGCCAGACTGCAGCTTATAAAGAACTATCCTGGGAGGCAAGAGCTCCCTAGTGGGAATAAGGTACAAGTAATTCGTCCTAAGGAAGGCAGCAGGTAGCATGTGAAATGACTCTGTTCTATGTTCATGTTTGATTTTATGCCTTTCAGAGGCTGTGGGAGAAGTGCCCCAACTATATCTTCCACAGGCATTTATAATTTCCATACAAACAAGCCCAACTTTCAATAGAAGCTCTTTGCTTGCAGGCTGGCTGTGGCCACGAGAACCCACTGGGCCTGTGCACAGGGTGGCCTGAAAGTTCCAGACATTTAATACCAACTCGATAGGTGGGTGATAAATATCACATCCCTCTTGCCACTTGAGTGGATAACTCTGAAGTGCATGTTCCCCAGAAGGATTTTGTCCTGATTGCCCACTCTGGTAACTTATTTAATAATATATCCTTTTAAGGGCCATCATTCCTTCCCTTATTAGTGTCTTCTGGGACCTTCTCTTGTTTTGGGGATCTCCAAGACTCCCCTCCCCCAGATTCAGTGGTTCACTAGCAGGATTCACACAACTCAGTATATAGTCATACTCATGGTTATGATTTATTACAGCTAAAGGACAAAAAGGAAAAAGAAAAGGTGCATGAGATAAAGCCCAAAAGAAACCAGGAATAAGCTTCCAAAATGTCTCCAGTAAATCACATAGGATGTGGCTTCTTCCCACAGCAACAAGTTGTGACAGCATGTTTGAAAAGCTGTCTACTAGGAAGGCTCAAAAGAGACTCAGTGCCCAAAGTCTTTAATGAGAGTTGGTCATGTAGACACCGTCTGTTTGGCATGTGCCCAAATCCCGGACTACCTAAAGGAAAGTAGGTGTTTAGCACAAACCACATTGTTTACATGAGGTTTAGGCACAGTGAGCCATTCATATAAGGGTTTTGGGAACCCTCTCAAAATCCCAAGTTCCCTGAAGCCAGCCAAGGGCCAACCTTGCAAGCAGTCCTCTGGCTAGCAGTCTTAGGGCTGGTGTGTTAATGTTTTTATCCACATAAAAAATATCCCAAATAAATTTCTTGCCCTCAGATCTTTGTGTCAGGGTTCACTTAACCCATTCTAATCCTAGAGTATGCTCTTTCTCTGAGATTACTGGCTAGTAATCATGTCAGAAACTCAATATATTTGATTTTGAAACTTACTAATGTTTCACCCTTTTTCAAAATGCTTTGGATTCATTTACAATAATATTACACACACGAAAAGAACTGAGAGTGTGGTATAGTGGCTAGATCTCTGTTCTTGGAGTTAGGGATCTTGACTTCAGTCCTTTTATACTTTACATAAGGATTGGCTAATGTCAGTGGATTTCTGGTTGTTGCTATCAATAATCCCTTATAAATTCCTGTTTTCATTCATTTGGGCTATTATAACAAAATGCCATAGACTGAATAGCTTAGAAATAACATTAATTTGTTTCTTAAAGTTCTGGAAGCTGGGAAGTCTAAGATCAAGATACCAGCAGATTTGGTATTTGGTGGGAGTCCCCTTCTTGGTTCTTTACACTGTGTCCTTAATATGACAGAAGGGGCAAGGGAGCCCTCTTGGTTATCTTTTGTAAAGGTACTTTTCCCATTTATGGGGATCTGCTCTCATGACCTGAGCACTTCCCAAAGGCTCTATCTCCTACCATCATCACATTGGGGATTAGATTTCAACATAAGAATTTTAGGGGGAAAAGGGGAATTTTAGGGGAAAACACTCAATCTATAGTGATTCCCTACCATCATAAACCCCACATTTCTTGAATTTTTCTAAAAATTTTAATCAACTTGGGGCACCTGGGTGGCTCAGTGGGTTTAAGCCTCTGCCTTCGGCTCAGGTCATGATTTCAGGGTCCTGGGATCGAGCCCTGCATTGGGCTCTCTGCTCAGCAGGGAGCCTGTTTTCCCCTCTCTCTCTGCCTGCCTCTCTGCCTACTTGTGATCTCTCTCTGTGTGTCAAATAAATAAATAAAATCTTTAAAAAAAAGTTTTAATCAACTTTATTGAGTATAATTTACATTCATTAAATGTATCCTTTTCCACTGTGCAAATCAATGATTCATGATGAATTTATATGACTATATAATCACCACCCCAATCTAGACAAAATAGATGTCACCCCAAAAAGTTCCTTCATGGCCCATTACATTTAATCTTTTCCTCTGCCGCTAGCGCAAATATTAGACATTTACTGATCTGGTTTTTCCTTCGTTGTAGTTTGCCTTTTCTAGATTTTCATGTGACAGGAATTATAGAATACGTAGTCCTTTTTTTTCTATGTTCTTTCACTTGGCCTAAATCATTTGAAATTCATCCATATTGTTGTGAGCACCAGTAGTTTATTCCTTTTTGTTGCTGAGCAGTATTCCATTGAATGAATATAGAATGGTCTGTTTTTCCACTCACCTGTTCATGAACACTTGAGTTTCTTCCAATTTGGGCTATTATGAATAAAATTGCTAAAGACATTCATGAAAAAAGCTTTGTAAATGTGTTTTTATTTTTCTTGAGTAAATACTGATGAGTAGGATTGCTGAGTTGTGTGGTTAAGTGTATGTTTAATTTTTTAAGAACTGCAGGACTACTAGGCAAACCAGCTATGCCTTTTGTATTCCTAACAGAAATGTGTGAGAAATCCAGTTGTTCTAAATGGATATTGTCAGATGTTTTTCTTTTAGTTTTAGCCATTTTAATGGGTATGTACTAATCACTTATGGTAGTCTTACCTTGTATCTCTCTGATGGCTATCCATGTTGATTGTGTGACTTTTCATGTGTTTATTTAACACGCATGTAATATAAATTCTTTGGTGAAATGTCTGTTCAAATCTTTCCCCCATTTTTAAATAGTGAGTTGTGTTCCTAATATTGTAAGCATTCTTTATTCATGTAAGATACAAGTCTTTCATCAGATTATATTTTGTAAATAATGCATCCCAATCTGTAGCTTCCATTTTTATTTTCTTAATGCAGGTGGTGGGTATTAAGGAGGGCGTGTATTGCATGGAGCACTGGGTGTTGTACATGAACAATGGATCTTGGAACACTGCATCAAAAACTAATGATGTATTGTATGGTGACTAACGTAACACAATAAAAAAAAGAAAAAACAGCTTTATTGAAATATAACTCACATATCCTACCATTCACCATTTAAAATATACAAGTGAGTGGATTTTAGTATATTCACAGAGTTGTGCAGCCATCAGTGCAATCTGCTTTTAGAATATTTCAACACTCCAGAAATATACCTTATACTCATTAGCGTTCACTTTCCATATCCCCTTACTGATCCCTCATTACCCACCCAGCCTTCTGTAACCAATAAACTATCTTCTGTATCTCTAGATTTGCCTATTTGGAACATTTTATACAAATGGAATCATATAAAATGGATATATTGTGATTAGCTCCTGTCATTTTGTAAAATGTTTTCAATTTGCATCCATGTTATAGCAAATTTCAGTACTTCGTTCCATTTAATTGCCAAACAATAGTGCATTGTGTGAACATACTACATTTTCTTTATCTATTCATCAGTTGATGGACATTTGGATTGTTTCCACTTTTTGCCTATTATGAATAAAGCCTGTTACGAACATTCTTTTTTTTTTTTTTAAGATTTATTTATTTGAGAGAGAGAGAGAGTGAGTGAGCGAATGAGGGAGCACACAAGTGGGCCGGGGAAGAGGCGAGAAGAGAGGCAGAAGGAGAGGGAGAAGCAGACGCCCCACTGAACAGAGAGTCCAATGCCGAACTTGATCCCAGGACCCTGGGATCGTGACGCCAGCCAAATCTAACCAACTGAGCCACCCAGACGCCCTCTACTGTGAACATTCTTATAGGAGTTTTTGTGGACATATGTTTTGAGTTATCACTAGTAACGTCTAAGGGTTCTAATTTCTCCACATCCTTGTCAATACTTGTTATTTTCTTGTTCTTTTTATTTTAACCATCTTAGTGGGTGTGAAGTCATATTTCTTTGCTTTACATTTCCTAATAGCAAATGAAATTGAGCATCTTTTCATGTGCTAATTAGACCTTGTAAATCTTTGGAGAAATGTCTTTCCTTTTTTTTTTTTTTTAAGATTTTAAGATTTCTTTTATTTATTTATTTGACAGAGAGAGAGATAGAGAGAGATCACAAGTAGGCAGAGAGGCAGGCAAAGAGAGAGGGGGAAGCAGGCTCTCTGCTAAGCAGAGAGCCTGATGCGGAGCTCCATCTCAGGACCCTGAGATCATGACTTAAGCTGAAGGCAGAGGCTTTAACCCAGTGAGTCACCCAGGCACCCCAGAAATGTCTTTTCTGATCTTTTCCCACTTTTTTAAAGAGGTGGGAGACGTGGAGGAGGGGCAGAGGAAGAGGAAGAGAGAGAGAATCTTAAGCAGGCTCCATGCCCAGAGCAAAACCAACATGGAGCTCTGTCTTACAACCCTGAGATCATGACCTGAGCCAAAATCAAGGGTTGGACACTTAACTGACTAAGCCACTCAGGCAACCCTCCTTTTCCCATTTTTAATTGAATTGTCTTAATATATATATAATTATATATAAAAGTTCTTTATTCTAGACATAAAGCCCTTATTAGATATATAATCTGCAAATATTTTCTTCCATTCTATTGGTTTTACTTATATTGTTTGCAGAACAAAAGTTTCAAATTTTGATGAAATTCAATGTATAAACTTTTTCTTTTTTCACTTAAATTTTTGTCATATCTAAGAAACCATTACCTGATGTGAGGTCACAGAGATTTACTCCTGTTTTCTTTGTTCTATGAGTAATAATTTTATTCCTTACATTTTTGTGTTTGATCTATTTTGAGTTAACTTTTGCATGTGATAGAAGAAAGGAGCATATTTTTTTGCATGTGTATATGTAGTTTATCTAGTACCATTTGTTGAAGGCTACTTTTCTCTTGTTGAATTGTCTTGGCACCCCTATCAAAAATCAGTTGATCATAAATGTAAAGGTTTATTTTTGGACTCTAAATTCTACTCCCATGATATGCATTTCTATCATTATGCTAATACTATACAGTCTTTATAGTAAATTTTGAAATCAAGAAATGTGAGTCCTCCAATTTGGTTCTTTTTCAAAATTGTTTTAGCTATTCTGGGTCCCTTGCATTTCTTTATGAATTTTAATATCAACTTGTCAGTTTCTCTAAAGAAAAAAAAGATAACCAGCTGGGATTTTTAGTAGTGGTTTCATTAAATCTGTAGATCAATTTGGGGAATATTGCCATCTTAACATCTTAACAACATTGTCTTCTCTGGGGGTGGGGGATGAATTGTATTTTATTTACATAGCATATGCCAAATGGAAACAAAGGAAGCAACTCAGAAAGGTCCAAACCATGTATTACAATACAATATTGTCTTCTGATTCATGATTATAGGATGTCTTTCTATTTATTTAGATTATATTAAATTTTTTCAACAATGTTTTAGACTTTTTAGAATACAAATTTTTTACTTTTGTTAAATGTGTTTCTTACTAGTCTATTTTTTTGATGATATTGTAAATGGAACTGTTTTTTTTTATTCTTTCAGTGTTCCAAGATTCATTGTTCATGCACCACACCCAGTGCTCCATATAATACATGTCCTCCTGTTTTCTTAATTTCATTTTCAGATTGCTTGTTTCTAATGTATACAAGTATAATTGAGTTTTATATATAGAAGTGATCCTTTATGCTGCAGCCTTGCTGAACTCATTTGCTAGTTCTAGTGTGTTTTACTGGATTCCTTAGGATTTACTATACACAGGATCATGTCATCTGCAAATAGAGATCATTTTATCATTTTACATCTTCCTTCCTAATCTGAATACCTATTATTTTTCATTTCTAATTACCCTGGCTAGAATCTCCAGTAAAATGTTAAATAGAAGTGGGAAGAGTAGACATCTTTGTCTTGTTTTATCATTAAGTATCATAAGTATGTTAGCTGTAGGATTTTTTTTTTTTTTTTGGTCCTTTATCATGTTAGGAAATTTCTGTCTTTTCCTAGTTGCTGAGGGTTTTTATCATGAAAGGATATTAATTTTGTCAAATTTTCCATGTCTGTTGAGATGATCATGTGATTTTTACCCTTTATCCTATTAATGTATATTACATTGGTCAAATTTCATAAGTTAAATTAAACTAACCTTGAATTCCTAGAATAAATCCCACCTGTATGTGATATATAACAATTTGCATATGCTTATGGATTTGGGTTACTAGTATTTTCTTGAGGATTTTTGCCTCTGAATTCATAAAAGATATTGGTCTATATTTTCCTTTTTAGTGATGTGTTTGCCTGGTTTTGATATCAGGGTAATCCTGACCTCATAGAATGAGGCCTGAATCCTGGCCTCATAGAACGATTCATAGAATGAAATGGAAAATATTCCATCCTTTTTTATTTTTGAAAGTTTGTGAGAAGCTGTCTTTTTTCCATTAGATAGTCCTTCCTCCTTTGTCAAAGATTAATTGACTGTATACTTGTGGGTTTATTTTTGGGTTTTCAATTCTGTTCTATTGATCTAAGTGTCTGTTTTTGTGCCAGTACCATACTGTTTTTATTATTACAGCTTTGTATTTTTTTAAGCTTGGAAAATTTGTAATCATTTAATCTTTCAGCAAATGCCCCATTCCCAAAAACCAGATTCTTAAATTATTAGTGTTAAAGGAAGTTCATATTTAAAATCACATTATTTACAAAATTCAGTCCTCTGTGACCAATCCTTACGTCATATAGATACCAAATTAAAAAAAATACACCATGTTTTAAAGCCTCTAATATTTTCAGGTGAACTTTAAAATAAAAAGAATGACATGAGTAAAATTGTAATGCCCCGATTTCGAATCCGAGAGACCACCAAGGAGCCAATACCGATGCAAACGCATGAGGGTTTATTTGCAAGCTCGAGCTTAGTCCCAAGTATATACGACACAGCGGAGCAGGGACTTGGACCCCTAGGTTAAGAGGTGGAACAGTTTTATAGGGGCCATTGGCCAGTGAGATTGTAACACACACAGAAAGTTGCATAGTCATGTCAGTCCACACGCAGGTGGCCAATTGAATTACAATTTACCCTATAGTGACCGTTTGAACTAGCCTATCACTCTGGTCAGAATTGGTGCGCAAGTTTGGCAGGCAAAAGGCGGGGTTTACATTCTCTGGTGGTTAGGGGTTCCACATTCCTATATGAGCCGATTTCCAGTAAAGGTGTGCTCAGCGGCTTGACTTGGGTGGGGGAGTGTCTTAAGCAATAAGCAGGCCATGTTGGGGTTATACATGAGATGGTGGGCGTAGCACAAAATGAAGTTAGTCCTGCTCTGCTTGTCCAGCGGTAGGAGATCTTTGTTAAATTCCTTGGGTCCCACAAAATTTAAATATTCCAAATTTATTCAACAAATACAGGATATCTAAAATATGCTAAAAAGTTAGCATAACTTTTAAATATAACATTAAATATTTTAATATTTTGTTTTAAGCATGTGGTACAAGAGGCACAATTTTAAATAATCTCTTTGAGCAGAACGGTAATGCTTAATTTGGAACTTTCAGTCACCAAAATATTTAGAAAAATTGTTATTATTTTTTAAATAACGTATATATGTCTTTGGTGGGATATTATGCTCTTGATAATTTGAACATAATGAAATACATTTTTTCAATTAAAAAAAGATCATTTCAATCTTTTTGGTTCACATTGCCTTCTTTTTTTTATCAAGATAGAGTTATTATTGAGAAAATAATGTTAACTGATCAACATAAAAGTGTTTTCTCTGATTGAGTGAAAAAAACTATGTGTACCACAATAGTCTGAAAACCTATAGAGTCAAAGCATGCAAAGCCTAAGAAGTTGAGGGACCCATACTGAAAAGATAATCACACCTGGGATTTGTGTTTCTTTAGACAGTAGGTAGTTGAGTCTTGTGTTTTGGGGAGGGGGGTTGTTTTGTTTTGTTTTAGCATTTAAATACATACCAGTATCCTTAAGCATGTAATTTGCATATGACCTCTATGGAAGATAGTGGAATTGTCTATGTTAGATTTACACAGTTTATGGAAATGATTCCTACAGCTTTGTAATAGAGTTTGAAGTCTGGAATTATGATATCTCCAGTTTTGTTTTTCTTTTTCAAGATTGCTTTGGCTATTTGGGGTCTTTTGTGGTTCTGTACAAGTTTTAGGATTGTCTAATCTGTTCTAGTTCTGTGAAAAATGCTGTTGGTATTTTGATAGCAATTACATTAAATGTGTAGATTGCTTTGGGCAGTATACACATTTTAACCATATTTGTTCTTCCAACCCATGAGCATGGGATGTCTTTCCATTTCTTTACATTGTCTTGAATTTCTTTCATCAGTATTTAATAGTTTTCAGAGTACAGGTCTTTTACCTCTTTGATTGGGTTTATTTCTAAGTATTTTATTGTTTTGGGTGCAATTGTAAATGAAATTGTTTTCTTAATTTCACCTTCTGCTTCTTCATTATTATTACTATATAGGAGTGCAACAGATTTCTTTTTTTTTTTTTTTAAGGTTTTTTATTCCTAAGTAATCTCTACATCCACCGTGGGGCTTGAACTCATAACCTGGAGATTAAGAGTCACATGCACTTCCAATTGAGCCAGCCAGGGGCCCCTGAATGCAAACGATTTCTGTATGATGATTTTGTGCCCTGTAACTTTACTGAATTCATTTATCAGTTCTAGTAGTTTTGTGGTGGAGTCTTTAGGGTTTTCTATATATAATATCATGTCATCTGCAAATAGTGAAAGTTTTACTTCTTCCTTACCAATTTAGATGCCTTTTATTTCTTTTTGTTGTCTGATTGCTGTAGCTAGAACTGCCAGTACTATGTTGAATAAAAGTGGCGAGAGTAGAACATCCTTTTCTTGTTCCTAACCTTCGAGGAGAAGCTCGCAGTTTTTCCCCATTGAGTATGATGTTCTCTGTGGGTTTTGTTTTTTTTTTTAAGATTTTATTTATTTATTTGACAGAGAGATCAAAGTAGGCAGAGAGAGAGAGAGTGAGAGGGAAGCAGCTCCTTGCTGAGCAGAGTCTGATGCACGGTTCGAACCCAGGACCCTGAGATCATGACCTGAGCCGAAGGTAGAGGCTTTAACCCACTGAGCCACCCAGGCGCCCCTTCCTGTGGGTTTTTTATATAAGGCCTTAATTATAGTGAGGTATGTTCCCCCAGTCTACTTTGTGGAGGGTTTTTATCATTAATGGATGCTGTACTTTGTCAACTGCTTTTTCTGCATCTGTTGAAATGATCATATGGTTTTTGTCCTTTCTCTTGTTGATGTGATGTTTCACATTAACTGATTTCATATAAGTTTTAGTGTGTTTTATTTTGTTTTCATTTATTTCAAAGTACTTTCTAATTTCCCTTGTGATTTCTTCTTTGACCTACTAGTTATTTAGGAGTATGTTGTTTAATTTCCACATATTTGTGAATTTCCCAACTTCCCTTCTATTATTGCTTTCTAATTTATTCCATTGTGATTGAAAACATGCTTTGTTTGATTTACATCTTTTTAAATCTACTGACAGTTTCTTTATGGCCTACGGTATAGTCTATCCTGGGGAATGTTCCATATGCACTTGAGAAGAAAGTGTATTCTGCTGTTGTCGAGTGGAGTTTTTTAGAGATATCTGTTAGATCTAGTTGATTTATACTGTTATTCAAGTCTTTCATGTCATTCTTGATTTTCTGCCTAGTTCTTCTATCCATTATTGAAAGTAGGACATTAACATCTCCAACTATAATTATTGAACTGTTTATTTCTCCCTTCAGCACATGACCTTTCCAGAAGTCTCATCATCTGTCTTTTTCTTTTTTAAGATTTTATTTATTTGACAGAGAGAGAGATCACAAGCAGGCAGAGAGGCAGGCAAAGGGGGAAGGGAAAGCAGGCTCCCTGCTGAGCAGAGAGCCTGCTGCAGGGCTTAATCCCAGGATCCTGAGATCATGACCTGAGCTAAAGACAGAGGCTTTAACCCACTGAGCACCCAGGCGCCCCTCATCATTTGTCTTTTGAAGAGTACATATACACTTTTAATTTTGATAAAGATTATTTAACCTATTTTTTCTTTAATGTTTTCTGCCTTTTTGTGTCTTATCTAAGACATCTTTTCCTTACTAAGATCACAAAAAAATTTATCTTGTTCTTTGTTTTTAAAGTATTACCATTTAGCCTCTATATTTAGATCAATCTAGGTTATTTCTAGTTAATTTTTATATATGGTTTGAGGTAAGAGTCAAAGTTTTTTATTTTCTCTTCATACATTCAGTTGCTCCAGTATTATTTATTGGAAATATAATCCTTTCCCCCATTGAATTACCCTAGTACATTTGTAAAAAAATTAAACATATATGTATGGGCCAACATCTGGTTTCTCTATTGTATCTCATTTATCTATATGTCTATTCGTATGCTAAAACCATTCTGTCTTGACTAATGTAGCTCTGTTATCATCTTAAAATTAAGAATATAAATTCTACAACTTTATTCTTCTTTTTCAAAACCGTTTTGACTATTCTGCCTCCTTTGATATTCCATACATTTTTATTTTTTTAAAGATTTTATTTATTTGACAGAGAGAAACACAGCAAGAGAGGGAACACAAGCAGAGGGAATGGTAGCGGGAGAAGCAGGCTCTCTGCCGAGCAGGGAGCCTGATGCGGGGCTCAATTCCATGACCCTGGGATCATGACCTGAGCCGAAGGCAGACACTTAACGACTGAGCCACCCAGGCGCCCCTTTATTTTTTTAGATTCTAAAAGAATTTCTTTTTTACTTTTTTTTTAATTTTAAATTTTGATAGTTAATATACAGTTCAATATTAGTTTCTGGGGTAGAATTCAGTAATTCATCACTTACATACAACACCCAGTGCTCATCACAACAGTGCCCGTCACCCAACTAACCCATGCCCCCACCCACATCCTCATCAACCCTCAGTTTGTTCTCTATCATTAACAGTCACTTATGGCTTGCTTCCCTCTCTCCCTTTTTTTCTACTCCCCCTTCCCATATGTTCATCCGTTTTCTTTCTGACTTATTTCATTTAGCATAATACACTCTAGTTCTATCCATGTCATTGCAAATGGCAAGATTTCATTCTTTTTGATGGCTGAATAGAATTGTATTGTATGTATACCACTATTGTATGTATACCACTTCTTTATCCATTCATCAGTTGATATAGCAGCATTATCAACAATAGCCAAACTATGGAGAGAGCACAAATGTCCACATACATTTTAGAATGTCCTCCAGGCTCATCCATGTAGTTGCAAATGGCAGGATTTTCTTCTTCTTTAAGGCTGAATAATATCCCATTGTATCTATTTATATATATTTACTGTATTTTCCTATCCATTCATCTCTCAACAGATAGATTGTTTCCATATCTTGACTACTGTGAACAATGCTGAAATATAAAAGAGGAAATTTAGCTAAGTCTGTATGTTTCCTTACAGTTCTAAAATTTTATGACCCAAAGGCAGGAGTGGTAAGTCCCTATTAGTAAAGCAGTTTGCATACCCGTCCCTAATATATGCATACTTATTTAGTTTCACAATGTACATATGTACACAGTACTGTATCTTATAGTAACAAACACACATATATGAAAAATTTACAGGATGAGATTTTAAAATGAAATTAACAAAAGTTTAAATGTCTGATTAATTGGATACTTCATGCATCATCTATCTCAAGTCACAATATAGATTTTGTTAATAAGGATAATGAATGTGAATCCATTTTTCAGGTAGTATTCTTAATCTTAAAGATTGGTATGTTGGTTTTTGTTGCTGGGTTGTTGTGTTTTTTTTTTCTCATGCTGGGAGAAAGAGGCATATCTGCCTGCCCATTTCCGTGTTCGTTGTCTCGCTATGTTATTTAGCTGAGAGTGAACAAATAACCTTTGTCTCTTACCCACCTGTGTTCTAAGACACAGCAGTCAGAGAGGTAGAGTTCAGAATGATAAGTAGTACACTAAATGGGCCTATGTACTGAAAAGAGTTAACATAACAGGCCTAAGCTGCTATCCTTGAGAACACCTACTTGCAAGGTTGGCCCTTGACTGGTATGTGGGAACTTAGATTTCAGGAGGGTTCCCACCCATTAGCTGATAAATGTGGCTCACTGTGCCAGACTGTTTGTGCAAATAATGTATTTTATGCTGAACATCTGCTTTCCTTCTGGGAGTCTGGAATTTGGGTATATATGTTATGTGACCAGCCCTCAAGAAAAATTCTGGGCATTGACTCTTTAATGTACTTCCCTGGTTGGCCACATTATAAATGTATTGTCACAGTCCAATGTTGGGGGAATTCAGAGTGCCCTGTGCAACTAAATGGGGAGCAGAGTTTTAGAAGCCTGTGCCTGGTTTCCTCCAAACTTCACCCAATGCACCTTTTCCCTTTACTGATTGTGCTGTATATCCTTTCTCTATAATTTTTATTTATTTATTTATTTGACAGAGAGGAGAAAGATCACAAGTAGGCAGAGAGGCAGGCAGAGAGAGAGGGGGAAGCAGGCTCCCCACTGAACAGAGAGCCCGATGTGGGGCTCGATCCCAGGACCCTGAGATCATGACCTGAGCTGAAGGCAGAGGCTTTAACCCACTGAGCCACCCAGGCACCCTCCTTTCTCTATAATAAATCAAAACCATGACTCTGACATGCTGAGTCCTATGGATCCTCCTAGAGAATAATTGAATGTGGGGTGGTCTTGGGGACCACAAGACATGATCTGCTAACAGTTCTTGACATAAACCTACCCATACTGTAGACCTCCCTTTGTTGGGTTATTTGAAAAGAAAGAACCTTTGTCAAACTTTATCTGAAAACAAAAATAAGACCACATACTGTATCTTAAGAACACTATCCAAACAAGGCAATACAAATCTATGCTATTATAATACCCATGCAAGTTTTGTTTTTCCATGACTTTTGAGCTTACTGTGTACACATTGGATGAACTCAGTAAATGCTTACAAACTAAATAACATACACTCTACAAATGTAAAATGACAATGGAATATTTTCCAAATTTTTTGTAATTTTTCCAAATGTGTAACTAAACCAGCTGTTAAATTAGCATTAGGGATATTGGATGCTTTTTAATTATGCTGCCAACCATCCTTTAGATGAACTAGATGCATTTTTGTCCAGACTTGCTCTAACACTATCTAAAAATAAACATCTCTCAATTATAAATAATGTTACCTTTTATTAAATTACTTTGTATTTAGACTCTCTTAGTTTCGTTTATATTGAAGTAGCTCTTAAATTAATTGAATTATGCCACCCTAGTTGTAATCATGCTGGTGACATAAGCATGAGACAATCCACATAAGATTAAAGAACTCACAGGAATTATGTTGAATTTTTTTTTAAAAAGCCAATATTAAAAGGTTACAAACTGTATGATTCCATTTATACAGCATTCTTGAAATAACAAAATTACAAAGATGAAGAAAAGATTAGTTGTTGCCAGAGTTGGGACCTGGGGGAAGAAGGTGGGTGTAAAAGATAAAGAATATGATAATTAGTCAGGAATGTGGAAAGATGAAACCCTATATGTCACTTATTTTTAAAATATTTATCATTACACATTTGATCTTTTTCATTTCCAACCATATATAGTTTTCACCTTGGTGATGACCTTGCTGGGTGGGAAACGTAATATCTTTAATACGTGAGTTAAATCTAAGATGATGTTCAAATGGACTGCAGGTAACTGTTTATGTCAATAATAAATACAGTAGATTACTTTTAAAACCCATACTTTGGACTTTTTATTACAGATGCAATTGCTGACTTACAATAAATCAATGTGCTTAAAGTGCCATATGATATCAAATGTTTAGCTTAACAGCATAAAATTGAACTGAAACTGTAAAACATGTTTTATGGGTGCTATAAAATCCTGAGGCTGGAGGTCCCGCTTTTTTGCATTACTCTGATCCATCAAGTCCACTGAAAATTCCAGATAGCCAATACTCTTGGGAATTGCAAATTGGCTTTCAGAGTTTTACTCACTTTGCTTATTATGACCTCCAGGGACAGCATGTTGTTTCCTAATATGAGGAGAGAAGCATAGGCTAGTGTAGGACCCACAGACTTAAAACATCATATCCTTTAAGGTACTCTTCTGTTAATCCATCTTGCTGATTCTGGCCTCACTCCCACCCTTCCACCCAAGCCCCTTTTGGGCATCTCTTTAGCACCCAAAAAAAGGCTAATTGATATAGCAAGAAGGTATTCATTGTTTATCTTAAAATGTTTGTTTCTTTAAAAAAAAATTGTTTCTGCCAGTACTGGATGCTCATTCATTTAGCAAATTTAGTTACTCCACCACTCTATGCATTGTTCTGTGGTTAAGCAATGGAGAAGAGTTAGAGTCAGTGAGGAAGTGAATATGGAGAGATGTGAATGTGAGGAACCTTTAAGATACAGAGGCAATCAGACTCAGTGATGAAAGTGGGTGAGAAAGAGAGAGAAGTTAGGGATGATGTCCATGTTCTTGGCTTGGCCACTGGGTTGGTGTTGGTGCTGTTACCTGAGAGAAGAGTACGAGAAGGGGGCTGGGCTGTGAGGAAGGGAGGAGACATTGAATTTGAGATACTCATAGATAATCTGGTGACAATTTCCAAGAGCAGTTGGCTATATGGGTTAAGACCGAAATACAAATTAAAAGGCGTCACCTGTAGTAAACACTATTGATGATGTTTTCTGTTGTTGGGAATGCAGTCCCTTCCATTATAAAACCATGTATCTCATGGATCCCTTCAAAGAATTACCTGATTCACCCCTCCATCTTTATCCATCCAGCCATTAATTTTTAAGCTTAAACCATCTATTACTCACCTTTTATTATTTTTTTTAATATTTTACTTATTTATTTGACAGAGAGAGAGACACAGCAAGAGGGAATACAAGCAGGGGGAATGGGAGAGGGAGAAGCAGGCTTCTCGCTGAGCAGAGAACCCAATGTAGGGCTCTATCCCAGGACCCTGGAATCATGACCTGAGCCAAAGGCATATACTTTACAACTGAGCCCACCGAGGCACCCCTATTGCTCACCTTTTAGAACTTGGGAAGTCTGCTACTTTTCCTCTTCAGTTTATGGAATCCAGAACTGAAGGTAATGCCTTAGTATGTTATCAGAGACCAGCACTGAAGAAATGAGAACAATTAGTAAAGAAGTCTATGACAAGTTAGTAAAGGGGCAAAGGGGAATAATATAATATAATGTAATGTAATGTAATGTAATGTAATGTAATGTAATATAATATAAAATATATTAATCCAAAAAATGAAAAGAAAAATTAAAAGTGTAACAGAAAGTAGGTGGGTTAATTAAAAAACAGTAAGAGTCTGTATAAACTCAACTAAGTCAATAATTAATGTAAATTGGCTAATCTAAGTAAAAAACTACAACTGCGATACTGACTAAAAACACAGTAGGCACACTCTTTTTATTGAAATACAGTTGACACACGATGTTACATTAGTTTCAGGTTTGCAGCATAGTGATTTGACTCCTCTATATGTTATACAGTGCTCAGCACAAGTGTAGCTACCCTCTGTCAGCATAGAACATCATTACAGTACCATTGACTATATTCTCTGTGCTGTACCTTTCAGCCCCATGACTTATTCATTCTACAACTGGAAGCCTGTACCTCTCACTACCCTTTACCCATTTTGCCCACCTCCCCAACTCCCTGTCTCTGGCAGACATTTTCTGTATTTATGGGTCTGTTTCTGCTTTGTTCATTTGTTTTGTTTTTTAGATTCCACATATAACTGGAATCATGTGGTATTTGTTTTCTCTGTTTGACTTATTTCACTTACCATAATACTACTTCTAGGTCATTTATGTTTTTGCAAATGACAAGATCTCATACTTTTTTTATTAAAGATTTTATGTATTTATTTGACAGAGAGGAGAGAGATCACAAGTAGGCAGAGAGGCAGGCAGAGGGAGAGAAAGAAGCAGGCTCCCCACTGAGCAGAGAGCCTGATGCAGGGCTGGATCCAAGGACCCTGAGATCATGACCTGAGCCAAAGGCAGAGGCTTTAACCCACTGAGCCACCCAGGTGCCCCAACAAGATCTCATTCTTTTTGAGGTCTGAGTAATATGATATTGTGTGTATTTATATCTCTCTTTTTTATCCTTTCCTCTATCAGTGGACACTTAGGTTGCTTCCTTATCTTGGCTATTGTAAATAATGCTGCAGTGAACATAAGGGTGCATATATCTTCTTGAATTAATGTTCTCTTTTTCTTTGGGTGAATACTCAGTAGAGGAATTCCTGGGTCATAATGGTATTTCTATTTTTAATTTTGGAGGGCACTTCCATACCCTTCTCCACCGTAGCTGTACTTATTTACATTGCCACCAACAATGCACCAGAATTTCTTTTTCTTCACATCCTCACCAACGCTTGTTACATCTTGTCTTTTTTATTCTAGCCATTCTGACAGGTGTGAGGTGATATCTCATTGTGGTTTTTTTTAATAAGATTTTATTTATTTATTTGACACAGAGAGAGAGATCACAAGTAGGCAGAGAGGCAGGCAGAGAGAGAGGGGGAAGCAGGCTCCCTGCTGAGCAGAGAGCCCGATGCGGGGCTCGATCCCAGGACCCTGAGACCATGACCTGAGCTGAAGACAGAGGGTTTAACCCCCTGAGCCACCCAGGCGCCCCTCATTGTGTTTTTTTTTTCCTCATTGTGGTTTTGATGTGCATTTTCCTGATGATTAGTGATGCTGAGCATCTTTTCTTGTGTCTGTTTGCCATCTGCGTAATGTCTTCTTGGAAAAATGTCTATTCAGGTATTCTGCCCATTTTTAATTGGATTATTTGGTTTTTTTGGTGTTATATAAGTTCTTTATGTATTTTGGATGTTAACCCCTTATTGGAGATCTCATTTACAAATAACTTCTCCCAATCATTAGGTTGGCTTTTTGCTTTGTTGATGGTTTTCTTCTTTGGGCAAAAGCTCAGTTTGACTTAGTCCCATTTGTTTATTTTAGCTTTTCTTTCCCTTGCCTGAGGAGACATACCTAGAAAAATGTTGCTAAGGCCAGTGTCAGAGAGATTACTATGTTTTGTCCTAGAAGTTTTATGGTTTCTTGTCTCACATTTAGGTTCTTAAACCGTTTTATTTGCAGGTATTTTAGTGTGTGGTGTAAGAAAGTGGGCCAGTTTCATTCTTTTGCATGTAGCTGTCCACTTTTCTCAACACCACTTATTGAAGAGATTGTCTTTCCCCCATTGTATATTCTTGCCTCCCTTGTCATAGATTAACTGACTAAGTTAGTGTGGGTTTATGTCTGTTCTGTTCTATCTGTTCTGTTCCTGCATCTGTCTCTTTTTGTGTCAGTACCATACTGCTTTGATTACTGCAGCTTTGTAGTGTATCTTGAAATCTGGGATTGAAAATTAAAAATAGAAATCTTTCTGAAGATCACTTTAACTCTTTGGGGTGTTTTGTGATTCCATAAAAATTTTATTTTATTTTATTTTAGTAAAGATTTTATTTATTTGACAGAGAGATAGAGGGAGATCACAAGCAGGCAGAGAGGCAGGCATAGGGAGAAGGGGAAGCAGGCTCCCTGCTGAGCAGAGAGCCCGATGCAGGGCTCAATCCCAGGACCCTGAGATCACGACCTGAACCAAAGACAGAGGCTTAACCCACTGAGCCACCCAGGAGACCCTCCATACAAATTTTAGAATTATTTTTTCTAATTCTGTGGAAAATGCTATCGATATTTTGATAGAGATTGCATTGAATCTGTAGATTGCTTTGGATCTAGCTGCTCTTTTAAACCATGGCTTTTTTTTTTCTGTGCCCCAGGGTGACCAGGTCTAGCATGGGCTGGGGACTTAGGGGTTGCTGAGGTGACAGGCTGGCTATGGCACCTGGACCCTGCTACCATGTGCACTGTCAAGATGGAAAAGGAACATAAACTAAGTTGCTCACCAGCTCCTCTGAACCTGAAAGAGTTCCAGCATCTCCCTTGCCATTTGCCAAGGTTCTAGGGCTGATTCCTTTATATTCTAGTTGAAGCTTTTCTTCTGTGCTGCAAGTCAGACGAGTTTACTTATGGTCCCAATACTGTCCTTCCCTACTGCAGCATCAGGCATGGGGGTTCCCTTCATTATTGTGTCTCCATCTCTCTTGCCATTCTCTATGTGGTCTCTATCTTTTGTTGTGCACAAGCTGTTCAGTGAACTCTCAGTTCTTTTTCTGGAGGAATTGCTCTATAAATAGGTGTAGATTTGGTGTCCATGGAGGTGGTAAGTCCATGGAGGTGGTAACTACCACCTCATCACCATGTGGGACCCTCCCACTCAACCATAGACACATTTTAAGTATAAAAACACAGAAAGATTGAAATTGAGAGATTGGAAAAAGAGTCACCATGCAAACATTCACCACGAGGAGCTAGTATAGCTACCCTAATATCAGATAGAGTAAATTATGAGGCAAAAAACCTCACGCAAGAGGAAGAGGAACCCTTTATGATGATCAGGGAGTCAGTCCAATAGAAAAAAAGCACAATCTCAAATTTTTGCACACCCAATAACTTAGCTTCAAAATACAAAAAAGTGGGGGATAAATGACATACCTGAAACTCACTGAGGGAAATCACTGATCAAGTTCAAAACTGATCTGAAGAGTGAGTTACTACTAATTATTCTGCTACATTTGCCCAACTTTAACCTTCAAAGGATTTGCACCATCCTTTTGGGGTATCCCCTCTCCCATTGCCTCCCTGACATGGGGCTTTGGCCCTGGAATTCACCCATTTCCTTTTACCCAAGGGGAAAAAAAGCCTCCCCTTACTTTTCTGTAGTTCCTAGGACCTCCCTTGGGGGCTAGTTACTGCTCTCCCCAGAATTCTGTTTATTTCTGCTCTGTCTGTCAGATCCTGCATAATCTGCCTCTAGTGGTTCAGGGAATAAACTCAGCCTCTCTTGCTCAGGATAAGACTGGGGGCAGTGGGCTCAACAATGGGCAGACTGTAATTAACAAACTTGGAAGATATTATCTTGAGATACTAATCTGTGGAGTTTCCCCCCCACTTCCATGTACAATAAGCAAGTGACCCCATGGAAGAGTAAAGTTGATAGAGAGGGATTAAAAGAGCTGAGAATAGTTTATGCTGAGCTTTGTGACTCTGAAATAGCTTTTGAGAATCAAAAAGTGAGGTCTGAGGCATGAAGCACATAAAGAAACATGGAACAAGGAGGGACTCTAGAGAAAGTGCCAGACAACCACATCCCAATGTCTCAAGGGGCACCAGTGTAGGTCTATTGAGTGGGCAAGGGGAGGAACATGGAGGAACACATGGAGAAAAGTAGGTCATCCCTAGGAACCTGGGGAGCATCTTGGAGCAGCATTTCCCATTACCACCGCTTCCCCCAGGAGGCCTTCAGCTGGCTGTGTACCCCTGGAGATACTTGCCAAACCCCTTCCATACTCCTCTGAATGGTCATCCTTTCCACTTCAGTGTTTTAGGATTCTCATGGGCCACATGTATATGTTAGGAATGCTTTCAGCTGCAAGCAACAAAAAAATATGATTAGCAGTACCTTAAACATCAGAAGTTTATTTTTTCATGTAACAAAAAGGCTAGGGTTAGGCAATTGCTTTATAAAAATACAGATTCCCCAAGAATCCTGAGAACAGGATTCAGTTAGTTCTGGAATGATCTTCAGGGATCAGTAATTCTAGAATCTTCCCGAGTGATCCAAATTCACAACCAAATGTGGGAGTCACTCTTCCCTAGTTTACTGCACTAGTTTACTATCAGTTTCCTCTATAGGGGAAGTAAGTTCTTCAAAGAAAAAATTTATAGACAATAATTATTGGGAATCCTAATTAAACAGAAATTCAGAGAAAACTGAGACAGCACAAAGAGCAGAATAAGTTGTCAGGAAAATCATTATATCTTCAGGGAGGTAATAAAAGATAATTGTATCAATAAAAAAAGAATAGACAGGCTCATAGAAAAAAATGAATTCCAGATTTAAAAAGTATAAAAGCAGAAAAAAAACTTCAGTAGAAGCCGAGCATGCTTTAAGTGAAACTACCTGAGGATGTACTCCACCAAAATGAGGGAATAAACCAGGAAAAAAGAAGACACAGGATTCAAGAAAAATGAATCCAGTGCAAGGAAGTTGGATGACACATCAGAGCAGGAAGCCGGTGAGCTCCAGAGGGGATGTTAAAAATTTAAAAGCCATGAACAATAAATCTTGTAACACTGAAAAATAAAATAAACATTTTTTGGGGGGAAAAAAAACCAACAGAGTACTTGACATACTTGAGTTATTATTTTAAAGATTTATTTATTTATTTGTTTGTTTGTTTATTTATTTATTTATTTTAGAGGAGGGTGGGGAGAAGGGGCAGCAGGAGAGAACCTTCAAGCAGACTCTCCACTGAGCACAGAGCCAGATGGAGGGCTCAATCCCACGACCCATGAGATCATGACCTAAGCCAAAACCAAGACTTGGACACCTAATTGACTAAGCCATCCAGATGTCCCAAGTTTGAACTATTAAGAGGAGATTAACAGTTTTGGCAAGGAGTTGGAGGAGCATTAGGGATAGGTATAAATCAAAACATAAGATAATTTTGTACTCCAGGGAGGAAAAAAAGTTACATAACAAAGGAAACTTTATTAGTGCGTGTTGGGGAGGATATTTACAACAATCACAACAGTGTTCTCTCTGAGTACTGATTTAACCAAATATTATGATATATTTATGTTGGAAGAATGAGGAGAACAAGGGTGCTAAATCCTTATCTTTCATAGGAGTAAGTCAGGAGTTTAAATCTGAAAAGTCAATAGGGAAGCATATTATTCAGATGCATGGAAGAAAGATCCAGAAGAAAGCAGCGTAGCCAGTTGAAAGTGACACTTCCGTGTCTCTGATGAATAGGGCCATTTGGGAAATGATAGTCTGTCTGACCACAAAGAATTTTTCCCGTCAACAAATCCCAGACTTCTGTGATTCTTTCCCCCTAGTTCACTGGGTTCAGCCAGAGTCCTCCCTTGAGGTTTGCCAAGTGTAAGCTCTAAGGAACACACAAACACACACAATGAACTTCATTTGAACTTTGTTCATCCTTTTTTTCTGAGCCAAAATTGTCATAACAAATAGGGAAAGGGCCAGAGCCCACACAGATAGGTGGGGTGTTAGTGTAGCAGGTCTATTCCCTGAGTCTCTTGGATCTGTGTTTCCTATCGACATGAAGAACTATGAGTGGCTTTACTAGCCATCCCAAATACCAGGCACTCAGTACACGTTTGAATGAATGAAAGGATGAATGAATGAATGGACAACAAATGAACCCATTATTTTTCATACATTGTGCATGCCTACAAACTAGGACCAACACTATCTTGCCTCTAATGCGTTTTTCTGATTCTCAGATTTAATGGCCTGTTGTGTGTTTTGTTATATATGAAGTAGGCCCCTCTAATGTACAAGGAATGCTCCTGCCTTCAAAGATTGCAATCAGTTTGGGGAGGCAAAATGTGAAAAAACAAGTTTAAACATACAGCCACAGATAGCTGAGCAGAGGGTGCAAAGAAGCTACTATGGGATTTGAACTCATAACCTGAATATGGGTCTGGTTCAGGGAGGCATGACTTTCCCAGTACTGGCTGCAAAGTTCCTAGGGTGGTTTCCAAGCATTTTGCTCACAGTGAAGATGGAAAATGGGAAGATGGGAAGAAAGTGTCATACCAAGTAACGCTCTTATTGACAAAAGTCAGCAAAGCATAGATTCAGTTGGTATCCCACAAGCATTCTCATGTTTCCTTTAGTACTTTCACTCTAAAGGAGAAAAATAACAGTTCTTCTGGTGATGAAATCTCATCAGTCTTTCCCTCCTGCCATGGGAGGTACCACTGTTTGCCTGCTCTGCTCCCTCCATGACTGCAGATGTCAACTGATTTCTCCCATTTGGGTATTTCTTCCCACTGGAACAATGATCAAACCATTTCTTAGAGTAAAGATTGTATTTATTTATTTGACACAGAGAGAGAGCACAAGCAGGGGAAACAGCAGGCAGAGGGAGAAGCAGACTCGCTACTGAGCAAGGAGCTCAGTGTGGGACTTGATCCCAAGACCCTGGGATCATGACCTGAGCTGAAGGCAGATGCTTTACTGACTGAGCCACCCAGGCACCCACAAAATGATTAAACCATTATACAGGAGTAGCAAAGATAACTTTCACTGCTTTGGGCTCCTTTTGGTGTTTTCTAATTCTGGCCTCTTTGTCTCAACTCCTATGTTCTCTTATGGTACCACATTCATGGCCAGCCCCACCAATTTACGTAAGAGTAGCCCCTTCCATTTTCTAGGAGGAATATCCTGATAGAGAAGAATTCTTTCTCTCACTCTGCACTTCAGACTTAGAGGTTCAGACCTCAAACCATAAAGTCTTCATTTCTTTAGCTCTGGCTGCTTTACTTTTATTTACTTGTATAGAATATCCAGAGATACAGTATTCTTTCAGTTTTGCAAATATTTCTTTTTAGCAAAATGCACATGTTTGAAATTTAAATGTCCCTGCCTTTGGAAAATAAGATAATTACAAGAGGAGCTGAACTGTTAAAAGGTCCTTAAACTCTATAGGATGGTTGCTACTGTGTATGTAGAGTGCTCAGTTCTAACTATGTGCATCCAGAACAGAGCCTGGCATAGAGAAGTCTCTGGATAAGTATTTTTAGATAAATGAAAAAATCAAAACCTTTCATCTGATGGCCATAAGGTTATCTTACCATAATATGAGAGTATTAGTTCTATTTCATGTTCTCTTCAAATCTACCTGGCCATCCTGCAAACTTACATAGATTCTACCTATTTTGTTGGAGGCTGCCCTGGGAACCAGCTTATGATGATTAATCTAGTGGCTATATATCTAAAGTGTAAGGAAAAGGCCTCTGTCCTGGCTCTTTCCAAATAATCTTTTTCATAAGGCCAGCTCTAGGAGGACAGTGCTCTAGCTACCACTTCCCATGAACTATACAGGCCATTAGCATGGCTTATCATATAGAAAAATCTCTGTGTAGGAGAAAATGGTTGGAGGGCTCACCTTAGAATTCACGGGAAGAAAGTCCCCAAAAGCCCTGCCCTACTCATACTCCATTTAAGGATTCTGCTGTGGGGGCTGAGCACCTACTGTGTTTCAATGGGAAATGACAGCTACAATCTGTGCTTTTAAGGAACTTGCAGTCTCATAGAAGAGGCTGGAAGTTACAGAGTCCTTTGAGGCACCTGAGGTACACTTTGCCCAGACAACCACAGAGAGTGTCCTTCAAGAAGTAAAACCAGGCCAAAGCAGGTGGATAAGGAAAGAGTTCCAGCAGGGGAACAGAAGGTGTTAAGGCTCATGGGTGAGAAATGCTGTAATGTATTTAGGCTAAGCCTGAAATAGAGGAAGCAAGAGGAAGAAGCAGCTGCAGATGAGAAAGGGTGAGGGAAGCAGCGGGCAGATCACACAGGAATCATGTTAGATTTGGGCTTTATCTTGAGAGAAATAGGAAGTCATTGTAGTATTTTAAGCTGGTTAGGAACATAATTATATTTGATATTTGGAAATATCAGATAGTGATTTAAACCAGCAGAGCAGAAGTGGAGATAAAGAAAAGCGACAGAATTTAACAGTCTTTGAGGAGGCAGAATATATGGGGGGGAGGGGATGGATATGATGGATGAGAAATAGGGGAAGTCAGGATGAAGCTGCACGCTCCTAAAATTAACAGCTGAGTGTATGGAGATGCCATCCCCGGACCTAGAGCTCACAGAGGAAGAACAGATTTGGAGAAGTTAGGAAAATGATTGATTCAGTTTGAACCTGTTGAATTTGAGTTACATGTAGGACAGCCAAGTATAGATCAATGGCCATTAGATGGTTATGTATTTGGATGTAGCGTTCATCAGAGAATCTGGGCTGAAGACAAGGATTTGGACAGCATCAGCACAAAGATCGTAACAAAAACCATGGAAGTGGATGAGAGTGTGTAAAAGGAGAAGGGAAAACAAGAACAAAACCCTGGGGAGCACCAATATTTAAAGGCAAGATTAAAAAAGAGAGAGAGAGGGGAATCTATAGCACAGATTGAGAGGAAACAGCCAGAGTGATGGAAGAAAACCCAAGAATGTGGAGTCACAGAAACAAAGGAGCTAGAGTTGCAGATGTGAGTAGACACCATTGTCCAGCGATGCTGAGAGATTAAGCATCATAGGGTGGAAAAGTATATACTGGATTTAGCAGCAAAGCAGTTGTTTTGAGTTGAATTCTGTCCCCCAAGGTTCATATGTTGCTTAACCCCTAGTACCTCAGAGTGTGACTATGTTTGGAAATAGGATCTTTAAAGAGATAATTAAGTTAAAAGGAGGTCATATGGGTGGGCTTTAATCCAATATGACTGATGTCCTCATAAAAAGATATTAGGACACGGACACACACAGAAGGAAGGCTGTGTGAAGATAAAGGGAGAAGGCAGGCATCTATAAGCCAAGGAGAGAGGTCTCAGAAGAAACCTACCCCTCCAACACCTTGATCTTGGCCTGCCAACTTCTATAACTATATGAGAAACTAAATTTCTATTTAGTTTAGATGGTAGTGGTAGTTCTACCACGAATCTGTGGTACGTTGTGGTGGCAGCCCTTGCAAACAAACATAGTGGTTGTGGTGACTTTGATGACTGGAGCTTTTTGAGGGTAGCATGATGGTGACAGGAACCAAGGAGTGAGCAAGTATGAGGAAATATTCAATAATTATAGAAAATGATCTCAAAATTCCGTCTGTGAAGGGAAAGGGCGGGCATGGGTGATACTTGGAGGAAGCTGTAGGTCAATGAAGGAGAGTTGACTAGTTAGTTGCTGGATTAGTTAGTTGATATTAAAGTGATACAACTAATCATTAATAGCTCTCCAACTGAAGAAGCAGAGCACATTTCAAGAAGGTCAGCTTACAATTCGAAGGCTAGAGTTTAACCAAGACCAAGCCAACTCATCCATTCTGGTCAGGTCCCTAGAGCACCACTCTCCAATTAAGTAGCCACCGGATGCATGTACTTGTTGAAATTTAAAATAATTACAATTGAGTAAAATTTAAAATTCAGTTCCTCACTCACACTTGCCATCTTTCAGGTGTTCAATGGCCGCAGATGGCTAGTGGCTACTATCTTAGGCAGTACAGATATCATAGGACATTTCCATCATTATAGAAGTCAATTGGACAATGCTGCCCGAGAGTTATTTAAATTGTTGTTAAGTGAAGAATGAAGGGCTGATGCAAACTCCAGTGTCACATGGTACAGTTTAAATGAATGGGGCAAGGTCAGCAAGAGAATGAGTATCATTCCCAAGTCATGTGTCATTCAAGAAAGATAAACACAGATCTTAGGCTAGACACAGATGGACACAGCCATCCTTATGCTCCAGAAGAGAGAACCCCAGTGGCTCTTTTTTGCTGTGGACTTTGAGATTGAGAGCAGGTAGTAGAACCTGACTGAGAGTATGACTGGAGATTTTTATGGTCAGAAAGCCTGGTAGTAGAGATAAACTCCTACCCAGCTGATTGGAGGTCCTTCTGCTGGGGTCCAGGAGGGAAACTGAGCCATGAAAGTCCCATGAAACTTGCACCCAGCAGCTTGTTGCCAAGAACCAAAAAGACCCAAAAGTGTCATCCAAGGTACAAGCCTACTTGGGTTTCCTCAGTAAGTCTCTTTATGTTAGACAAGGATTAGTTTCCCTGGAATTCCCAAGCACTGTCATTTTCGCTAGAATGGATGAAATGGTTTAATTTTCCTTAAGCATTCTACTAGTACCTGTTGTTGTTGTTGTTGTAGTTGTTGTTGTTGTTGTTGTTAAAATTGATTTTTTTTGTTCATTTTCATTTTTTAAGACATAGCCATGTCTGTATTTTTTTGTTGAAATATACATAACCTAAATTTTATCATCTCAACCATTTTTTAATTTTATTTTTAAATTTATTTTATTTTTTAAAGATTTTATTTATTTATTTGACAGAGAGAGAGAGAGAGCACAGGCAAGGGGAGCAAGAAAGGGAGAGGCAGGCTCCCTGCCGAGCAAGGAACCCAGTGCAGGACTCGATCTCAGAACCTGGGATCATGGCCTGAGCCGAAGGCAATCACTTAACCAACTGAGCCACCCAGGTGCCCTTAAATTGATTTAGAGAAGGTAGGGGGAGGAGCAAAGGGAGAGAGAGAATCCTCAAGCAGACTCCCTGATGAGTGCAAAGCTGGACGCGGGCCTCAATCCAGGACCCAGAGATCATGACCTGAGCCAAAATCGAGTCAGCCGCTTAACTGACTGAGCCACCCAGGTGCCACATAACCATTTTTAAGTGTACGGTTCAGTGGTATTAAATATATTCACATTGTTGTGCAGCCATCACCACCATCCATCCCCATAACTCTTTTCATCTTGTGAAACTGATTAAACTATATTCATTAAACAATAACTCCCCATTTCTCCTTACCCTAGCCCCTGCCAGCCACCCTTATACTTCCTGTCTTTATGATTTTGACACTCTAAGTACCTTTTATAGGTGAAATCCTACAATATTTGTCTTTTTTGTAAACTGGCTTATTTCACTTAGTGTAATACCCTCAAGGTTCATCCATGTTGCATCATGTGTCAGAATTTCCTTCCATTTGAGACTGAACAATATTTCACTGCATGTATACACCCCATTTTGCCTTTCCATTCATCCATGGGTGGACACTTCAGTTGTTTCTGTATTTTAGCTATTGTAAATTATGCTGCTATGAACGTGGGTGCACAAATATCTCTTCAATCCTCTGCTTTCCATTATTTTGTGTCTATATGCAAAGTGGAATTACTAAGTCATATGGTAATTTTATTTTTTTAATTTCTTGAGGAACCTCTCTACTGTTTTCCACAGCTGCTTATCATTTTACATTCCCAGGAGTTCCAATTTCTCCACATCCTTGCCACCTCTTTTTTTCTTTCGTTTTTCTTTTTTTTTAATAGTAGCCATCATGAGTGTGTTTTTTGAATACTCTAGTTTAAATATGTCCACCCAAAACTAACTACAGAGCTGACCAGACCAAGGTCTGTTACCTCAGCTCATGCTATCAGTAGAGCTTGCTGCAGCCCATCGTACTAAAGGGGACTATTAAATCATCTGGCTCTTTCCAGCTAGAACATTGGTCTACTTGGGCACTTAGACTAGAACTAGACTACCAGCTCCCCTGGGTCTCCTGCCTGCAGATGGCAGCTCTATTAGTGATTCCTCATAAAATTCATGACCTACTCTCACTGTCCTGACCTCAAGCTGCTCAACATTTTCATCTAATTAGTTTTCTCTCCAAGAATGGGTCTTACCTCTGCCTTGATCATCACCTTAGAAAGGACACCCCTGAGCCCCTAGAAAGGCCCCCTGGGGAGAGCAGAGCAGCCTATCAATGATCCACTAGGGAAGTAGAGTATGGGGCAAGTGGAAGGACATTCCAGACAGACTGCCTTTGTGACATAAAGGGCAGGTCAGAAGGAAGGACCCTGTGTTGCCCTCACCTGAAAGCTCCATACTCCATTGTTTGTTCCTCCCTACACCTCAGAATTTGACATCTTTTGTTTTTTCGAGAGAATCAATCCAACAATTTTATTTACTTTTCAGTAAATTTAAATCCTTGAGGAGTACAACATTGCAAGGAAGGCTGCTTCATGGTTCGTCAAGAACCATGCCACTGTTTACATGGCATGAGTTATCTTTCTCTAGATCCTTCTGGTTTTGTTTGGTTTGCCACCAGAAGTCACTGTGTTTTGCTTTATGCTCATAAGCACATCTCTTGCCCAAATAGAATTTAGTTTCATGTCAGGCATAAGCAAGCACCTTCAATTTTAAAGAGAGTTGTGTGCTCTCTCTGGTTCTGGAGACACTGCCAGCAAAAATAGCCCTGGACCATAGCCTCCCTGACATAGTTACTGCTTTAGAAGTCCTGTTCCCAGCAGGCTTCCACAGGCTCCAGGATGATGGACAGAGTAGGTTAGATCTCTTCTGGTAGGATAAGAATCTCTCACTAATTAGAGAAGACAATACAATTTGTTCCTAAATAAACTGTGTTAATTGCTGAATCTAAGATGTAGTGTAGCCCTAAATCTTACTCAGATTATTTAACACTAGCTTTAATTTGTAGAAGGTTGATCTCATATTATTTTGTTGTTACTATTATTTTGTGATGAAAAATTAATACTACAAAAAAGTAAAGTTTCCATTAATAATTCCACCAGAGAAAAATAACTTCACTTCTCCATATTATGTTTTGAAAGAGCATATCATTTTACATTGACATTGCCTCAAAATTTGTAATTAATCCTGAAATGATGTAAGTAAAAGTTCTGTGGGTCAATAAAGAGAAAAAGAGAAATGATTTTCATAAAGTATTGAGATTGCTCAAGGTATGGCCCAAAGCCATGCCCCCTCGGGCTTTGTGGGATCATTTTCTCAGGCAAAGTGGAGTTAGGATTGGCGAGAACTCAAACAGGACAAAAAAACACACCGGGTATAGCAGGATGTGGGAGTTGTGATTTAGGAGGCCTCCTGCCCCTTGAGTCAGTAATAACAATATTTAGCACTCCTGGGGTGCTTTTGAACCCTTGGAAGCCCCTCAAAGCCCTACCATGGGCCCAGGACACCGAGTGCCTGAGGAAGGTTATTGCTACAAGTATCATGTAACCTGATGTCCTTCACACTGATGGACACACTGGCGGGAGGAAGAAACCAATACAGAGCACCACATGTTACAGTCACATCCTCCTTACTGAGCTCCTCGCTATGCCTGTTCCTGTATGCGCACCGCAGGGCAGCCAGAGTAACTCCTTGTAGACCTAGTCTGATTCTGTCACACCTCTGCTTAAATATTCGGGCCTCCTGTCAATCTTAGAACAAAGACCAAATCCTAATATGGTCTTCAGGATTTGGTATTGACTCCTGCCCACTTCACCATCATCTTCCACTTTTTGCTCCTGCATACTGGTCTTCTGCAAGTTCCTCAAGCTTTCCATGAGGGCACTTCCATGCCACAGAACTCTGTCCAGGCTCTTCCCTGCCTCCTGCCCCCACCAACACTTTGCCTTGGCTCTTGGCTCCCACTAGTACTTGAGATCTCAACTTAAAAGTCTGTTCCTCAATAAACTTCTTGCTCCAGACTAGTTTACCTCTCCCAGACCAAGTATCTCTCCCTCAAGAATGTATCACATATGTGATTATGCAGTCATGTGTGTGATTATTGGATTAACGTCTTCATCCTCCACTTAAGCTGTCATCTCCATAAGGGCAAGGCCCATGTATGTTTTGCTTACCATGTTTTTTCCTAATGCCTGGCAGAGGTGTATACATCATAGGCTCTTAATAAATGTTTGATGCTTGAACAAATGGTAGAGTCCTGCCCCATCCCTTATAAGTGTAATATTTGGCCTCACTCCCCATCATTCCAGTACAAGGTACAATCAGCATACAAACTTTAATCCCCAATACAGTAAAGGTTTATTTGTACCTTATTCTCTGGAATTTAAGAGCATATTGATTACTTCAGTTTGTGCCTCTCCATCTTTCAGAAGAAAGAAAATCATCATGGACTCAAGGTGAAATGGAACTCACTTGTTTTCACTGAACGTTTTAAACATTAAGCAAATGTTGAGCAGTGTAGTCAAGATAACTGAGCTTCCTAATTTCTTTCTACTGTTAGAGATTCTCTTCTTGCCCCAGAAGTCTAGTGGAATACCACTTGAATCTTTATTCACCTTAGTAGACAAAGTGTCTCCTTGCTTTTCCTGTGCCATCCCTTTGACTGATCGTCTGGGAAATGAAGATCAAACACGTGTACCTCTGGTGCATTCCTTGTTCTTCAGAGCTCTTGTGTAGCTGATGGATACAAAGCCCCCTTTTCCCTGAAATAAACCACTCCCACTTTTAGCTTAATTTCTTTCTTTAAAGTGGTCTTGGGGCGCCTGGGTGGCTCAGTCATTAAGCGTCTGCCTTTGGCTCAGGTCGTGATCCCAGAGTCCTGGGATCGAGCCCTTCTCCCGCTACCATTCCCTCTGCTTGTGTTCCCTCTCTCGCTGTGTTTCTCTCTGTCAAATAAATAAAATCTTTAAAAATAAATAAATAAATAAAGTGGTCTTTCTTCTCAACTTCTGTAGACTATCAAGGAAAAGACAATTTTGTTTGAAAAGAATAGCAAGAATAAACCAGCTCTGCCAGGGATTAGATACATTTTAAGACAGTGATAACTGATGTGACAGGTGCCAAGACTTCTGTGTTCTCTGGGTACCAGAGTAAATAGCAAGAATGAGAAATCCATAATGTAAATGCTGCACAGTGCCTGGCCAAGGCTGTAATCCACTGTGGCTCCTGGGAAGTAGTTTTTCACTTAACGCACTTGAGGCTGCCTCTAGGCCAAGGCCCCTATTTATGGATCACAATCACAGTTTGAGGGGCCTGGTTTACCCTGACTTCTGTGGACTTTCTCCCCTCCTGTCCACTACCCCCTTTTATTTTCTGGACCAAAGCCTTTGTCTCTTTTCTTCCCTCACATTATCTCTGGTTGGCCTATTATTGGGAAGACCCTCAATCTCCCCATCAGTGCTGAACCCCAATTGTTAGCAACTGACATCACCATGTCAGTCCTCAAAGGCTGAGGGTGCTCATTCTTCATGAAACCTAATAGTGTAATCTTCCCTCCAAGGAGAGAAGAAAGATGTTGCCTCTCAGCCCTGGAGAATGTTGCCCTCACACCCAGAATGAACCAAACAGCTCTGTACCATCCAGAAAGATAAAGACAATAAAACTTGAGTATTTGTGGTTTTTTTAAATGATTTTATTTATTTATTTGACAAAGACAGTGAGAGAGGGAATACAAGCAGGAGTAGTGGGAAAGGGAGAAGCAGGCCTCCTACTGAGCAGGGAGCCTGATGCAGGGATCATGACCTGAGACAAAGGCAGCCATTTAACAACTGAGCCACCCAGGGCCCCTTGAGTATTTGTTTAAAGAGAAAGTTTATATCTTGCTTTTCAGGCCATAATCCATTTAATACCCATAAATATCTCTAACACATCCCCACACACAAAAAGAGGTGATCACATTCATTATTTTTAAGAATTCTCCATAGAAAGAACACTCGTTATTTGTATTTTGTTTAATGCTCAATTTGTTAAAACCTCAAGTTTAATAAACAAAACTTTGAAAATCATTTTTCTTATACATTTGAGCATTCATTATTTACTTAAATTACCTTAAATAATTTAAGCTATAATAAAATTTTATATAAAAATATATACATATAAATATATATAAAAAATATAATTTAAGCTATAATAAAATATATTAAAATAAATTAAAAAATATAGCTTAAATAATTTAAGCTATAATAAAATTTTTTATATATAAAAAAATTTTAGCATAACTAATTTCTGAACAGTTCAAGCACAAACATAATGACTACAAAAACCCTTAAAACTATTTTAAAATATTAACCCAACTTATTTCCTAAGTATTTCTATACTTCTTATATCTTCTCAACTTTGTACAAAAGGCAGTGTTACTTATTTCAATTCCTTCCAAGTACTATACAATTTTCCAGGCCAATAATAATAATAATAATAATAATAATAATGGCAATATCACTTGGTGTCCAGCTGGGAAAACCACATCTACTCAGGATATTTCAGACATTGGAAATTTAACACAGAGATTGACAGCAGCAGGAGCACACCATCACCCTCAAGCCACTGGGAGAGCAAGAGGAAAGTGGTGTTACCAGGGTGCACAAACATGGCATGTGCAAGACTCCTGAGCACCCCTGCTGCCACCACTGCCTTTCGGGAACTTTGAAGTCCACTCCCACCAACACACAGAGCCCACGCATCCCATCAATAGAGCTGAACCCAATGGTGCTCTTCACCCTCTCTCCTCACAGTCAGTAACAATCACACATCCATACCCAGTATTGGTAAGGAAATGCAGCCAAGAGGAGAAACAGAAAGCCCATTTGTATTACTGTTCTCCTACTTATTACTAACACAAAATTAAACATGCATGATTATCTTCACTCTTCTACTATAACTTCCTTTTGTTCACTTTATATTAACTTTTCTCTTTTACATATCTAACTTTTTACAAATTCAACAATTCCAATGGACTGTAATTAACATTTTCTCTGTGATGTTCGTACTGTCAAAGACAGATGGGGAACCCCTCTTAGATCAACCTCTATGTTCTTTTGGCACAGCTGCTCAAGTCCTGGAAATAATTCTTGATTTCCAGATCAATTCTGAGGATTTGGCAGGCCAACACATGGAATCAGCTACCCCTGTCTTGGATCCTCAGAGAGACCAATTCTGGGCAGAGGAATTGCTCAAAAGAATGTCAGGAAAAGTACTCCTACTACTATTCTCCAGGATTAACTCTAGAGTGAAGTGACTTAAAGACTTGTAGTCGCAGTAATGCTCCAGTTGAGCACATCATACTGTTATAACCTACTTTTGTCAGAGTATGAGATTTCATTTACCATTAAAACTTTTTTTTCTTGTCTACTCTTTGTTTCTTCAAAGAGCAGAGGTTGCAAGAGGTTATGTAATGTGTCCAGGATGATGACATAAGTTAGCAGCACATGCTATTTCAAACCTGGTTTAATCCCAAAGCTCATTCTCTCCATTACACGGTACTTTGTGAAACAGAAGCTACAGTTCTGGTCATTTGTTAATTTACTCTATGAATCATAGCTTATAGCTTAGGACTAGTCTTTCCTTCTCCATCTTCTGTCATGTGTTTATGGTTACAGGGTGATCTAAGAATGTCTTGTCCATTCTGGACATGCCGGTAATGACCATGGGAAGAAAAACTCCTGTAATTGCATCAAAGTGAGAAAAAATTATTTTAAGAATTATTTTTATACCTTCAAGAACTATTCTTTCAAGGCAATCAAATTACCTTATATTTCAAGATCAAGGTCAGCATAAAGAGTAAAGCACAACAAAAGAAATTATCTGAACAATGCAAGCCAGCAGAGCGACAGTAAATGAGAATTGAAATTTTGCTGAGCTCTAAGTTTAAGAATAAAAGATTGGTCTTTCCTCACAGAATTGCCATGAGGATCAAATAAGAGCCAATTTAAAGTATCTGTCATAGAGCAAATGCTCAAAAACGTTGATCATTCACAATATTACTTCTTTCTGAAATAGCCAGGGCTATGGATCACCTACCATGTGTATTCTGATGCAAACTGGGGGTTAGTGTAAACAATCCTGGCTGTCAAACAATAAAAATAGTTTTTAAGATTAATTTTATTAATAAAAATGTTGATAAAAGTCACAAGGTGCTGTTTTGAGTTAGAGGAAGAGGATGGGCTAGCAGAGGATGGGGTAAGCCAGCTCAGAGAAATGGGATACACATAGCATGCTTCAGTGGAGAGCTTCTACCCATTGTTCACAACCTGAGAAAACTAAATTAGTCCAAAAATAACTGAGTTCAGAACTGTGATAGAGTAAATTAAATATATTAAATATACATCTTATTAAGTCGAATGGTCTAAGTATTTAAGATGACATGTCTTCATCAAGAAATTAAAGGACTATCTGTTTTTAACATATAAAAAAAGACTTTATCTCACCCCAATCCTACTTCTTCCAAATACAGCACATTTATTTACTGTAGTTTCTTCATTCAGATCTTCATTCAGGATCTACTGAAGTTTCAGTAGTCTTCCAGTTGTGGGGTTGGCAGATCAAATAAATTGCAATCAGCACAGTAGGATGGGGTAATGCCATAGTAGAGAAAACTGAACAGTCCCTGCTCCACATATTATAAAAATCTACTTAAAAAAAAAAAAAGACCATCCTTTTCCATTGGATATCCTTTCCTGCTTTGTTGAAGATTAGTTAACCATAGAATTGAGGGTCCATTTCTGGGTTCTCTATTCTGTCCCATTGATCTATTTGTCTGTTTTTGTGCCAGTACCATACTGTCTTGATGATCATAGCTTTGTAATATAGTTTGAAGTCTGGCATTGTGATACCACCAGCTCTGGTTTTCTTTTCCAACATTTCTCTGACTATTCGGGGTCTTTTCTGGTTCTATACAAATTTTAGGATTGTTTGTTCCAACTCTGTGAAAAATATCAATGGTATTTTGATAGGGATTACATTCAATGTGTAGATTGCTCTGGGTAGAATAGACATTTTCACAATATTCTTCCAATCCATGAACATGGAGTGTTTTTCCATCTCTTTGTGTTTTCCTCAATTTCTTTCATAAACGTTCTCTAGTTTTTAAGAGTACACATCCTTTGCCACTTTGGCTAGGCTTATTCCTAAGTATCTTAAGGGTTTTAGTGTGATTATAAATGGGATAAATTTCTTAATTTCTCTTTCTTCTGTCTCATTGTTAGTGTAATGCAACTGATTTCTGTGCATTCATTTTGTATCCTTCCACGTTGCTGAAATTCCTGTATGAGTTCTAGCAATTTTGGGGTGGAGTCTTTTGGGTTTTCCACATAAAGTATCATGTCATCTGTGAAGAGTGAGAGTTTGACTAATATTTGACAAAGCAGGAAAGAATATCTGATGGAAAAGGGACAGTCTCTTCGATAAATAGTGCTGGGAAAATTGGACAGCCACATATAGAAGAATGAAACTGGGGGCGCCTGGGTGGCTCAGTCGTTAAGCGTCTGCCTTCGGCTCAGGTCATGATCCCAAAGTCCTGGGATCGAGCCCCGCATCGGGCTCCCTGCTCTGCAGGAAGCCTGCTTCTCCCGCTACCATTCCCTCTGCTTGTGTTCCCTCTCTCGCTGTGTTTCTCTCTGTCAAATAAATAAAATCTTTAAAAAAAAAAAAAAAAGAAGAAGAATGAAACTGGGCCATTTTCTTACCCCACACAAAGATTAACTCAAAATGAATGAAAGACCTAACTGTGAAACAGGAATCCACCAAAATCCTGGAGGAGAACACAGGCAGCTACCTTTTCGACATCGGCCTCAGCAACTTCTTGCTAGACACATCTCCAAAGGCAAGGGAAACAAAAGTAAAAATGAACTGTTGGGACTTCATCAAGATAAAAAGCTTTTGCACAGCAAAGGAAAACAGTCAACAAAACTAAAAGGCAACCTACAGAATGGGAGAAGATATTTGCAAATGACATTACAGATAAAGGACTAGCATCCAAGATCTATAAAGAACTTTTCAAACTCAATACCCAAAAAACAAATAATCTTGTCTAGAAATGAGCAAAAATGGGGCGCCTGGGTGGCTCAGTGGGTTAAGCCTCTGCTTTTGGCTCAGGTCATGATCTCAGGATCCTGGGATCAAGCCTGCATCGAACTCTCTGCTCAGCAGGCAGCCTGCTTCCTCCTCTCTCTCTGCCTGCCTCTCTGCCTACTTGTGATCTCTTTGTGTCAAATAAATAAATAAAATCTTAAAAAAAAAAAAAAGAAAAGAAAAGAAATGGGCAAAAGACACAAAAAGACATTTCTCCAAAGAAGACAAACAAATGGCCAACAGACACATGAAAAAATGCTCCACATCACATAGCATCAGGGAAGTACAAATCAAAATCACAATGAAATACCACCTCACACCAGTCAGAATAGCTAAAATTAATAAGACAGGAAACAACAAGTGCTGGCAAGGATGCAAAGAAAGGAGAACCCTCTCACACTGTTGAAGGGAATGCAAGCTGATATAGCCACTCTGGAAAGTAGTATAGAGGTTCCTCAAAAAGTTAAAAACAGAGCTACTCTGTGATTCAGCAATTGCACTACTAGGTATTTACCCCAAAGATACAAATGTAGTGATCCGAAGGAGTACCAGCACCCCAGTGTTCATAGCAGCAATGTCCACAATAGCCAAACTGTGGAAGAAGCCAGCTAGTATCTTTATAATCAGTATTCTGAACTCTAGTTCTAACATCTTAATTATATCCATATTGTTTAGGTCCCTGGCAGTCAGTACTGCCTGTTGTTCTCTTTTTTGAGGTGAGTTTTTCCATCTTGTCATTCTTGCGGAAAGTGGTTGCTTTTCTATTTGTAGAATTGCAGCAATTCTTTTCTTAGATCTATGGTTGAGTTCACAAATTTTCAGAGTGATTTTATAGCTATCTAGCTAAATTCCTAGGGCCAGACAAAACTAAGGTCTCCTACTCCTCCACCATGTTGGACTCTTCTGGTATAGGAATTTTTTTTATTTCATGAAAGAATACTATGAATAATATGACATTAAATAAATAGGTGTAATAGACAATTTTCTAGAAAAATATAAAAAGCCAAACTTGACTCTAGAATAAAACACCTGAAAAGATTTGTACACATTTAGAAGCAAGTTGAGTCAGTAATTAAAAAAAAAATCAAGGATGCCTGCGTGGCTCAGTCAGTGAAATGTCTGCCTTTGGCTCGGGTCATGATCCTGGGGTCCTGGGATCAAGTCCTGCATCGGGCTCCTTGCTCAGTGGGGAGCCTCCTTCTCCCTCTGCCTGCTGCTTGTGCTTCCCCCCCACACACACACACATGTGCACACACACGTTCACAAATAAATAAATAAAATCTTAAAATTTTTAAAATTTTAAAAATCAACCCCTGAAAACAACAGTCCTTCAAAATAGCACAGCTACTTTGTTAGTACTTTGTTAGTTTGGTGGTTACTTACAAAGCTATAAACATACTCATATGATCCAGCAGTCATACTCCTTGGTATTTACCCAAAGGAGCTGAAAACTTTTAGCTACACAAAATTATGTTCATGGGTGTTTATAGTAGCTTTATTTATTATTACCAAAACTTGGAAGCAATTACTAAAACTTAGTAGGCAAACAAATAAATAAAATGGTGCATCCAGACATGAAAAGACATGGGAAAAATTTAAATGCAAATTACTAACGAAGGAAGCCAGTCTGAAAGGGCTACATACTGTACAATTCCAAGCATATGACATTCTGGAAAGGGCAAAATCAAGGAGACAGTAAAAGTATCAGTGATTGGGGCGCCTGGGTGGCTCAGTGGGTTAAAGCCTCTGCCTTCAGCTCAGGTCATGATCTCAGGGTCCTGGGATCAAGCCCCGCATCGGGCTCTCTGCTCAGCAGGGAGCCTGCTTCCCCCACCCCTCTACCTGTCTCTCTGCCTACTTGTGATCTCTCTCTCTCTGTCAAATAAATAAATAAAATCTTTAAAAAAAAAAAAAAAAGTATCAGTGATTGCCAGGGGCTAGGGATAGGAAGTATTGAAGAGGCAGATCATGGAGGATTTTTAGAGCAGTGAAACTACTTTGTATGATACTAAAATGGTACATACTTGTCATCATACATTTGTCAAAACCCATAAAGAAATGTAGGACCCCACAAGTGACTCCTAATGTAAACTAGGGACTTTGGGTGATAATGATGTGTTTGTATAGGTTCATCACTTATAACCCATGTACCATTTTTTTTTTTAAAGATTTTATTTATTTGACAGAGAGAAACACAGCAAGAGATGGAACACAAGCAGAGGGAATGGTAGCGGGAGAAGCAGGCTTCCTGCCGAGCAAGGAGCCTGATGCAGGGCTCAATCCCAGGACCCTAGGATCATCATGACCTGAGCCAAAGGCAAATGCTTAACGAATGAGCCACGAAGGTGCCCCCCGGCCATGTACCATTTTGATGTGGGATGTTGATAGTCGGTGAAGGGGTGCTGGGGGTTTGCAAGGAAAGACAGGTAATATAGGGGAACTTTCTGTTCTTTCTGCTCAATTTTGCAGTCAACCTTAAACTATTCCTTTAAAATATAGTCTATTTAAAATCTAAATGTCTATACTGCCCAGAGCAATCTATACTTTCAATGCAATCCCGATCAAAATTCCACTGGATTTTTTCAAAGGCCTGGAACAAATAATCCTAAAATTTGTATGGAACCAGAAAAGACCCCGAATTGCTAAACAAATGCTGAAAAAGAAAAAC
>CM053603.1:94594370-94610509 GCA_028646535.1 Procyon lotor
GTGAGATACCACCTCACACCAGTCAGAATGGCTAAAATTAACAAGACAGGAAATGACAGATTTTTTTTTTTTAAGAATTTATTTATTTTACAGAAAGATAGCACAAGTAAACAGAGCAGCAGCAGAGGGAGAGAAAGAAGCAGGCTCTCTGCTGAGCAGAAAGCCCGATGTGGGGCTTGATCCCAGGACCCTGGGATCATGACCTGAGCCAAAGGCAGCTGCTTAACCGACTGAGCCAACCAGGCTCCCCTTCCCTTATTTTTAAAAATACTTAACCACAATTTAATATACATGTTTTACCTCTTCTACTCCACTGAAATGTAAGCTTTATGAAAGCTGGAGGTTTTTCTGCTTTGTCCTTTGTTATATTCCCAGTACCTGGAACAGTGACTTATTCAATCAGGACTCAATAATTGCTGAACGAATGAGTGGATGAGGATATTATCTTCTATAACTTTTATTGTCTTTTTATGGATAGAGTTATTTTTTTCTAAGATGTAAGTATAAGCAAAGACTGTGCTTTTTCTGAGTGAGTTTATTTTATTCTTAGGTACCCTGTGAATTTTGTCACTCATTGTTTCATTTTTGCTTTTGTTTTTAGAAAATTCTAAATGTACTGTGCTGTTTTCAATACGAGCATTTTCTATATATTAGCATTTTTTTGTGTGCAATAGCCTTATCTGTGGCTTTATCTTAGTTTGTTAGTTTTTTCCTAGTCGTGTTTTTTAAAAAAATTTATCTCTTGTTTAATCTGGGTACTGTTATACCTGTTTCTCTTAGCCACCTCATATCCTTTATTGAACAAGGCAGAGCATATATAAATGACATGTTTTTTCTTTCTCTTTCAGGGAAGTACAGTAAACATGAATCTCATGGGATGGCTGTATTCTAAGGTTGAAGCTTCACTGGGTTCTGCTGGTCACACAACCCTTGGGGTCACACTTATGATTGGTTAGTGGATCCTGATGTCCCTTGTTTTCTCTCTTCTGAAAGCATGTCATAGGAAGTATTGTGGCAGAGAGGGAAGAACACTGGAATCAGGGTTAGACCACTTTGGTTATAGTTTTGCCTGAACAGTTCACGAGTTCTTGGACCTAACTAGAAATAGTGAATCATTCACGCAGTTTGTATTACTATTTCCGTTTTCTTAAAATGGAGGATTTCGTCCCACCTTGTCTACTTCAGCACTGTCATGATGAGCAAATAAGAGAGTGTATTTGAAAACTCTGAAAACAGAGACTTTATCCACGTAAGGTACTACAGGTTTATACTTTATAAACTTTATACAGGTTACTAGTCTGTAGCAGAGGGATAATTATTTCCTTTTGATCAAATTAAATTACAATACTATGGAGCTAAGATTTTAGACAAGTTAGAGGTGATATGATGTGGGAAATCCAGTAAGTTGAGAGTCAAGAGTCTGGGTTCTAGTCCTGGCTCTGACTAGTTCTGTCATCTTGGACAAGGAAGTTAACCTCTGTGTCTCAGTTTTCTTTTCTGTAAAGTTTCAGGTGTTTGACTAAAAGTGTATAGGTCCCTTCCGGCCCTGAGTTCTGTTAGGTAAGACTTGGTTGTGCTGGTTACTGGGTGGATCACTAAGAAACGTAGGAGACGTTGTGGAATTTCCACCTGTGCTTTTCTCTGAGCAGTGGCTTCTTGTAACTGCGCCCCCTAGTGGGTAAGAGGGCCTCTTGCAGAGCCCTACAAAGACCTGTGGACAGTGAGGTGAACATTCTGTGCCATCTTTTATTCCTTATTACTCCTTGGTATAGCTTGGTAGAAGGAGGGCGGTGGAGAGGAAATCTTGAACGGGCAGCCTGAATCTAGAGGCTTCTCCTTTCCTTCCTACCCTCTCCAACCCCTTGTCTTATTTAAAACCTCTTTTTCTTACTCTCGGAGGCTCTTCAGTATTCCCTCCAGTCTTCTCCACACTGGAGAACTTGAGAATTTTAAAGAATTTTAGCACCAGAAAAGATCTGTGCCATCAAGTCAAAGCCTCTAATTTTACAGATGGAGTAGTTGAAGCCCTGAGAGGTTAAATTCTGTGTTCAATATCATTCAGCTTGTGGCAGAAGTAGAACCCACATCTCCTGACTTTTATTTTAGCAGTTTTCAGCTAGACCACATTATGAAATTAAAGATTCATTTATTTTACTGAGCTTCTTTTAAAAATCTTTTTTTTCTTTTAAAAATCTTGAGAAGTATAAACTATATTTACTCTTTATCCTTATTTGCTTTAATGATAAGAGATCAGCATTAGTGAATAATGCTGATTACACAAATGAAGGAGATCCTGGCTAGCTGTGTTGTGGGAGGGGTGGGGCCCTATGGGCTGCCAAAGGGTAGGAGCAAGTGTTACAGACTTTGGGAAGGAATCAAGAGGAAGATACGATGATTACAGAATCAGACTTTGCTTTCATAATTTTTTCCCTCTGGCATCTGTCAATAATCAGTGCTTAGATTTAGGTAAGAAATAGGTACACAGGGGCGCCTGGGTGGCTCAGTGGGTTAAGCCTCTGCCTTCAGCTCGGGTCATGATCTCAGGGTCCTGGGATCGAGCCCCACATCAGGCTCTCTGCTCAGCAGGGAGCCTGCTTCCCCTTCTCCCTTTACCTGCCTCTCTGCCTACTTGTGATCTCTTTCTCTCTGTCATATAAATAAATAAAGTATTAAAAAAAAAGAAATTAGTACAGATTTGCTAGCTGGTTATCCACTTTCTTAAAGTCTGTATTCTGCATTATAAGACTAAGCTAGTATGTTCTAGTCTTTTCCCTCTAGTCTCCAACCTTCTACTGGGAAATAATATAGTAAGAGTGACTATTGTTTGTTGAGTACTTATCACATGCTGTTTCTTTCCTTCTGTCCTGATTTAGTAATTGTAGGATTTTCTTCAATGTGTCTAGATGCCATCCATTTCATTTGCTAAGTCTTCTGCTCTTACTGTAAGGTACTGTCTCTTGGGAACCTTCAGTCGTTCTCTTTTAAAAATCTCTCTCTTTTTTTATTGTAGGGGGTATAACATGTATTCTTTCACTAATCTGTGCCTTGGTTCTCGCTTACTTGGATCAGAGAGCAGAGAGAATCCTTCATAAAGAACAAGGAAAAACAGGTAGGTCTAAATGCAGGAGAAGTGGGGCTTTGGGGAATTGCAGACCTTTGAAGATAATTTATAACAAGAGAAATTCCTAATGAGTGTTCTAAGCCCAGTGAGGTTTAATACATTTTTTTATCTTTTACTTTCTAATCTGTTTCTACTTATCCAGATTTTGGGGTACATTTTTTTCCCTTAAGTGCTTTTGGCAGAATTTACATTCTTGATTGCACTTTGTGTATTTGCAAAATGATGAGTGTTCCTGGAAGACAGCAGGAAAGTAGACACTAATCTTAGATTTTGTTTTTTCCTAATGTGTTTTTAAGTTTTCCCAGAAGCTGGGAAATTACATGTTCCAGTAATTTACTGAGAAAAGTATTTTGTAAACTGAATGGCAAAGGTTAATCACACGATAAAAGAAAAATATTGACTTAGGCATGCAAAATTATGTTGATAGCTTCATCCTTTTCTTTCCAAGGTGAAGTTATTAAGTTAACTGATGTGAAGGACTTCTCCTTACCCCTGTGGCTGATATTTATCATCTGTGTCTGCTATTATGTGGCAGTGTTCCCTTTTATTGGACTTGGGAAGTGAGTATTCTCTAGCATTCCATTTTTGTTGGCTAAATTATAATGAGAATTTAATCACACAAATGTAATTTTTTAGCTATAAATCTTGCTTTTCTGGTTATAGTTTATATTTACATAGGGGTTATTTTATATCCTGGGATAAAACTGATTTTCTTAGCTTAAGATTTCGTATTTGGCGTAATACTTTCATTATTTTTTTAATGAAATACCTAATGGTTTCTGATTCCTAATATAGATTTATTTTAAAGCTTTGTATCGGATTAGTATTCTTTTTTATTTCCTCTTTATTCTTTTGTTTGGAAGCCTATTCTTGAGAATGGAAACAGTACTTTGGCTCATTATGCCTGGGCACATTTCCATTTGCTAGTACTATAATTATGCCAGGGTTCAAAATCAAATTCTTTTTTGTGTTATCACTTACCTCTTCCTTTCCACTGGCAGCTGTTTGAACAGAAGAGTGTGTGAGTGTGTTCATAGGGGTGTGTCTTTGTAATCAGAACCTTTAGATTCAGATTATTTTCAATAATTTGAAACAAACTTTATTTGCAAAGAACCTGTCCAGTCCCACTTTAAGGAAAAGAAGCACTCTTAATTTCATGTCTTAATAATTCATTTGGTTTTTGAAAAGTTATGTGTACCGTTTGCTGTTTATTTAAAATGAAAAAAAATTGGGGTGCCTGGGTGGCTCAGTCAGTTAAGTGTCTGCCTTCAGCTCAGGTCATGATCCCAGGGTCCTGGGATCGAGCTCTTCATTGGGTCCCCTGCTTAGTGGGAGCCTGCTTATCCCTCTCCCTCTATCCTTCCCCTCCGCTTGTACTCTCTGTGTGTCCCCCCAATAAATAAACAAATAAAATCCTTGAAGAAATAGTAATAAAATGAAAAAATCCACATCAGCGTATTTTATTTAGTGAAATATTTACATAAACCTTAAAGCTTTAGCACCAGTTGCTTAAAGAAGAATGTTAAAATAAGGTGGGAAAACAGTATCAAGAAGGAAAAGTTGGCTGAACTTAGAGTTATTTTTATTTAGTTTTATTTTGCCTTTAATCATTAAAAACAGAGTAGTCCTCTCTAAAGTGCTTATTTCTTTCTCTCTCTCTATTTTAGAGTTTTCTTTACAGAAAAATTTGGATTTTCTTCCCAGGAAGCAAGTGCTATTAACAGGTATTTCATTAATTCTTTTGAGTGCATAATGTGTGCATAGTGTGGGTCTTTATAACCAAATGTTCAAAGAGACAAAAAAGACATGTGACTTAACATCCATAATGTGAAACCGAGAGTATATTGGTACTTGATCCTGAGAGACGGTCTGTGCATTAATGGAAAACCGAAGAAATCTTGGACCACTCTTTAATCTTTAAATTTCTGTTTAATGATGACCATTTTAGAAGAATGCTAAATTAAATGAGCTAGGATTTGCTTTGTCTAATGGTTTTAGGACTTTTTGGATTTTTTTTTTTTTTTTTTTTTGTAGCTGTGATTTTATTAAATTTTATTAAATATCCTTTGTATTCTCTGGGCAGTGTTGTATATGTCATATCAGCTCCCATGTCCCCGATATTTGGACTCCTGGTGGATAAAACAGGAAAGAACATCATCTGGGTTCTGTGTGCTGTGGTGACCACTCTTGCTGCCCATGTCATGCTAGCCTTTACCCTGTGGAACCCTTGGATTGCTATGGTAATGTCCCTGTGAATGCTTGCAGGGAGCAGGGCTTTGGGAAGGACTTTGTAAAGTGCACTTGGGAGCCACACTCCGCTCCTCTGATAGCAGAGCTGGTAACAGAAGGAAAAACAATGCTGTGATTGCAGTTTCTACAAAATAACTATTTTTAAAATAAATAAATGTTAATTTTTAATGAATAAGGTATCTTTAATTTTATTTGGCTTATTTAACAGAGTAATCTCAATGCTGAAATAGAAATTGAAATAAAGGGGCGCCTGGGTGGCTCAGTCATTAAGCGTCTGCCTTCGGCTCAGGTCATGGTCCCGGGGTCCTGGGATCGAGCCCCACATTGGGCTCCCTGCTCAGCAGGAAGCCTGCTTCTCCCGCTACCATTCCCTCTGCTTATGTTCCCTCTCTCGCTGTGTTTCTCTCTGTCAAATAAATAAAATCTTAAAAAAAAAAAAATTGAAATAAAGTAGTCTTATAAAAGCCAAAACGCTTATCAGTTCCATTTACTTTCCTATACTTCTTTAAAAAATTCTTCCATCACAGGTGGCAAAAAAAAAAAAAGAAAGAAGGAAAAGTCTGTGAACTCAGGATTCATGATTTTGCATTCTTTTGTCTTTGACCTTTAGAAGGTTAAAAAGTGATAATGAATTCATCATCAGGTTTTTGTTACTGTTCTTTAGAATATCATTTTAAAGACCACAGGCTCAAGTGCTGCATTTCTTACCTATTAATGAAAGAGTATCTTGGGCATATATGTTTGTTGTACACTTAGTAAAATTTCTATAGGACAGATTCCTGGAGGTATAAATGCTATAGCAGAGGCTTTGCACATTTAACATCTTGATAGACATTGTGAAACTTCTCCTCTAAGAAGTTTTTACCCATTTATAGTTTTACCAATAATATACAAATGTATGTGTGTGTTCAGTATTCTAGCCATGTTGGGCATTGGCCCAGTTTCAGTCTTTGCCAGTATGATAGGTGTAGATGATCTTATTTAAACTTAAATCATAAGGTTTCTTTTTTAACTGAAGAAAAAGTCGGCATTAGATGATAGTTTTCTGCCCTGCCCTCCAGTTAGGTGTTGATGACCCAGGGTAAGATAATGGGCTATTGGCGTGATGTTGCCTTGATTGCTTGATTTATAGTTAATAAATATTGGAAAATTAGCTTGCTTGAAACATTGGTAGTAACTTTTTGCAAATTAGCTTTATTTTCTTGCTTAGTCCTTGATTATACCCAGTAAGTTATATGTGCATATAATATAAAATGGTTAAGACAGTGTGTGTGTATTTTGTCACTAGAGGGATACTGTTAGGGTCTGGACTTTTTTGTATCAAATGAGTTTTAGCAAAATTGCAATAAAATTTGCATGAATGTTCGTATATTTGCTGTTATGTCATTCTGGCTAATCTGTATCAAAGGAAAATCACCTTTTGGTTAATGTTAAGACTTTTACCCTTTTTTGGATGTCACTTTCTGCAGTGTCTCCTGGGACTCTCTTATTCGTTGCTTGCCTGCGCATTGTGGCCAATGGTGGCTTTTGTAGTTCCTGAACACCAGCTGGGAACTGCATATGGCTTGTAAGTGTTTACACTATAATGTCTCTCTCTGCTATAGCAATTTAATTATCATATGAAACTCCAGGTCTCCTAAACCTAGTCATCATCCCGCTTCTGGGACAGCTCTGAACCTGGAAACCACCAGAAAAGTCAGTTAACCTATTTGTGATATTATTGTGGCAACAGAAGTGCTCCAATCTTCCAGCAAGAGAGCTGGTATTAAGCTAACTCAGAAGTGATTTCTGACATTGCCATTGACTGCCTGTTATCTGAGGGCTTCTTAGTGAGAAGTTGAATTCTGGTCTCTGACCCAAAGGGCAAAAGAGGGAAACTGCACCCTTGGTTGGTATTCACTTAGCTCTTATTTTCATTCAGCAGGAAAATGTTGAGCTCATATTGCACTTAATAAGACAAGTTCCTTACCTCTGAGCATAATACCTAGTAGCAGAAACAGTCATGGGATGAAAATACCTAATCAGGTCATCCCTAGTTAAAAACACCCCTTAACACTAATGATATATCACTTATAGATACTAATATTTAAAGTGAATCGTTCATGTGTGTGTGAAGACTTTCAAAATTGAAATATGTCTTTATATTTCTTGGATTGTAGCATGCAGTCCATTCAGAATCTGGGACTGGCGATCATTTCCATCATTGCTGGCATGATATTAGATACTCGGGGATATTTGTTTTTAGAAGTTTTCTTCATTGCCTGTGTTTCTTGTAAGTATGTGATATGGCAACATTTAGTTTCTTTTAATATGTAACAGAATGTTTTCATTCATACTTCTAGGTTTTTGTTGTTATTATTCTCTTTTTCTCTCTTTTAAACCAAATCCCTAAGATGTATCTCTCAGATTTGCCTATTTCCTAGTCTGTGCGTTAAAGTTTCCTAGCTGGTGGCTTTCCGGTTCTATGAGGATTCACAGGCATTTTTTTAAAGGAGATTCCTATTTTTAAAAGTAATAGAATCTGCTTCATATTCTATTATAAATATTTATGGTTTTTAGAAAACATTATCCTCTTTAAAGTGAAACCATTGTAAAGGGTGGTGAGCGTGTGAGTGTGTGGACATTGGCATAATTCAGGTGTGAGTGCTCATGGTTTATTCATAAGGCAACTTTAAATTTCTTTTATTCTTGGTCCTGTTATTTAATGTTTACCTGTAATGATTTATTGGTTAAAAATAGGAAGTATTGGGGCGCCTGGGTGGCTCAGTCGTTAAGCGTCTGCCTTCGGCTCAGGTCATGATCCCAGGGTCCTGGGATGGAGCCCTGCATCGGGCTCTCTGCTCAGTGGGAAGCCTGCTTCTCCCGCTACCATTCCCTCTGCTTGTGTTCCCTCTCTCGCTGTGTTTCTCTCTGTCAAATAAATAAAATCTTAAAAAAAAAAAAAGAAGTATTAGGAAACTGTGAAAACTACAAAAATAAATTAACATTTTTCCTATGGTTGGCTTCACCAGATAGTTGTGTTCATCTGAAAAAAATTCTTATATAACATATGAAGTTGTCTTTTATGCTTCAACAAGTGTTTAAAATGGCAAACCTCATTGATGATTTTATCATTTACATTTATAGGGATAAAAGACAATTTATACTTGAAATGTATTTGTAGGTAATTGTTATGAGATGCCTGAATGTATTTCATTATCTCATAATTTTAGAAGTAAGCACATCAAATTTTAAAAATACATTATTTATTTTTAAAAAGTGGAACAAAAAAATAAAATAGGGGCACCTGGGTGGCTCAGTGGGTTAAAGCCTCTGCCTTCGGCGCAGATCATGATCTCAGGGTCCTGGGATCGAGCCCCGCATTGGGCTCTCTGCTCAGCGGGGAGCCTGCTTTCCCCTCTCTCTCTGTCTTTCTCTCTGCCTACTTGTGATCTCTCTCTGTCAAATAAAGAAATAAAAATAAAATAAAATAAAATAAAAAGTGGATTATGTAGAAGTCAAAATACTTAGATCATGGAAGTGTTTTTGTCTGTTTGATGCTGCAACATTGTTTAGTTTCAATCCACAATTCCATATATATTTGATTCTTAAACCAAATACCATGCCATTTAAAAATGTTTTTGTTGCCCTATTAACTTAAAGTAAATTTAGTGTGCCTTACTTGTTACAGTAAAAAGACAAGCCATGACTTTCTGAGGTTTTCACTGGCTCTGGGCTTCTGGGAATCAGATGACCACATTCTGACACTTGGCTAAATTGTAAAATGGACATGATGTTTTCAGACTTAAAATCCTCAAAGGATTGTTTCTATTTGGTTCTCTGTAAAAAGATAAATAGGGGACTGGCAGGAGTTTTTGAAAGTACCAGGAAGACTAACACTTAAACTGGAGAGTAAAGAGCAGCAGGGATGATCTCTGGGTGGATCAGCCCCTTCTCCTGCCTCAGCCGCTTTCTTTCTGGTCCTGCTGTCCCTGGGCTCATGTAGCCCATGGGAAAAAAGTGTTGTGTAAATAATTTTTAGTGCTTTTTGCAAAATAACATGAATAGTGTTTTTATTTTTAAATGCCAATCAATGAATTATCTAAGTTTTACTTTGTAATTATGATTATATAGGAATCATTGGGAGAGGTACATGTTTTTTAAGGACCCTGTGGTTTTTTCACTTTCAGTGTCACTTTTATCTGTGGTCTTACTCTATGTGGTGAATCGTGCCCGAGGTAAGTAGAATTCAGACATTTTCTTCTTAAACCATTTGTGGATCATCTTGTGGGGTCCTTGGATTGTCTGCATGCCTCTTTAGAGGCCAGTGCTTTAGTTCATGTAATAATGACATTCTGTTCATAGTGATGAAAACACATTTCATTATGTAATATATAATTATGTATTTTGGAACTTCAGACTTATTAATATTGTTGTCATGTTCTTTCTGGCCAGTTCAATTTCAGTTTTGTAATATAAAATTTTAGATGTTCTTTTATGTTAGCATAAGGAAGTAATGGCATTTTAAAAATAATCTAAAACCATTACTGTGTTATTGTCTCTTATTTAAAAAATTAGTAAGCAAGTTTATAGTTTGTATTTTAAGGTTGAAAGTGTTTGATAAAGAATGAAGTGTTACAGACTTTTTTCTTTTGCTAGTAGGCTTTAAATGTATTTGTACTTTTTTCTTTTTTTTGTACAAGATTTTGATGTTACTCTTATTAATTTTTCTAACTAGGTTGCCCCTAAAGGTTGTTAGGTACTTAGTAAAATGTTTATACCTGCTGTTTAAATGATTTTAGGTCATTTCCTTTAATTTCACTTAATTTCTACTATTTACTGAATATTAATACCGTGTCCGAGTTAACAAGATGTAAAGCAGTACGTAGATCCAAACTTAAAAAAAAAAATGCTCAAATTAAGGAAAGATTATTTGTATTTGTATCTCATAAAGATTCTTAAAAAACATTTTTTCCTTTGGTAAGGTCCCAGGAGATAAACTGTTTCTTTGTCATCTCCCATTGCCTTTTCTGTTACTTTAAGGTATACCAATGCATGTGTGTGTGTGTGTGTGTGTGTGTGTGTGTGTGTGTGTGTGTGTGTGTGAATTTTACTTTTTACTTTTAATAGTTGGGTAGAAAAGGTTCTATGCTTATTTGTATTTTAGGGGGGAACCTAAATTATTCTGCAAGACAAAGGGAAGAAATAAAACTTTCTCATGCTGAGTAAGTACTGAAAGAGAAAAGTTCTCTCCTTTTGGAAATCTCAAACATTAGCATTTTTTTTTTTTTTCAGTGTTACAAGATTTATTGTTCCTGCACCACACCCAGCATTTTATTTCCAAGGATTAGGTTTGGGCTTTTACAAAATTAGTCTTCTTGAGATTCAAGAGCTAGCAATTATCTGGGAACTACTATAACAAAATTCTTGTTTAGAGAACTTAAATAGGATGGATATCAAGGGTTAAAGTGAAGGAGGGAAAATAACTGGGTTTAAATTGCTTTCTGAAAAAAAGCGAGACCTGTAGTATTTATAAATTATTAGAGAAAAGGTCTTTGTCCTTAGCTTCTGTGCTGGGCTTACCCTTCCATTCTCTGATCTTTTCTTTTTCTTAACTATTGGAGATAATTTTTCATCTTCTCCTGGTACTAATATTCTGCGTTCTCTCACTTGGAACAAATTCAGTATATAGTGTGGCATTAAGTTAAACTTATTTTTTCCATGAGTGTATGCTAAAATATAATAGTGATTCTATTTTCTGTTACTATGATTTCTGATTTTTAAGATACTCGATTTTTTATGACTTAAAAATTTATTTGTAAACATATACCATGTCACTATAAATTTTGTGAATTTTGTATAGGTTAAAATCTTACAGAACAAAGCATTTTTTTGGAGGTGATTCTTGGCCATTTGAAATTTCCTTTTAACATAGTAATTCTAGAAATACATCTTAAGAAGATAATCAGAAGTGTTACGAGTTCTAAGTATCTTTATGACAGTCTTGTTTGTTATGTCAAAAAATTGGAAGCAATATGAATGTCCCAAAGTAGAGAAATGGTTAAATAGATAATGACACATTCATATAATATATTTTATCATCATGTTTGATAATTTTAAGTCAGAAGTAGTTCCCTCCCTGCACCAAATCAGGGATACTTACCATGCCACATCTTACGTAGACAGAAGATTAAAATGCAAATGTAATATCCGATTCAAGAAAAAGTATGCAGGCACATGTATTTCTTACTTACTGATTTGTATATAATAGAAGAAATACTGAAAGGAAAAACCCCAAATACCAACAATTCCATTTGAATGGTAAGGTTACAGGAATACTTTTTCTTTTGTTTTTCTATATTTTCCAGATTTTCTATGTTGATCTTAATTTTACTTTTACAATCAAGAGTATTTAAGAGATTATTCAGCAAAGTGTGCAACATTTAACATTTGGCAGTACATGTTTTGTAATGCTAATGGTCTTTATTTTGTAAGCCATATGAGGCCTGTTTTACCCCCTTTCTGATAATTTATTGTATTGTGTTTTGCAGATGAGAAGCTTAAATGACTGTTTCATGAGAATGGGCTGCACGCATCATTGGTTTGAAAACCTCACTTTTTTTTTAATCTAAAGTTTAGTCAGGAAAATTATGGTCTAGAAATTTATATTTATATTTCAAAAGCATCTATTTCAAAGTATGTTTGTGAGGACTATTTTAGCTTGTGTCATAGGTACTGTGTATTGCTAAAGAATTCTACTTTGGACTAGGCTAATCAACAGTGAAGTTGTGGTGCATAAACAATGAATCTTGGAACACTGAAAAAATAAAATTAAAAAAAATAAAAAGTTTCTCTGGAATATGCAGATGAACTTCAGTAAGGGCGGTATGTAATGGAAAACTTGTATCTTAAATTGAGATAATTTTCAGAACGTGTTTCTTAAGGATATGGCTTTTTTTTTTTTATAAATCTTAAAGCAAAAAAAAAAGCTCTTGAGGGGGTAGAAGAGATATTTTATACAGAATAAACAATGGCATTTTAATAGTCATTCCCTGTTTCTATAGGGAATATTTGAAATATTTTGTATGCAATCTCTTCATTTTCACAAATAGCAGATTGTATTCTGCTATCTTTAGTTATGAGAGGTTGCTGAGCAGTGACCCTTTTGAGCTTCTTTATCTCTCCATTACTGAGGAACCCTGATCACTTAGGGATATAATTTTATGGTACAAACTTTCTATATAGTTTTTTCTTACAGTCTAATTAATTACTAAAAAGTGTCCTTTAAATTATAGTTGCATATCTACATGGATAAAACACTGCAAAGGGAATACTTGATGTCTTCTAAAACTTTTTATTTTTAAGAAAATACTAAGATACTGATTTTAAGTCTTATTTATTTGGAAGAGTATTTCTATAAGATAATCAATATTGGAATAGAGAAATTTTGCCTTTGAAAGTCAGTGGGGTACCTTCTTCTCCAGAGTAGAACCTAAGTAACATGTATGATTTCCAAATTAAATAAAATATAACTATAAAATTTCTTTTGACAAACTTAGAAACTTTTTAATTGACTTAGTCTTAGCGTATTACATATTAAAGTCAAGGAATTTTTCATGTGTTTTACTCTCCAGGAGTTTGCACATATTTTTAGGCAATTGTTAAAACTGTCATATTTAGCTAATTGTATTGTTCAGAATACTGGACATAATATTGTATGCTTGAGAGTTCTGGAACAGATTGAAAGTACATTCCTTATTCGGGTCAAGTTCATTTACATCCATTTTTCTGACTTAGAGTTTATTGTATCATTATTCAGTTGTTTGTTCTTTCGACTTTGACTACATGTGACTGTTGTGGCCCAGATTATTGAATGCTGGCTTTACCAGTTGGTGAGAGTGGAGGAACCAGTTGCTACTTGTGGCTTGTGTGGTCGGGCCCCTGCCTTAACTCTTTGCACAACCTCCGTGCCTCAGCCATAGTGAGCTGCTTCATTACATTTTTTTCAAATGAGTCCTCTGTTACTTGCCTTTTCAGGCGCTTTATCCATGCTGCTCTCTTTGTGTAGAATATTTTATCCAGGATTTTCCACAATCTGGTTTCACCTGATTTATGACAGAAAACCTTAGCTCCAGCTCAGAAGCGTTCTTCCTGTGGAAACTCTCCCAGACCTTCAGGCTATATCAAGTTCTTCTAAAATTTTTATGATTTTTGAAAAGCCCTGTATTTTTCCTTCATTGTTTACCTCAGCTTATAATGAAGAATTTGTGATAGCGTGGGTGTGGATGTCTCTCTCTTCCTTTAGATTGTAAGCTCCATGAGGGCAGGGACTGTGTCTAATATGTTCATTATGATTGTGTTGATAGTTAATAGCACAAAGTAGGCACAAAATAAATATTTTTTTGAATGATGCATAAATAAAAAGAGTAAAATAGAGTAACCTTTTGGAGGATAATTTGGCAATATGAATAAAAAAGATCTATAAGGGGGATTATGGTGGGCTACATACCTTTTGGCTTAGCAATTTAATTTCTAATAATTTATCCCAAAGAAACCATCAGACGAATATATACATAAATGTACTTTAAGAAAATATTTCATTGCAAGATTTCTTTATAATAGCCTGAAATAGAAAACTACCCACATTTATAAGAATAGGAGATTTGTTAAGTACATCATATCGTATGCTTAAAGTGAAATATTAAAACAGTCATTGAATGGTTTCATTAGAGAGCATTGACATGGAATGATGGCTTTATTATATGAAGATTCAGAGTGCTGCTTTTTTTTTTTTTTTTTTTTTTTAAAGATTTATTTACGGTGCCTGGGTGGCTCAGTCATTAAGCATCTGTCTTTGGCTCAGGTCTTGATCCCAGGGTCCTAGGATTGAACCCCACATCGGGCTCCCAGTGGGAAGCCTGCTTCTCCCTCTCCTACTCCCCCTGCTTGTGTTCCCTCTCTCACTCTCTCTGTGTCAAATAAATAAAATCTTTAAAAAAAAAAAAAAAGATTTGAGGCGCCTGGGTGGCTCAGTCGTTAAGCGTCTGCCTTCAGCTCAGGTCATGATCTCGGGGTCCTCGGATCGAGTCCCGCATCAGGCTCCCTGCTCGGCGGGAAGCCTGCTTCTCCCGCTACCATTCCCTCTGCTTATGTCCCCTCTCTCGCTGTGTTTCTCTCTGTCAAATAAATAAAATCTTTAAAAAAAAAAAAAAGATTTATTTATGAGAGGGAAAGAGAGAACCTGCATGGGAGAGAAACCCAAGCAGACTCTATGCTGAACGTGGAGCCCAATGTGGGGCTTGATCCCATAACTCTGAGATCATGACTTGAACCAAAATCAAGAGCCAGATGCCCAACTGACTGAGCTACCCAGGTGCCCCTAGAATGCTGCTATTTTTATAAAAATAAACAAACGCGTCTGAAGGATATGTAGGTAAGTGCCTTTGGATGATGACTTTCTTTTGGCTTATTTATATTTTCTAATTTTTCAACAATAAATACTTAGTGGAAGCTTTTAAAATCCCACAAAGAAGAAAACGCAACACAAGTTTGAGTGCTTCTTTTGAGGAAAATGGTAGTTGGTTTTCAGAAAGGAGGAAGGTAACAGGTAATGTTTCTCAAAGAACTTTGGGGATGTAGGTGGGAATTAACAGGTCCCTGAGTTAGAAATAGAATTTGCATTGGAAAAAAATTGCATGTGAAGGGAACCTTGAGCGACAAAACAGAACAGAGAAATGGGTAAAGGGCTAATGAAGTAACACACTTTCTGGTCTCATTGGTGGTACAGAACAGCTTTAAGTTGTCTGCAGGCTAGCCATGATTTCTGAACTGCCTCAACCTCAGCCTCATACTCCTTGTCTTCTTCTATTTGCTCATTCTTGGAGTGCACCAGGGGGCAATTGAATTTAGGCCCCAAACAGAGATTTGCTGTCTAGAGGTTAATGGGGGATAACTTTGATCTTTTGTAAAAAATACTGAACAGTCCTTGACATCATGCAGGTAAGCCAGACAACCAAACTCTTTACAATCTTATTCCCACTTAGTCCCATGAGCTGTTCATATATGAGGTCATGTACTCAAGTACACATGTCTTCTCCTTGGTGGATCTTTATCAATCCCACATCTTGGCAGTGACCCTGCCTAACTCACGCAGCTCCTAAAATGATTTTTCCCCCATAATATTTGACAGCAAATTAATTGTGTAATGAAAATCAGTGGATCTTCCATTTGGGATTAGTGTGTACTTTGTAGGAGTTTGTCTTTTTTGTCTCTGAAGTAGATCACCTTCCATGCTTATCTCCTAAGTTTCACTAGGTTGTAGCTTTCTGTGCTTCCATTTCCTGATTAGCAAAATGGAATATCACTAGAGTTTCTTCTAGCACTCATGTATTTAATTTATGAAACATATGGATATGGTTGATTACCACATATTAGATATATATTCACTGATGGATGATGACCTGAAACATTGTCTAGGGAAATATGCATTCATTCCTTGCATTTAATTGATGGGTTGGAAAAGATGGCTCTCCTAGGATTCTGCTCAGATTCCTTTGGGCACTCTGGCAAATAAATGGAGCATGCTCAGAAATTTCTTTTTTTTTTTTCCCCCAAAAATGTTTATTTTATTTTTTCAGTGTTACAAGATTTATTGTTCATGCACCACACCCAGTGCTCCATGCAATATGTGCCCTCCTCAATACCCACCACCAGGCTCGCCCAGCCCCCTGCCCCCACCCCTCCTAAACCCTCAATTTGTTGCTCAGAGTCCACAGTCTCTCATGGTTCA
>CM053603.1:94611009-94678425 GCA_028646535.1 Procyon lotor
TAAGAGAATGGTCAAGTTTCATTCTTCTACATAGAGCTGTCCAATTTTCCCAGCACCATTTATTTAAGAGACTGTCTTTTTTCCACTGGATATTTTTTCCTGTTTTGTCAAAGATTATTTGACCATAGAGTTGCAGGTCCATATCTGGGCTCTCTATTCTGTTCCACTGGTCTATGTGTCTGTTTTTGTGCCAGTACCATGCTATCTTGGTGATCACAGGTTTGTAGTAAAGCTTGAAATCTGGCAATGTGATGCTCCCAGCTTGGTTTTTCTTTTTCAGCATTTGCTTAGCAATTCAGGGTCTTTTCTGGTTCCATACAAATTTTAGGATTGTTTGTTCAAGGCCTTTGAAAAAATCCAGTGGAATTCTGATCGGGATGGCATTGAAGGTATAGATTGCTCTGGGCAGTATAGACATTTTCACAATGTTCACAATGTTTATTCTTCCAGTCCAGGAACATGGGATGCTTTTCCACCTTTTTGTGTCTTCTTCAATTTCTTTCATGCATGCTCAGAAATTTCTAGGACACAGTGGGTTGTTCACAAACAGCTGAAAGTGTGGGCTGATGACACTTTTAAGCTTCTTGCAAAGTTTATCCAACTCTTCCTTTCCTCCCCCAATATTGAGGCTTGTTCAGTTTTCTGAGGGAAATCTGATTGTTTCAGATTTGTGTCTTAGCATATTCAGTTAGTTTTTAACTTTTCAAAGCAGACCTTGCCTGCCCTGTGGAAGAGGTAAATACTAGTGTCAGAATACAAGGTGAACCCTTCCCCTACCCCCATAGAGCCCAGATTTCACAGGGTATAGTGCACAAGAGATTGATAGTTGATGGAGTGAGGTGGGAGGAGGATGAAAAGAGAGGCTAGGCTTGCGCAGCAACTGGGTTGGGAGAGAATTGACTGGAAGGAGAAGAGGCCCTATATTAGCAAGAGGAAGCCTGGACTGAGACATAGAGGAATCGGGCAGATAGGCATGGAGACAGATTATCACAGATTTTTAGGGCTGCTGATCACTAGATGAAGTGAAAGTGTCAGGAGAAATAAATGTCTTCTTTGGGTTCTGGTGGGGTCTATGGAGGTGGTGATGGAGGTAGTGATCACTACCAGGCTTGGTGATGGAAAGTGGGGAAATGGGCCTAAGAGGACAGGCATATTTAGTGGATGTTTAGAAATATTTTCCATGGCTTTATTTTACAGTTCTGTGAATTTTAATAGGTAGGGATTTATGTTCAGGCTACCACAATTAGGATACAGAACAAACAGTTTTTTCCATAGGAAAAATAGTGTAATATTTTAAGGTAATGTACATGTGGTCCCTTCATTTAAGAGTTAAGTTTGGTTTATTTTCTACACTTGAACCTGTAAAATGCTTTTCTAGTCTGATGACTACATAAAGTTTTTATGATCATGTTACTTAATATGCTATATCTCACAGACTACAATATTTCACCTTAAACATCTCTGGGTGATATATTTGATACCATCTTATAATTCAAAGGAAACTGGTTGTGGGAAGAACCAGGCATGATGTTATAATAATGTGATGGTGCTTGAGAATGTAAGATATGCATAGACTTCTGTGCCATCATTTGTTTCGGCATCACTGAACCTAAGATTCTTTACTAGAAGTGGCGATTCAGAGATGTGGAAAATGTAGACCATCTTCCTCAAGAGTTGCATGGATGCATGGGGAAACGAACAAAGGATCAGTGGTTCTGTGATTGTGTTACAGTGTGATGAGCACTGTCCTAGATGAATGACTAATGGGGTTCAGAGGACCTAGAATACTTTAAAGGTTCCCAGAGGAGATGGTCTTTGAGCTGTATCATAAAGAGTAAGTAGGATGATTCCCCTAAGCAGGGAAGGAGTGGGGAGAGAGTGGAGAGGGCAAGAGGTTCTGGAGCCAATCTTGTGTGAACCTGGTTAATGAAAATGGAGAGAATGGGATACAGGAGGAGTTTAGCTTGAAAGTTTTGATAGAGGCAGAGTGGTGAAGCCATTTCATTCCATGTTCAGCATGATTTTTTTTTTTTTTAAATGTTTTATCTATTTATTTTAGAGAGAGTGTGTGCAAGCTGGGGAGGAGCAGAGCGGGAGAGAGAGTAGACTTCTCACTGAGTGCAGAACCTGACCTGGGGTTTGATGACTTGGGTTGAAACCAAGAGTTGGAGGCTTAACCGACTGAGCCACACAGGTGCCCTCAGGTTCAGCATGATCTTAATCCTGAAGGCAAATGGGAATTTTTAGAAGGTTTTTCTGTTGGGGCTTAAGAGAGGGTTTACATTTCAGAAAGGTGACGCTAGGAGCAGAGGGAAGGAAATGAAGTAGAGGTTGAGGGAACAAATCTGGAGTCAGGAGCTTGGAGCAGTGAAGCCCACGAGAGGTGATGGGAATTTGAACTAAATCAGTGGCAGGGAGATGGAAAAGACAAGTTCTAGTGGTGCTTGGGAGGTTGAACCGACAATGTGATTGTGACATGGGAGGTGAGGGGGAGGCTGGGATTGAGCACGACTCCCAGATTTCCGGCCTGAATAGATGGTGGTGCCATTTAACCAGAAAGAGCAGCCAGTTTGTAATGATTTGAAGTATGAATAGGGTAGAAATTATACTAAAAAAGTGTAGCCTACTCTTGGAAGAAACTAGGCTGTAAACGAAGAGAGAACATAAGAAGTCTTCAGCAGCTGTTGTTTTTGATTGTGAGTTTAATGCTTTATAAAGGTCTTGTTGTTAATGTGATTCTCTACTTGTGGAGTGGAATATTCTCCGACTCTGTGATTCTTTAATTTTCTTGAAGTGGCTCTTTTTGCTTTTTGTTCATGGTTTAACCACTATAAACATTCCCAGCTACAGCTTGCTGCAAGAACGTGAGTTCTGCTTCTCATTATGAATTTCTTCTTAAGGCCATTACCTTTGAAGTTGTTTGATACATTAAAAATAAATAAACAAAAAACAACAACAAATAAAACCTTAAAACAAAAAGTTGAGAAGCTGAAATACCAAAGAGATTTGGCCAGTTTACAAGAAAGTAAAAGATAATGAGAATACATAACTTTATAAGGTTAGGTTAAATTATGCTTAATTGCAAGCAACTTTCTGAAACATTTCCCTTCTTTATTGTCTTTAAAATATGGGCTAAAAAGTGAGCTTGCTTGTAGGTCTCGTGTATTCTGGAATTGCTTTGAATTGGGAGTTGGTGAGTATTGGAACAAATAAATCCCAGACAACTTGTGATTTAATTTTATAGGCACACATTTATAAATTGGATTTAGGCAGTAATTCCAGAAGAGCATACACAGGAGAATCATTTGCTGTGTGTTCATTTATTTTACAAAGATTTAGTGGATACCCATATGTTGAAGTTTCTGGCATCTTTGCTAGATTGTGTGGGAGGGGAAGTAAGAGGATTTGAATATTGCTGCTCATACTTGGTAGAAGGCGAGATATTCCTTAGGTGTGGATAATGCGTCGGAAGGGAAAGGGCGTTCTGATGCGTGGTCAGGGAAGTCTTCTTGGAAGAGGTGGCATTTGAGTTTTCTGAGAGACCGCTGTTTATTCTCTTTGACTAGTCTGTTTTGTGTGATACCTTTGATTAAGTACCCTCTTTCTTGAAACTGTTCCTTCATTTGATTTTCTACCACTCTAGTGTCCAGCACCACCTCCTATCCCTGTGTTATCTGTCAAGATTTTTATGGTCCCCATATCTCCTAGGTCCTCTGTTCTTTCTTTTCTTCTTTCTCAGAGGTACCCTTTATGTCTGCAGCTTTGAATATTTCCCTGGACAGTTAACTCTAAACTGAGTTTGAGCCTAAGCTGTTTCTGAACCTCCACCCTGCATTTCCCCCTGAGGCCTCTCTAGCTGCTCACATTTAACTTGTCTGAATCTGAACTCTCCCCTGCAGTGCACAGCCTGCCTCCCTCCCTCTCTCTCTTTCTTTTTCTTTCCCTGTTAACTGTTGGGTGCCTACTATGTGCTAGGTGCTAGTTTATCATTCCTTTGATTCCTTAGGCTTGGAGTCTCAGTGTCGTTTTTGTTCTGTCTCCTTTTCACTCATGCCTAAAGAAATATTTTATTTCTCTTAATTCTATCTAATATGTTTTACAATATTTTTAGTTCTATTCATGCCCGTTATCTGTACGCTTGGATCACTGCAGTGGTCTTCTAAATGTGAACCGCCTTCTTACCTGCATCATCATTGCTTACTGAGTGTCTACTATATTCAGAATGTTGCTAACATGCCATGTTGTATAGATTGGAAAATGGACTAGTGGGCGAGAGAAAACAGACCTGGAATGAGAAAGGAGCCCACCCTCAACTCCACGGTGATAAGGCAGGGGCAGAGTCAGCAGTGCAGAGTGAGACCAGCGGCACTGGGCGGAAGCGGAGTACTTGAGCATGTCGAGAAGGTTTGCGGGGAGGTATCGAGTGGTAAACATGTGAGGGGTGGAAATCCACATGGTGTGGCAGGAGAGCTGTGAGCTGAAAAGTTCAGCTGGGACTGGACTGTGATAGGTGAAATATGCCTGCCTGAGGAGTCTGGGCTTTGTCCTGTAGAAGTGAAGGTATAGGGAGGGCAGGGATGGAACTGGGGAGAGTGTCATATATGAAAAATGCTCTTTTAAAGAAAACGTGGAGGTGGTGTGTAGGCTGGCTTTGAAGGCCAATTAGGAGACCCCACACAAGTTGGCCGTGACAGTTTTCTTTTCTCTAATTCATTCAAAACATGGGGGCTCCCAGGTTAAGTTTCTGGGTCACAGCTTTGATCATATCCCTCTCCTGCTTACATGCCCTTAGAGATTTCCTGTGCCTTGAGTGGTTCTTTCGCTGGCACTGGGGTGGCCTTTGTAATCACAATTCAGCCCACTTTTCCAGCATTATATCCTCCTCCTCCCCCTCCAAGCACCACCATGGGCTCTCACAAATTTTTCCATTTTCTTGAACACTGCTTGGGAAATCATGCTAATTGAAATTTCACTGGTCTTCTGCATGCTCATGATGCCTTTCATGGCCCTCTCAGCCAGTAGTAGGATTCTTACTCCTGCTCTTCCCTAATGTATACTGCCTGTACTGTTTATTTTTGGTTAATCAAAAACTGACATGATTTCTTCTGTAGCTGCTGAAACTGTTGAATTAATGTTCATATTGCTGTTGTACATCTCGGTTTTGTTTCTCCAATAGTCTGTAACATCCTTAAGGGCCGGCCCCATGCTTGACATTTTTGTAGGTAGCTACAGTCATGGTATTGGTATCTGCTCCTGCCCCAGTCATGCTGTTTTGAACATGGTAATATTTCTGACCTTCAGTTTTGTTCCAAACAGCCAGGAAGATTTTGCAGTGCTCAGGGCAATGACATATTTGAGGATCCTAGCTTTTACCAAGGTGATGGGCATTGGATGAATAGATCCAGGAAGAACTTTTGTTTCTTCTAGTCTTATTGTCCCTTCTGTGGGTGAGGTTTCAGTGACCACAGAGGAGTCAGGAACATCCCCTTGACTTATATTGGGTTCCCAGCTCCCCTTACAAGTGGGTCTTTTTTTCAAAGGGAGTAGTCTTGATTTTTGTCTTGAGATAATTAATTGTCCCTGAAAACCAGGATGTGATGTCAACCAAGTTAAACTTTTTTTAATCCCAACTATACAAAACTAAGTTAAAAATGGATGCTTATACTTTGCTGTTAAGTAGGTCAGAAGACTGCAGAAGCAAAATTAACATTTATATAGATCAGGGAAATAATTGCAAGCACCTAAGTTAACAAAGACTAAAGGCTGGAAAACTTTGATCAGGGGTGTTAAACCTTGTACTTTTTAGATAAAGGTGATGTAACCTGAGGATTCTAGATTAGTTTTCTTCCCACCTCCAGGGTTGGCAGGCTGGTGTGCATTCGAGGTAAGGGCTAAGGGGACACATGGAATGGCTTTATGTTTTTATGAGGAACCTAGTGCACCATTTTTTTCCAGTAAACCGTATTAATTTGTAAGGTGTGATAATTGGGACTTTTGGATACCTGACTCTTCTCTGTGTGCAATGCAAAGAAAGGGACAAAAATGAATAATATAAGCAAGAGAGCGAGAGAGAATATTCAAATGAGCAAACAGCTTTAAGTTCTCTTAGCTGCTATAGAGGCACTTATGTGGAAACAGCTGACCTGCTAATTAGAAAACATCCTTGCCTAGTCATTAAATTAATTATCCTAAGGAATTCTGCTGGCATCACTTTGTCTAGTTCTAATTATTGTGTGCCCTTGAAAGCAATAAACTGCACTTTTAGAATAAAATTTTATAATTTGGACATATACATGGCTTACTCAGACACTTCCTGTAATTAGAGTGGGGTGGTAATGAGGGGTTATACTTTGTTTTTTATTAAAAAAGCTTATCCACCTCTTCATAGGGAGATGATAATGAATTATTAAGTAATGTATGTTTAGATCTGAGAACTCCTTGGAGATCATTATTGTTCAAATATGAGAGGTAAAAACCTCTCATTATATTTTTGGATCACCATGGATTTTTTTTTAAGAACGAACATCATATTATGATTAAATACAGTGGTAAAACTTTTCTGTCATAAACTGACATTATGTTCAAATAAGAATAAGGTGAATCGCCATTCATGCATTTGCCTTACCCTGTTTTTTTCTCCACTTTGTCCTGCAGAGCTTTTTTCTAACCTTAGTCAGAACCTTGGTTAAGAAGTGTAATAAAAGAATACACACTATACACCCAGCAGTCTGCATATGAGAGCAACTATATGAAAAGTGAGCTGACATGAACGATGAGCTGGTGCTGTCAAGGAGAACTTGGCTGGCTCTTAACCAATGTTTGGATTGGGCCATATGCTTCCATCTTAGGAGCGTGTGCTTCAGAGCCCCGTGCCTGGGTTCAAAGCTTCCATCCAGCATGATGATCTAAGCATTCTTCAGCTGGGTGACCTTGGACAAGTTACTTAAAGCTCTGTGTTTCCATTTTCTTATTTGTAAATGGGGCTAACAGTAGTTTGTTCCCACCTCCAAGAATAGTTGTGAGGATTAAATGAGTTATTCCATATAACGTGCTCTTCCATAATAAGGGCTTTATTCACTTATCCATGCATCCATTCATCATTTATTCATTCCACTCCCATCCATTGTACACTCACTGCGTGCTGGGCCCTGCTGCGGAGGCTGGCCTTAGGGGTACAGCAGTCAGACAGATGTGCTCCCTGTCCTGTTGGAACCTAAATTCTAGGGGGAAGAAACAGACTGTAAATGAATAAACAAATTAACAAGGTCAGGTACAAATAAGTGCAAAAAAGACAATAGGTAGGGAAATAGAGAGTGACTGGGTTATGGGAGAGAGGTCAATGTTAACTAGTGTGGGTAGGAGCTTCTGAGGAGGTGATGTACAAGCTCAGGCCTGAGGGATAAGAGATAAATATCAGCTCTGATTAAAATAAGAAAGTTTTCCTTTGTGTTGGTGGTTTTCTCCATATTCTTGAAAATCTCTTAACATCAATATAGAATCCTTTGTAGCGGGACATCACTCAGAGATCTTGAGCCCTTCTCCCGATAGCACATGTCTGTTTTCAAACAAGCCATTGTCAACATCTTGGAGCTCATCGTCCCCAAACTTCATCTTGTCAGTACCCAGATCTGGCCATGCCTGGGTCTCTCTCCCTTGGCTCCAACTGGGTGCTCACCCACCTTATTATGCCTGAGTTCCTGGAAGAGCCTGACTCTGTTGTTCCCAACTGATAGGAAGTACAGGATTGGGTTGAGGCAGCTGCTCATGCTCACCAGAGGCCTCCATATCTTATAGGCCACGCTGGCCACCATTAAGAGCTGGCAGTCCTGTGAAGATAGGAAGCGGAGTGTGAGGTAGAAGGAACGTGTGATGTGGAAGGGGACAAAGCAGAGGGTGAAGAGGCCGCACACCAGCAAGATGGTCCGGATGGACTTGGCCCGGGCTGCATTGCCTGTCCTCCTGAGGGTCTCTCCTGGCTTGGTCAGTCTCCTCACCATCAGCGAGTAGCACACCAAGATGACCAAGGAGGGAAAGGCGAAGCCAGACAGTGTCAGAACCATGCCGTAGGCAAAGAACTGATCAAAATTCTCTGGGCCGGTCGTGTCATAGCAGACCATCTGACCGTCGATGTAGTCTGTGTGGGAGAAGAAGAGGGTGGGCAGTAGCTGGAGGACCACCAGGGCCCAGGCGGTGGCCGTGCCCAGGAGGGCGTGCCGGCGGCTCCGGTAGGGCAGTGAGCGCAGCGGGTGGCACACGCCCAGGAAGCGGTGCACGGAGATGCAAGTCAGGAGCAGAATGCTGCCGTAGAGGTTGGTGTAGAACAGGAAGCGCACCAGCTTGCACAGCAGCTCCCCGAAGGGCCACCTGTCACCCAGGGAGTAGGTGATGATGAGGAAGGGCAGGGTCAGCACATAAAGCAGGTCAGCTACCATCAGGTTCACCAGGTAGATGGTGGCACAGCCCCAGCGCTTGGTTTGGCGCCAGGAGAGCCACAAGACCGTGCCATTCAGGGGCAGCCCTAGCACGAGGGTGATACTGTAGGTCAGGGACAGGTAGATTTGCTTGTAGTCCTCCGAGAACTCGCAGACTCGCTGGTTCTTTGAGGCATTAGTATCCAGCCTCTCCATTTCCTGGGAGCACAGCTGCTCCTGCTTGTGCCTCCCCTGGGAGGAAACAAAACGGGCAGCATAGCATCATGAACTTGGCTTCATGTGTGTTAGCCTCCCCCTTGATTTGGCATTCAACTCTGTGTTCCCAGAGTCTGGTCAGAGTCCTTGTTTGAGATAGGCCAGCTCCAGGAAGAAAAAAAAAAAAGAAACCCAAGGGCACAGGAGTCTTTAAAAGCAGGACTTGAGCAGGACTTGTAGACTTACCAGGTCCAAAGGGCTGGCCTTTCACTATCCTGTATGCTCTCTGCTCTAGGCTGTGTTGTGCTAGGAAGCTCAGGTACATATGGGGAGGTGCTGCTGTAATTTAAACAGGGCCTACAACCTCAAGCACTATGACTCTCCTGGCTAGAATCCTTTGCATAGAGTCAGGAAATCTCCAAGGGGATTTGGATTTGTATCTCTTTGGAGATTTATTAACTGCATGTTTGAATACTGAGGCTGATTTGCTTATTAACCATCTCAGCATCCTGAACATCCAAAAAACAAATCTACACCACGAAGCCAGGTGCGACTTCTTCCATGTTCCCATCTCTGCTGAGGAAGCAGATCCAACAGGCAGATTCAGGTAGCGAAGGAAACTGTGTGTGGAACCTTCACATTTCTGTCGCATTGTGGAGTCATTGAGTTGGTCAGCCAATCACCATGGAGCCCACAGGAATGAAAAGAAATTTATTTCTAGGGTTTGACATTCAGCAAGACAAGCTAATACAGGGCAAGAAAGGTTTAAAATAGGTTAAAATAGGTTTAAAATGGGTTAAAATAGGTATTAATGGGATAAATTGAGTGTTGACTATAAGCTATAGCACAGAGCTTTATTCACAACAACAGGAACAGAGACCTCATTCACTCTGTCAGTCAACAAGCATTTATTGAGCATCTATTGGGTCTGGCACTAGGGATACAAAGATGAATCAAATACAGCTCTTGCTCTCCAGGATTTCAGTCCGGTGGGGAAGATAGAAACCAATACAGCTAATTGTAACAATGTGAAGAATGGTCAACAAAATGCTGGGAAGATCAGCAGGATGCAGCAGTTCTCTGCTAAGGGAGTCTAGTGAAGGCTTCTTAATGAGGTGCCATTTGAGCTGCCTGGGAAGAGAACAGAAGAGCTTGCTAGGCAAAGAAGGGTGAGGGGTCTTCCCTTGGGAGTGGGGGCGGCAGCCCACGAAAGGCAGTGGAATTTAAGGGCTCAGCGTGTCCTGGGATGGCAGGGAAGCCAGCGTGGGGGATGCCCCCAGAAGGAGGATGGACGTTTTTCAGCAGGATGGTGATGGGATAGGCTGTGTTTGAGCAAGACCCCCAGTAGCAGCCAAGAGCTGGGCCTGGAGCGGTCGAACAGTAAGAAGCTGTAGCAGGGTATACAGGTGAGGGTTGCTCAGTTCCCCAAGTGAGGCCATGCAGGGCGGGTGGAGAGGAGGGACCTGTCCCCAGAGATGCTGCCGAGGCAGGAAGGACAGGACCGCGTGGACATAGGGCATGCACCAGAGGAGGAGTTGAGGGTGTCCCTGAGACGGAGTGAGTAGGTGGTGAAGCCAGTGCCAGAGCCAAAGCCTGGACCTTGAAGGTTGGGCCTGATGTTCTGAGGTTGGGGGACAATGGCTCTGGGCTGCAGCTTGCCAGAGGGCTCACCACCTTGTTAACTGGCTTTACAATCTACCTGAATAAGGAGAGCAAAGCTTTTTGGCTGGGTCAATAAAAGGCATATAGTTTTCTCTCATTTTGTTCCCTGTAATCTTTCATGTAGGGGGTTGGCAAATGCTTAGTTATTTTCAGCGAAGCTGCCTTCTCAGCTTGGTGTGGGCTCTCAGAGGGAAGCCAAAGAGGGGAACCAGCCTGGCTTAGTGCAGGCTCAGCCAGCCAGTTCACACTGTGACCTTATTTAATCCTCAGAACAACCTTGTGGAGGAAGCATTATTAGCTCCAGGTTACTGCTGAGGAAATTGAGAGTCAGAGAAGATACCCCTCTGGGGCTCACTAGGCCCTCTAATCTAGTATGTTTGTTCCAGATGTGGACTGTGGGTTTCTGCTCCCTCAGAGTACCTCGTGGGGTGGTGGAAAGTGCTCAGATCTAGCTCTACCAGGGACCACTAGCACAGTTTGAACTAAGCCCCCTTGTCTCTCGGAGCCGTGGTCTCCTCAGCTATAAAATGGGACAGTCTTTCTGTGAGGGGAGGTTGCTGTGAGAATTAGCTAGAAGAAAGGCACACAGGCCCCACCGGCCTGCCACAAGGGAGAGACCCAACACATTTTAGTTCTCTTCCCACACCTTACTCCTTCTTTTGTTAGAGACTATGCTGCCCTGAAAACCTGAGCTCTTTTGTTTGTGTGGGAGGATGGAAGGGCAAGTGCGCCTTTGCTACCCCAGAACTGGGGAAAGTCCCTTTTCTTCATGGCTATTACCTTCTGCTGTGGTCTGAATTATGTTCCCTACAGATTCATGTGTTGAACCCTTAACCCCTAATGTGACTGCAGTTGGAGTGAGGAAGTAATTAGGGTTAGATGATGTCGTAAGAGTGGGACCTTAATTCTGTAGGATTAGTAGTGTCTTTGTAATGAAGGACAGCAGAGCGTTGACTTTATGTGAGGACTTAGTGAGAAGGTGGCCTGCAGGCCCGAAAGAGAGCTCTTACCAGGAACCAAACCCTGCAGTTCTTGATCTAGGACTTCCCACTTTCCAGAACTGTTTCCACTGTTTAAGCCACCCAGTCTGGTATTTTGTTATAGCAGTGTGAGCAGGGTTAGATACCATATATGTACTTCAAGGCCTACCTGTCGTGGAGGGACAGCTTTTCAGGTGAGAGGATGACCATCTTAGTCAAGGCATAAGTGTAGAGAACTGCGTGGTGTTTGGACTAGTGTATCATTGAGGTTGCTATTATGGAGAAAGGAAGAGGGAGAAGAAAAAAGTCGGGCCATAAAGGGTTAATTCACTTGCTGAAAGCCCTGACAATGTTGACCACATCCTCCTCCTAGAAGCCTCTCTTCCTGGCTTTTGTCACCCCCTGGCTTTCTCCTGCCTCCCTAGAACTCCTAACTTTCCCCATTCACTGGGATGCAGAACTGAAGGGCCGTGTGGGTATTCATAGAATAAAGGAAAGGAGAGGAAGAGAGGCAGACTAGGGTTTTACAGTAGATGAGAACTGAAGGGGCATCTGCCATGATGAATGGGATTCTAAGGAGAAGTCCACACTTCTAGAAAGTGTGTACTGCATAATACAGTTTCCCCTCTTTATCACCATTTCCCCAAGTTTTCAAAAAGACTGACACAATTTAGGGTTGGAATTTGTTTCTTTTAAACGGGCTCAGTGGGAAGATGGGCCTCATGGAAAGTCCCCAGTGTATAGTTAAATGGGTATGATGGCTTCTGACCTTGAGCCCAGGGTTATTCCCACTGTGAGTCTCCAAGAGCCTGGGTCTGTTTCTGGCCCCCTGCTGTACAGACAGGGGCCTCAGCAAGCCTTCCCAGAAGCAGTAGTGATCTCTGGTGTCACACTGGACATCTTCCAAAGGGGATGGGGAAGTCTTTGTCATCTTAATGCCTTAAAATAGCTATCATCCCCCAGGGAAAAGACACACCTATGATGAAAGAACTGTCCTCTCTCCTTTAACAAGTGTTTATAAGATAAGAGTTCAGAAAAAGGAAAAGTTACAAATAAATTTGAGTAACGACAAAATGTTACTGTCAGTTGTGGAGGAATGGTTCTTGAATGAGAAAATCTTTAAAAAAGATTCTAGGCCAAAGGAGTGAGCATTGCTCATTTTCATTTTAAAATGCCACTATTGTATTATACATGTTTAAATCTATGAATTGATTTTAATATTTAATATTTTACCTGTATCTGGAGACTTTTCTTGCTTAAACGGATGGATCTATTTAATGGAGTCTCATAAATACCTTCAGACAGTAAAAGTTCATTTTTACAAATCATTCTGCAAAACCGTTGATTAATATGTGTATTTCTTAATTTACAAAGATGAATTACGGATTTTTTATTCAGTAATTATTTGATTTTTCAACAAGTTTTTTTTTAAATGAGGCCCCCAGGTACATCTAATGAAGTGGTGGATTAAAATAGTTGGTGGTTTACTTTGAATTACTTCTCCTGTGTTTCAAATTCACTAGATAACTTGGTGTTATTTGGCCAGCAGACCAGTGGGTGGCGATGAAGACCGACAGGTTACTATCCCCACCCCCTCCTGCAGAAGAAAGTAGGAACTGGGATTGGGCTCTGGTCCAGGAATAGCAGCTGTGGATGAGGTATAATTCATTGAGGTCATACAGGAAACCCCACCAATCAAACTGCCTCTTAATTGTCTTATGTCTACAGTTACTATGCTTGGTTCACACAATAAAATGGAGATACAGACAACCAAAAGTAGCCTGGTATTGTGATTGATTTTTTTTAAAGTTATAACCATTTTTTTTTTTTTAAGATTCTATTTGTTTATTTGACAGAGAGATCACAAGTAGGCAGAGGCAGGTGAAGAGAGAGGAGGAAGCAGGCTCCCCGCCGAGCAGAGAGACCCATATGAGGCTCAATCCCAGGATGTTGAGATCATGACCTGAGCCGAAGGCAGAGGCCCCAACCCACTGAGCCACCCAGGCGTCCCTGATTTTTAAAAAGATCTTGTGAGACAGGCATTGTGGCAGGCATTATTTCCCCCATTTTACAGCTGAGTGAATTGAGGTTCAGAGACGTTGTATGGAAGTCCTATCTGTGATGATTTGGGGAAAGTCTGGACTTCTTTTACAAAGCAGAGACTCAGCTCATTCCCACATTTCCAGGAAATGTTTTCTTACCCCCCCAAGTCATATAACAAAGAAGACATGGAAATAAGAGAGCAGGTCATCCCTGAAGTAACTTTATGTAGTGCCTTTGTTATAGACGGCAGAACCTGTTTAAAAAGCGTGATCTGGAAATAATGGTAAAGAGAGAACAGAATAAATAGAATTAAAAAAAAAACTATCAAGAATGAGACCTACATATCAACCTTCTATCCAGTTTTTTTTTTTTGTTTAAGATTTTATTTATTTATTTGACACAGAGAGATCAACAAGTAGGCAGAGAGACAGGCAGAGAAAGAGGGGGAAGCAGGCCCCAGGACCCTGAGACCGTGACCTGAGCTGAAGGCAGAGGCTTTAACCCACTGAGCCACCCAGGTGCCCCTCTATCCAGTTTTAAACTACACCTGAGTCTTTTTTTTTTTAACTATACCTGAGTCTTAAGATAAAAGGCATTGACATTAGCTATTTAATGATTTTATACTATATTTTTATACTGTAAGCTTTCCCCTGCTCTGTGTACCTGGATTCCTCGTACGTATTTCAATTGTCCCAAAACATTTGAATCCAAGGGCTTTCTTTTTTCGTTCAAGGAAAGCAAATTGGATCCTTTAAATAATTTAGAGGACTGTCTAGAGACAGTACTTAATTTCAATAATTAATTTATATAGCAGCTTGCACATTTTTGTTTTCTGTTGACAGGGATCTGACATAATTGGCAGCTTAAAATTAGTGTAAACATGGGGAGTGATTGGGAAGCATTGTTCTGACATTGTACTGTCACAACAGCTTAGGTGGCTGCTCTGAAAGTGATGTTACTTTGTCTAGAAAAATAATCACTACTAAAAAATTATTTTTTTTACTCCATCTGTACAATTGTGCGATCCCCTCAAACTGACTTTGAAATCGGAATTTTTAACGTTAATGTTGCAGTAAAAATAATTGTAGCTATATCGTTCTGTTCTTGTAGAAGTTCATCGTTGCCTTTGGGCTCACAACCTTGAAAGGGGATCTTTATGAAACTTTTCCCTTTTCCTTTCATTTGGTATCAGACAAAGATCTTTAAATGCACTACAACTGAGTCTGTCTTTCCCTGTGTTCTTTGTCAAGAAGCGTGGAAAGCTGGTTTGGTTTGGGGCAAGAGCAGAGATCAGTAGCAGAGCCTGGGGGCTCTAGGACTAGTGGTAAAGTTGCCCAAGGCATCTGCAGAGTGGAGGGCTTGCATCCCGGGACCCCTCCTTCCATCCACACTTACCCTCAGGCAGCAAGTTCCCCTCACAGCTTGCTGTTTAAAATCAGTAACATGCTGACATGCTGTCTATCGCTGGAGCCTTTCCTGTTGCTAGGGTGTTGCTAAGGTGGGGGGCAGTGGTTCCACAATGGCTCTGGACCCTCAGCACATGGGGGATATGGGAGAATACTGTTGTTTTAGCTTTATTTAGTCTCCCAGAAAGGAGAGCCGAAGTGTAGTGTGCAACCATTTTATTAGAAGTACAGTCCTAGGGAGCCGGAGTGAGGGACAAAGGGGTTACCTGGTGAATGAAGGAGAACTAATAGGAGGACTCAAGATGGGTTATTGACTTGGCCCCCCACAAAAAGCGACTTAATGCTGAATCCCACGAGACTGCCATCTTGAATCAACTGCATCCAAAGAAAGTTCTTCCAAGGCCAGAAGAAAGGACATTTGTCCACCAGTTTCTATCTCCCACTGGCCAGGCCATGTTGGTGGTGTGTCCTGAGAGTGGAGAAGAACATCAGAAAGAGGAAACACACTGGAGAGAGTCCATTTTGTGACCAACCCCATTTTTCTTCTGCCCTGTAAGGTGTTGCCCTCTTCCTTTACATATACTTCTGTGTTGCTTTTGCATGGGAGGGTCTCTTGCTGTCTCTGACCCTGTATCTGTTGGTGCGAAGTCATTCTTCCAGTTTTTTCTTGCTCATTTTTCTCAGTTGAGTTGTATAGTTTTTGTTGTTACTGATTTTTACGAGTTACTTACATATTTTGGATAAGTCTTTTCAGTTACTCATGTTGTAAATGTATATTTTTTTACTCTGTGGCTTTGCTGGCTTAATGATATGTATATATATGTGTGTGTGTATATATGTATGTATATATGTATTATATGTATTTTTTTAAGGAATAGAAGTTCTCAATTTTAACATAGTTGAAATGATCAATTTTTCTTTTACGGCTTGTGCTTTTCTATCTAGTTTAAAAATCTTTCTCTGTTGGGGCTCCTGGGTAGCTCAGTCAATTAAGCATCTGCCTTCCGCTCAGGTCATGATCTCAGGGTCCTGGGATCAGGCCCCACACAGGGCTCCCTGTTCAGTGCAGAGTCTGCTTCTCCCTCTCCCTGTGCCCTTCTCCACTGTTTGTACACTTGAGCGTATGCTGTCTCTGTCTCTCTTTCAAATAAATAAATAAAATCTTAAAAAAAATCTTGAGGTCATAAAGATATTCTCCTATATTAGCATATGAAAGCTTTTCCCATTTAGATCTAAGTGATTTTGTCCTACTAATGGGTTTTAATGTTTGTATGTGTGTGTACGCATGTGTGTATGAGAAATGCACAACAACATTAGGTTAGATGCTTTTTGGAGAGTGGAGAACAGGTGGCATTGAAAGTAAGTTAGGGGGCTTTGCTCTAGTTTAAGAGGAACAAGATGGTAGCTTTAACTTGAGTGGTAAGGGTGGCAACAGACAAATGATGGATTCAGCTGACATTTAGGAGGTAAATGAACATGACCTGGTGATGATTAAATATGGAGGTGAAGGAGGGGTTAAGGACTACCCCAGTGACTTTACTTTCTGTTGCTACCAACCAATGCTTCCATCCTTTTGTTTGTGGTTTCTCTATATTTTATTGCTTCTCTCTATTCAGTTTCTGCTTATTCCTTGCTTCTTCTGATTCAGCATTCCCTCTGGGCATGCTTTGGCTTCTACTACTATTGCAGATGGCTAACTCTGCACACAGAGCCAGAGAAATATTCCAAGAGACTCTGATTGACCCAGGTATTCACCATTATTCGGAAAGAGAAGACCCACTTAGGAGAATGAATTTTCTTTTTCAACAAACCCCATTTTTCTTTAATAACGTCTAAATTATGAACTTGCTTTCTAAAATGCATACTTATAATAGAAACTTCTCATGACTCTAAAACAATTGTGGGTAGCAAATATAATATTTTAAGCTGGTCTCCAACACAGAGAGTTTCAGTTATTAATAGTATGCCTGTCAGAGCTTTGACTCTGAGATATTTTGTTCATACATAAACCATAAATTTAAGTTGACAGTCCTATTAATGATGGGATGCAGTTATGTGTGTTTATGGTAAAAGAACAAAGTGGATATTTTTTGAACGTTATTATATGCAAGACAGATTAAAAACAGTAGTCATAGAGAATGAAAACAGGCCTTGATGTCATGTTCAGTAAAACATGTCAGAGGTGAGGTCTCAGAAAGTACTACAGTGAAATACGAGGGGAAGGTGTTGGAGTTGGAAGGGGTTTCATTTAAACATGAGGCTCCTGTATTAATATTTTCATTGATTTATTTTCATGCCAATATGTTCTGACATAAATATGGTGATCTATAATGTATCGACCATAAAAGTCAACATTATTTTTAAAGCTGACTCAGGGAAATAAAACCTGATTGTTAGTGCTGATATATACGGTATGTTACCGTGTTGAAAAATTAACCTCTCCTCTTCTGCTCCCAATTGAGCCAAATAAGAGAGATGTGTTTCAACACTGCTGACCTTTTGTGTATGTTTTGCTTCATGGCCAAAGTTCAGTTTGCAATTGGACCAGTGTGCGGTGTGAAGTACAGAGCAATGCATATTCAACATTCTTTAGAAAAGACTTTGACAAGAATGAAAGCTGATTTATTCAGCAAAAATCTTTGCCTTTTAGAGGATCAAAAGACCTGGGAAACTCTCTAGGTGAGGTAATGTGGAGCCCATAACTTGTGTCTTCAGTAAACTGTGAGAGCAGCATGAGGCCCCAAAATATAGTGGATACTAGGGACGTGTCGGCCATGGGTGACCACAGAGGAGAGACTCAGTCTGGAATGCCAGAGGCAGGAGCACACCCTTGTGGTCTGCACAAGCCAACCACAATGATGATATGGCCTTCAATGAAGTGATTCTACAAAATGAAGATTGAGCCAAGGAGAGTTTAATTTAGCAGCATAGGAGAGTATGCTAATAAGACCCAAGTGGTTTTGGATGACTTCTTCCACTAAGTTCCAGAACAGAATAAATTTGCTGAAAATAAGAAAGCACCAAGATTTTTAGAGCCAGAGGCTCCCCTGGGTGCCAGGCAGGTGTAATCACTTGATAGATGAGGAAACTGTCAAATGAGCAATTTGTCCAAGTTCAGGTAGATGTTTAGTGGCTGAGCTGTGTCTGGATGCCAGACCTCCTGATTCCCTGTCCAGGGCCCTTTCTGCTCCATTTCATCAGCTGGGAGCCATAACTAATAATGCATGTGCAGGGACGACATAACACAGGACCACTTGAATCTGGTTTCCAACCCGCCACTGTACTGCAACTGATCTTGTCAACGCTCTCACTAGCCTCCATTTGCCAAATTCTATGGGAACTTTTCTGACTCCATTTAAATCTCTAATCAGCATATGCTACATTCGCTGAAACAGTTTTCTCTCGCTTTCTCCACTGGTTAGGATTTCATTACTGGTGAGGGAAACCCATGCCAAAGGTGACCAAGTAAAACAATGCTTTATTGCTCACATAATCACTGTCCTGGTAAGGCTGGCTTTACCAGGTGCTACCAAGAATTGCTTTCTCTCTCTATTTCCTGGCTCCACTTTCTCCAAATTGGCTTCATTTTCGTATGCACTCTCCTGTCTTAGTGATAGGGTGGCTGTCATAGACTCCACTGTTTCATTTAATGATGTGCAAATCCCACAGGAAAAATTATGCCTCAGCAAGGAATTCCTGGGATTAGCACTGATTGCTCCTATTGTCTTCTTTGTTTATCTTTGAACCAACCATTGTGACCAGGCGAATGGAATGCATTGATTGGTGTAGGCTTTGGTTAAATGCTCCAACCCTGGGACCCAGGGGAGAGAATTGGCTTCATCCGAATTCCGTATATTTAGAGTGAGGGAGTGGTGGCTCTCCTAAAACATATTTGAGGTCTTCTTATAGGAAAGGGAATGAAGGGGCGCCTGGGTGGCTCAGGGGGTTAAAGCCTCTGCCTTCGGCTCAGGTCATGATCTCAGGGTCCTGGGATCGAGCCTCACATCAGGCTCTCTGCTCAGTGGGGAGCCTGCTTCCCCCTCTCTCTCTGCCTGCCTCTCTGCCTGCTTGTGATATCTCTCTCTGTCAAATAAATAAAATCTTAAAAAAAAAAAAAAAAGGAAAGGGAATGAATACCAGGCAGCAAAACCAACAAATGCCTATAACAACTTCTCTGATGTGACAGTGCCCTAGTATGTCTCCTACTTCATTCTTTTCAGTCTTATTCACGGTATTGCCTTCCTCAACTTGATCCCCAGGGCCCAATTCCAGACCTTGTCCCCTTCCATGTCTATATTTACTCTCAAGGTGATTTTATTCAGTCCATTGTGAAAGCCGATCAACATAGCCGAGAACATTTTGAGTCAACCTTGACTAACATGATAGTTGAAATTTTAGGCATGGAATTTGATAAGAAAGAGTGTTGAATGGGAATTCTTGAGAGGAAGGATGATTGTTGACATAAGTGTATCTGAAATGCAGAGGACCAAGCTACTCCGTATCCTTTGCTCCAATCAAGGGACAAGGTTGGAAAATATTTACAAATAGTTACATAAATGCACAAAGAATAAACTGTATCGATCGGGTGGGTTAAAAGTCCTCTTAAGGTTATATCTATATATACGTGAATTTCTGGCTGGTTTATTTGCTGGGAAGGTAAAGAAATCTCCTGGTATATTTTCCTTCTTCATTGCAGAGGTTTATTGTGATCATCTATGGAATATAATCTTTAACCCTGAGGCTATGGTTACTGCAAAGCTTGTTTTACATATTTGTTGTGGGGAATTGCATTTATTCACTATGTGTCTATTATAAGAAATTGTATATATTAGAATATGTCTGGGTAGGAGATTGGATTTATGTACCTAAGCTGTTGCATGCCAGCCAGCACTGTTAATGACCTCACTAACTTTATTCCATGACTGTATTTCTACATAAATTCGTAAACCCAATTTCTAGTCAGAAGCCATTAGAACCCTTTCTTGGCTTTCCTGTTATAAGTTTATTTGAGATAAATAAATCTGTGATTCTATAAGAATAATTTCCAACCAGTTTGTGAAGCCTGTTTTTCTCATACTACCTAAATAGTCTTGATAACTGCCTAATCTGTACCCACTCCAGTTCTGTCCCCTGAGCTCCAGACTTGTGTATCCAACTGCCCATTTAACACTACCTGGATTTTTACAGATTTCATCAACCTAGTGTAGCCAAGAGTGAGCTCCTGGTTTCCTCTATTTTCCCCCCCACCAAATCTGTCTCTCTGCTTAACATTCTTCATAATTTCTGTAAATGGGACTGTTTTCCCAAAGTCCATTCCCTGACTCCCTAGTCCAGGTTGTTCTGATGTTGAGTTTTGTCCTAGGACTCAAATCACAAGGCCATTTCCCTGAAAGCCTGTCTATTCTTTCAACATATCATGCTTGTTCATGCATCAGAGTCTCTGCAAGTCCTGCCTCCACTGCTTGGAACACACTTACTGTAGCTTCTTTCTCTGCATGGCTGAATTCATCTTATCCTTCAGATCTTAGCTGAAATGTCATGTTCTCAGAGGGCTTTTTACTATCTAAAACAATTTGTGCTGTAATCCCTTACTATAGGGCCTTGTTTACTTTGTGTGTGTGTGTGTGTGTATTACACACGTACGCTTGTTTTTTTATGAAATCCGTGTTTATTTATTATCTTGCTTGGTTTTTGTGTATCTCTCACTAAAATGTAAATTAATTGAGATCAGGGACCTTGTCTGTCTTGTTCTTTATATCCTTGGGCCTAGCAGTGCCTTGCACATAGTACATACTCAGTGGATCTTAGCTGAATGAGGGATTGTCCTGTTTACTTTCTTAGAAGGGAGGGAGACAAGTAGCTTGCTTTGCTGAGCATCATGTCATCTCTCCCACCCCAACAGGATGGAGTTGGGGATTCATACAGACAATAACAGGCTAGTTTCTGGGACAGCGGTTGTTGGATGACTACCATCATGGATGGGCATAAAGAGAAGTAGCTTGAGCCTTCATCCTTCAAGGCCTTGACTCTGGGAGTGTTGGCCTTCTCTCTGGCCTTTCTCTTTAACCTCCAAATTAGAGCTCTAAACCAATTTAGAGCAATCTTAATTTTATGAAAAGGTCTTGTTACCTTTGATATGAGATGTGCATTCTTGAGAAGGATAAGTAAAAAGCACCAGGAGTAATCCCACAACCAATTTTTCACACTGCTCTTGGAAAGGAAGTTCTGTGCAATGTGGAAGTGAATACATAGGAGAAAAAACATGAATTATGGCTTGTTCTCATCTTTAAAAATAGTGTATTGGGCTAGTCTCTCTATTCACAATTTTTTGAGTTGTTTATGGTAACTGACCATTTTTTTGTTTTTCCTTTCTTAAAAAAAGTTCATTTATTTGTTTTAGAGATAAAGAGAGAGTGTGTGCACAAGCAGGGGGAAGGGCAGAGGCAGAGGGAGAGAATCTCAAGCAGACTCTCCTCTGAGCATGGAGCCTCATGTGGGGCTTGGTCTCAAGACCTTGAGATCATGACCTGAGCTGAAACCAAGAGTCAGATGTTCAACCTGCTGAGCCACCCAAGCACACCTGTTATTTTTGCCTTTTGTTGGTAACTGTAAGAGCCAGCTTTTTTACCAGATTATGCTGGTAACAAACAATACAAACAAACAAACAATAACAAAGAACTCTAAAATCTTACTGGTTTGCAATAGCAAAGTCTTGTTTTTCACTCCCAATGTGCTAATTGTGAGTCAGGTTCAGCCCTTCTTTGTGTCTCTTCTTCATCCTGGGATCCAATCTGGGACATGCTTATCTTATAGCAGAGAGAAAAAGAGAGAGACAGAGGAAACATGAAATAGCTTTTAAAGCTTCTGCTTACAAATAGCATGCTTCACTTCTAGTCACATGTCATTGGTCAGAGTAAGTCACCCAGTCAAGCCTGATACCAATAAGGTGGTTTAATCCGCTCACAGAAAGGCAGAGCAAATGATTGAGAATGTTAATATAATCTTCCATAGGAATTTGCTACTGAAGACCTAAAATACTCTTGTTGAAAAGTTACGGCAATATGAGGCGCCTGGGTGGCTCAGTGGGTTAAAGCCTCTGCCTTCAGCTCAGGTCATGCGCCCAGGGTCCTGGGATCGAGGCCTGCAAGGGGCTGTCTGCTCAGCAGGGAGCCTGCTTCCCTCTCTCTCTGCCTGCCTCTCTGCCTACTTGTGATCTCTCTCCTCTCTGTCAAAATAAATAAATAAAAATCTTTTTAAAAAAGTTATGGCAATATGTGATGAATGAAAATTTTTAAAAGGATGAGTATTTTTAACTGTTATGATGCATTAGCATTATGTGCAAGTGACATAATGTAGGACAAAAGAGCATGAAATCGAGGATCTGGAGTCTTTGTATAGCATCAATTTACTGTGTGAGCTTGGACAACACATTTAATACCACTGGGCTCCAATTTCAGAAAAACAAGGGGTTCAAATGAGATAATCTTCAAGTTTATTATAAATCAAAAATGTCTATGCTCCTCTGATTTCGAGTATATGACGAGTGGTGGTCTGAGTGATGGCAGAATTGAGGGCTCAATTTGTGGGGTGTATTAGGGCTGTTTGAAAGCATTGCTCTGCACTTTGTAGGCATGTGGAAAGATCTAAGACCTTCACCCTCAGCCAGCTTCAAGGGGATGGATCCTGTACTTAATTTCTTCCAAACTGAAGCCTTGCCACTTGCCCATGTGAGACTACCGTTCAATTTAAAAGGATTTTTCATTCTCAGTTCACTTAGCCAGAGGGCAAGTTCTGACAAGGTGGCTGTTTGAGTATTGTCAATGAGTGATGATGAAAAAAAGCAGCAAGCAGTAAGATGTGAATGGAAATCCTGACTCCAGTCTGGCCCTAAACTGTTAGTTTTTGGAAAGCAAAAATTAAGAAAAACGAAGTCGGACTTTGAAAATGTCATCCATCTGCAACTAATTCTGTATAACTCTTCATGTTGGTTGAGCCTCAGGGGTTATGGGAAACTTGTTCAGTGAGAAGCTAACCTGAACCTGTCAAGATTTTTTTCTCTCTCTAGGTACATCTATTCCTGTTTTTCCTTGCTATTTATGTCTAGTTGACATATGTCTTAAATTAGAAACACTCAGCTCTTTTCAAACAGATTTTCAGCTTAGATCAGACGCCGAAGAGCTTCAGCCATTGAATTAAACGTTTGACCGAGTTCTGGTTGACCTCTACATGCCCATTCATCTCCATATAGTGATTTCATCTATTTCCCCATATGTTTCCTAAAAATGGTGGCTTCGAACTATTCCCAATAACCTAAACATATCACTGTCAGTGTTGTCACTATAGTAATTAGGATATTAGTTCAATTTGGTGGACTACTTTCCTCTAATGTGTTAAAACATTTTACAAAGATATTGTTCCTCGAGGATGCTCTCCTCCATGTGAATCAGGGAATAGATGAAGATAAGGATATTCACTGCAATATTGTTTGTGACCAGAAAAAAAAAAAGAATGCCCAAATATCAATAGGAGAATTGATGAATTTATTGTACTATAATTATGCAATATTCATGCAGCAATTAAAGTGAGTGAGTTAGAACTATGTGTATCAATATGAATGTATCTCAAAAACATGTTGGGTGAAAAGATGTAAGTTTCAGAATTATACATACAGTATGAAACCGTTTACTTAAAGTTCAAAAACAAAATACAAGACTACATATTATGTGTAGATAAACATATTTATAATAACACTAAACGTAAAATGTAGAATAAGGGTACACAAGAATTTTGGGATAATGGTTACCAGGGGGAATAGTTTATATCTGTAATGTTTGATGTCTTAAAAAACAGAAACCCCAATATTGTAGGCTGTTAACCTTGGCTAAATCTTGCTGGTGAGCATGAGGGCATTCATTATTGTTTCTTTATGCTTTTTGGCAAATGGGAAATATTAAAAATTAAATATTAAAAATATTAAAAATAAATATTAAAAATAAAAAAATCATAAAAATAAATAATAGTTCATCCCCCTTCCCCATTAGCTCCCTTTTCCTCCCACCGACCTCCAAGTGATGTAATAGCATTGCATGTGAAAAGCAGCTTCTAGAAGTCTGGGTTTACTTCATGTTGTTTGGAAAAGGTGACCTCTTCTTTCTATTAAATTTAAAAACTTCGCCTCAAACTCAGATTCGAGATTGGTTTTGAAAAAGAGCTGGACAATCAGGGGCCTTTTTGTTCACAGTGATTTGTTTCACATATCCCAGAGGCTCTTCCCTCACTTCTACCACCTGTGTGCTCAGAAATCTCTAGTGACCTTCTGTTGTTCTCAGAATGAAGCCCCTGGCAGCCTTCAGCCCTGCAGCATCCGGACTCAGGCTTCTCCCCTGACTGTTGGACTTCTGTCTTCTCCTATCACATTCCCTGTTCTCTCCATCCAGCATCTTCACAAGTCAGCACCTCTGCCTGGCTTAATGTTATCCCTTATCTCCCTTCCGCTTTAAGCTCTAGGTGCTTCTTTAAGCACCTGACCCCCTCTCTGGGTCTGTGTTGGTCTCATTCTCTGCAATCCCCACAGTTCCTAGGTCACGTGATCAATATGTATTTATTAAATCTCACTAACCTGAAGTTAGAATTTGTAGAGATTAAATGAATCAGGTTGCACCCTAACGCCCACTTATCCCTCTTTATGAATGGTGATATGTCTATTTATTCTTGCTTCATTTTTGCTATCATAAGACAATAATGGGTATAAAGTTAATTATCTTACCAGACTAATGGAAATTCCTACCATGGGTTTTGGACATATCTGAATTTAATATTACTTAGTATTTAGTAAATGACCTCTAATATAAAGGGAATCATGAAGTACTAGTCATTATTTTTAAGTCAGGTACCTGTAAAACAGATGATTTGTGCTCAAATTCTGGAGCATATGTGGGTAATAAAAAATTCTTAGAATTTCTCTTAAGTTTAATATCTGTATTGGCAAGCACTATGCACAGGGAAAAAGTATTGAAACACATTCTAGGAAAGTAGAAGTCTATCTGAAGCAGAATTGTTTTAAACCGAGGAGCTTGATTGTTAAAGTGAGGATCATTTTTTGATCGTTTTCTTCTATCAGGTAGTTCCTTGGGAAGGATTCACAGGGTGCTGTTAGAATCAGAATGCTCTGAGCTTAATAGTGCAAGTGAAAATTTATGTAGCGTCTCTCTTGCTTTTGTGTAAGGGGCTGAGAGTCTGCAAATCTTAGTAGGGTATGTCTAATAACATGTTAATAACTCACAAATTGCCAGCTTTGGACTACAGACCTTGAGTGAAAGGGTCTTCATAAATTATACATGTCTGACAAATAGGTGATACATTTTTCAAATCACATAAGCTCCTCAGAATCAAGTCTGCTCTGTGGAGATAATTAAAGAAAATCAGTGTGTGTGGATTGATGGATATTTGACTTGAAAACACATTCTCCGCGCTGCCTCAGACAATGGGGCGCCCGAGCTTGAAGACTGTTCTCTGAAGATGGTATGAGGAGTGCGGTGGAAGGCTTGAGTGTGCTGGGTTTAGTGTTTATTATTCTACAAGGCAGTTCTCACCTCAGTGCTGGCCCTGACCCTAACTCCCCAAACTGCTGAGGGCAGCTGATTGGACCTCTCTTTGCCTCCTTCCCTGAGTGAAAGAGTAAGACTCTCTGTTTTAGTCTCACTGGGACAGTAGGAGGCTTAATTCATCAATGTTGGTAAAGTGCTAGGAAGATGAGAAGTGCTGTGTCCACTCTAAGCAACATTATTGATTCGATTTTTTCCTTGTGGTTAATATAAAATTCTCTACATATCAGATAATGGCTCAGCATTGCATAAACAGCCAAGAATTGCTGGCAGAAGAGATGTGGCCTTTGTTTTCCCCAAGGAAAATTGATGTCTGTAAACTGCCTTAAGTTTCTCTGAAAAAATATTATTACGTGATTTAAACTGATTATGTGTTGTTATTGTATTTTTATTTGCCTATCAGAGTATTTTCTTTTTATTTGTTTGTTTTGGTTTGCTTATTAGTGACAGTCTATGGTAATGTTGAGCCCAGTAAATGCTTTACATTATGGAAGGTCTGGATTGGTAAACATTTTGCTTATCCATTCGGGATTATCCTGTTCATAAAATAATAGGAGGACACAGAGGAGTATATGTATGTGTGCAAATAGATATATATACACACACAGAATATGTATATATACACAGAATATATATCATATATAATACATATTGAATATATATAATATATATGTGTAGTGTATGTGTAGACATATATGTATATATAAACTTAAAATCTAATTTGCATTATCCATAGTGCATAATCCTATTCATTAAATAATAGGGATAAATAAATATATATATGTTAATATGCTTATCTATGTCTGCATTATTATTCCACTGAAATAATAAATATTTCATATTTAATTTAATAAACATAATCGTAATAATTAAAATAATAAAAATTAAATAAAAATATTTAAAAATAAAATATAATTATAATAATTATAAATAATAAAATTTAATAAATATTAAGTAACTACTAATTATGATATTTGGGTAAGTCACCATTCTTGAAAAGATTTCAGAATTGCTCTCCTAAAATTACTTCCCACAGGTAGTTTTAAAAAATTTTTTAATATTTTTAAATTTTTATTTTTTTATTTTACTATTTTTTTATCATGACCATGCTTTTATTTTAACATACAGTGTTAGATGCAAGTGTATAATATAGTGATTCAATAATTAAAAAAGAACCCGAAACAATTCTATACATTACTCAGTGCTTTTCACGATCAGTGTACATTTTTTTTTCTTTGTCCTACAGGTAGTTTTAAAAGCATATGAGAGATCTAAGCCAGTTATTTTACCATTATCTAAAAATGTAATAATATAATTATTAATGTAATTATTAATGTAATTGAATGTAATAATACTGGGTGATCTAGCTTATTATTTATCAGACTTGGTTCTGGGTCACTTTTCCATGCTTCCAAATTCCAAATAGACCCTTGGAAGATGGAAAATTCAACATAATTGGTCATTGCGAAACAGAATATGCAGGGGGCTATAAAGATTGCATTGAAGATAAGGGCTCTCCTTTGGGTACATAGGGTCTGGTTTGTTTGTTAAAAAAAAAATCTGTTTCTACTGGTATTATGATTATGGCTCCTAAAAAGTCTTTATCTTCCCATGATACATACTGGAAAAATAAATCGGTTTCATTATCACATGGTCCCACTGTGTGGAGCTCAGCCAGGAAAGTAGAGTCTACCAAGGTTTTACGAATTTGCTTGTTTCATTTGTTATTCATCAATTTATTTCCTATATCATTTATTGGATGCTGGGTATGTACTAGATGCCATGAAATGTGTTCAAGAGTAGAAGATAGTCTTTACTCTCAAGGAAGTTGTGATCCAGTTGAGTCAAAGAAAATATTCTAGACCCCTGAAACAAATACTACATTACATGTTTATAAAAAAGAAAATGTTCTAGAGGCAAGAGATGATATAAATTACTACGGACAGAGGCTGGTACTTGTCCCCCAACATCTATGATCCTCTTCTTTTTCAGTAACAGAATTCCTAGTTTTTAGCTGGCACATGGCCACCCAGAGTAAAGATGCATCTCTGAGCCTCCCTTGCAGCTAAATGTGGCCAGTGCTAAGTCTGGACAATGCTGTGTAAGAGGAACTGTTCTATGACAGCCTCTGAGACCCTTATTTGTCCACTGTGTCCCCTTTGGCCCCTCTTCTTCATGTGTTCTTCTTGCTCACTGGATGTGGATGTCACTGCTGGAGCTTCTGTGATCATATGGGACTCTGCAGATGAGGGCCTTACTAAGGAACTGAGGTGTGAAGTCTGGAGGGAGCCTGGGGCCCTGTATTTATGGAACTGCCTTGGGCAGCCTACCTCTGGGCTTCTATGTGAGAGAGCAAATAAACTGCCATCTGTCTGTTATTTTAGGTATCTGATACTTCTAGCCAAATATAATCTTGGCAGGAACATCCTGCAAAGTGTGCATTTTAAGTGTGGAAGGGACTATATGCAGAGCAGTACCCAGAATGGGGAACTGCCATGAGAGAGAGCTTCTTGGAAGCATTTTGCTATCTATCCCCGCCCCCATTCTCCTCTTACCTATTCAGGATTTCTTTCACCTCACCATTTCTTGAATGTGACAACACTTTTTCTTTTCCTTACCTTTGCTCATGCTGTTCCTTCTTGCTACGCTTTCTCTATGCATCTTTCTGCCTATCAAGTTCATTTTATAATTATATTAAATTATATAATCCCCATAAGCACTGAACACAGTTAGTTAAACTGTGTAAACAGTCAGTACATTTAGCTGTTATCCTCATCGTTATTACTGGCCAGCTCAATTTTGCCCATGTTCTAACACTTCTCTTGAACACTCTGCCCCCTTCCCTCAGAAAGAACTGTCCCCTCAGTATGTAACCGGGCACTAAACAGTACTCAGGGAACTGAACTGTTTGAGGAAGTGACTGGCTAGTTATTCGTGTATCTCCGTCTCAGGAAGAATGGAGGGACAGGAGGAATGTGACCTTTCAGTATTCTTTCTTTGCTTTCTGGCTGCTGCTTTGACATTGTGTCCCCTCCCTATCCCCAGGCTGCTGTTTCTATAGCCATTTCTCAGAGGGAAGGCCATAGCAATTCCTGGATCCTGAGCTTTGCCAACATGAGTTCTCATCTTTGCTGTTTGGGGGTCAGGAGAGTGGCAGCAAACAGATTAGAGAGAGGGTCTGGGGACAGGCAGGCTGTGTTTGTGTAAGATTACCCAACCTTTTTTTTTTTTTTTGATAACTACAGGACTGGCATTGTAAGAGCAACTCTATGACTCTGTTGTGCTGCTTGCTCTTTGGTTTCCAGGTGTTTCTGCTATGGGATTGCTAGGCCAGCATGCCCCACATGTGGGGCTTATTCTCAGACACGCCACCCTCAGCTCTGCTCACGTGTCCTCCATGTACTTTCCACCTTCTATCCTGTCCAGTTGCTGTCCTATGGGCTGGGACATGGTCACACAGCAGGTGGTGCAGCTGACCACGGGAGGTACAAGCAGGCACTATTCTGGCGTCTTGATTGGTTTGGCACAGAGATTTCCTGCTTAGTCTTTGGGAGTTCAAACACACACACACAAAAAAAATCTCCTATCAGTAATGAGGGCCTTGTCACTCACGGAATGAGGTAGATTTCATTCCAGGTGGTGGTCTTTAGAAAAAGAAGTTAGTATTGTCATATTTGAGGCTTTTAGTCATTGAAAAAGAAGGACTGATTTCGAGAATCATTTCCATAGGCCCTCACCTATTCCTTGGTCTTGTCTCTATTTAGAAAACTGAATGAAGGAAGATATCTGTTCAGCTTTCTCCCATTGGTGCTGACATACCTATGTTGGCTGGATTTTTGTACCATGTTCCACAGTGGCATGTCTTTTTCCTGAGCCCAGCATACACAGGATATTTCATTGTAATTGCCTTTTTCATCGAGGCCTTTTTAATTTTATTTGCTTTACTCAGTAGGGCAAATTCTTCTTATTTGAAAGGTTTCTCCTGATAATAGGTGATTATAATATTTTCTTCATCTAAGCCTGTCCACCTGTATTTCCTGAAGAGTAAAGTTCTTCAGATGAACACTGGCTATATTTCTTTCTTTTTTTAATAAAGAGGTTGGAAAGATTGAGCTCTAGTAGTTTTTCAGTGCTATTGCTTTTTGAGTCTACACTGAGAGTTAAGGACATATTTCTAAAATACAGTTAATACAGGATACGAATATATGTATATATGTATATATATATCATAATTTGCATTTAGTAAACAATACCAATTGAAAAGTAGAATTTAAAGTGTTTCTGGAATTGTTGAACTAGAAAATATGCTTAAAAAAAATCTCAGCAGTAAAAAAAAAAAAAAATTCCTTAGCATACAGTGTGTAAGGAACCACCTAATAGTTGAAATGTAAACTAAGTGTATCTTATATCTTATAATATTTTAAAACCTGGATTAAGTAGGGTTTACAGAACTGGGGGAAAATCTGGACCCCTCTAAATACTTGGGAAAATGCTTTCTAGTTTCATAGCTTAGATCTTAACCCTGCACAGAAATCTCATGATCTTCTAAACAGCTCTGCTGGTTCATCAGGACAGATATGCACACAAAACCTTTGCATCTCTTACTTATTGAGACACAGAAGATTAGGGGAACTAATCATTTCCGTTTCTGAGGGAAGACTCCGCCCCGTCCCGCCTCCTCGAAGTGGGATGCAGTCAGTCCTCCCAGCAGCCCTTGCGGACTGTCCAAGGTGCAGGGCATTGTGGGAGTGAGGAGGCGGCAGCTCGCGCTGCTTGCGCTCCGCTCCCAGGCGCGTCGCACGAGGATCAGGGCAGAGAGCACAACCACCTCAACTCCGTGGCAGCAGTTGCCATGGAGGAGGAAGTTCATGGCTGTAGCACTTCTGTGTGTCTCTCGCTCTGGAAGGCATCCTCCAGGACGGAAAGGTAGGTCATTAAGTTCTGTTCACAAATAAGGGGTCCTGGGAGAGCAGATGGGGTGTTGGGGTCAGGTGTGGAATGAGTGTGACATTCTCAGAAACTTCTTTGTTGGGTTCCAGAGTACCCCCAATTGCAGTGAAATGTGTAGAGCCAGAGTTGAGCCTGTTCCAGTTAGCTTTGTCTGAACCGGAATTAACTGGTGAACGTGAACCTGATTGCATTCACGCTGCCAGTGCTGTCAGTGCGCCCTCCTTCGGGCCTGATGGTTAATGAGACCCGAATCTCAGAGATTAAGGGGAAGGCTGGGAAATGCAGAAAATCTGTTAGTTTTTCATTAGGAAGCCAGGTGGCTGAGGGGCATGTTTGCAGCGGTCATTGGTTTGTCGTCTTTCAAAATCCAGAGCCTTGTAGGCAAGAGGTAATGGTACTACACTGATCCGGGCCAAAGAAAAACACTGGTAAACTGCTTTCTCAGACGGTTATTAAAACTAGCATTTTGGTCGGTCTCTGAACACTCCTCCAAGGGAGTTGTTAGCTCTAGTTTACAGTCTGTTTATCTTTGTTTTGGTGCGATATTAGAAAATGCCTAAAAAATAATCTTCTCATTGTGATTTAGCTTTTCTCCCTTTGTCTCCTGGGTTGGGTCAGTAGTGCTAGCAAAATGGCAGCTCTAGAATGGCTAGTGGCCCGCAGACTTGTTTTTTATTTGGCTTGCAGAGGATTTAACATTTTGGGGGGAACTAGTTTCTAATTAGTAAGTGGGAAATTTCACATAAAAATGATTTCCAACTTCTGAAAAGTCAGTTTCATTTGGTGACAAATGAAATGATATCTCATTTGATGACAGTCAGCTAGTACTAGACAATGACTACTTAGCTGATGCATTTACTCACCAGTTCAGCATGGCCCACATTTGTCCAGTTTTATTATCTGTTCAGCCTCTGAAGGCAATTGCATTTGAGACCCTTGACACAGCGGCCTCCCTAGCTCCCACACTTTTCAGTGTCCCCCTTTCAAACTATCTCAGGAGCTCCCTCAATGAGCCTGGTCCACATGTGCCACTCATTAATCCTCTAAAGCAGCCCTCTGTTGTCTTTGTGGGGAAGAGCTTTGTGCTTCATTGTCCTGCAGACTTTGTTGCAGGTGAAGGAATTGGGAAGCCAAATGCTGACCCCAGGTATAACTATTGGGGTAATTGTTGCTGAGTGCAGGTGCTGTGGCACATGGGTCTAGCTCTGTAGTTGTTTGCTCTGCTCTTGAACTCCCTGGAGGTGAGTTCAACTGCAGCCTAAATTTAGGGGCAGAGAAGTCTTTTGTTTTTTTTAATCCTCTTGGAAAACTGGAGATCTTCCTATATAAAGTTTATAATAATAATAGAATTATATACATATATACACACACATATATATGTATATTTATTTATTTAGAAAGCCTTTTTAGAAATCACTCCTTTACACCTGACCATAACCTGCTGAAGTGGGGATTATTATTGCCCCCTGTTTTGCAGATGAGCCCTAGAGAAGGGTTAGAGCACCTGCCCCAGGTCTCAGTCACTCAGCCCAGCAGGGCATCAGGAACCTTTTAAAATTTTTTTAAATTTAAAACTAAAAAAAGTTTCTGCCTGCATTGTGCACAGCCACAATTTTAAGCTTAAATGTTTCTGTATAGAGAAATGTATGTAATTTCTATGTATTTACATGTATGTATTTACATATATACTATATATATGTAAATGTTTGCAGTCACAGCTTAGCACACGGATATCAGGATTATTACTCACATTCACCCTATCAATGAATAGGCCATTAAGGGACCCGAAGGGGGAAAATTCCCCAAGACTACTTACACCTGTAAATTTCTCAATTTAAACTCTTGGCATCTTTAACTATTGAATATTAAAAACGAATACATTTTTAGTAACAAAAAAAGGCCTTGGCACTTCTAAATATTCAGAAATTTGCAAACCACCATCATCTTTTAAGCCATATCCACCTATTATATTCTTAAAATTCTAAAATTCAAATTTAAATCATATTTTAAATTTTTAATGTGTCAATTTATATTTGAATTTTAAAATTTTAAGAGTAGTCACATCCTAAATAATAACATGAAGTTGGTTTGCTAGTTATATTTTTTAAATGACCATGAACATAAATTTATAACTACTAATTTCATTTGAAGGTTCGTTTGTGTATTATCTGCAATCATGGCACATTTGCTACTGTTTGGGAAACTCTGCTTCTGATGGAAAATCATGCAAATTGTAGCTCTTTATGTCTGTGTCACCATTGAGTTCCTTGGTGCAGTGTTGGAAATGAATAATGTATAATACAACAGGCATGAAACAAAATCATTGGGGGACTTGGCAACGTCTGTGTAGTTCTTGCAATCTGTCAGGTCTTCCTAGGATTTTGTGTGGTGATTGGCAAAGCTGGTGCTTTGATGGATATGGGATATACTGGGCACATATAATTACCTATGCGCTTATGGTGATCCTGCCCCAAAGCTAATGACCTGCATTCTTCACCAGACTTTGTGAAGAAATCTAAGTTCATCCCTGGTTGGTAACTTCCATCTATTAAGAACTCACAATAGGAACTGTCATATGAATATTTATTTTCTCTGATCCAATATGTTACCTTGATTGGTTTAAGAGATGGTAGGAAAATATTCTTCATGTCTTGAACATTGAATTTAAATGCACTTTAGAGTTGTAATAGTAATTCATTTATTTTATCTTATATATTTAGGCTGTGAGCCTTTTGAACTCAATTAAGCAAATTTATGCACATCATAAGCTAGTTATTAATTTGAACAAAAGGTCCTGATCTTTTTTAAAATAGATTTCAAGAACTAAAGATAAAGTGGGAAAATTTTTACATATTTATTTAAAAATACCTGAGTACTGAAAGCAACACTAAAACTAGCAGGAATTCTTGTGGTTTAGGTGCTAGAAATTCACATTGCCTGGATACCAGTGTCTTCCCAATCACTGACTTTATTTAATTATTTATTTATTAGCGCTGACTTTATTGAGTTATCTATATGGTTCATAATAGTAGGAGAAGATGAAGTCATCTTACAAGATTCAGGAAGACAAGAGTTTGGGAGATGCCCCTTGGGCAACTTGCAGAGAAGGTGGCTCTGAAAGCTAAAAAAATAAAAAAATAAATAAATACATTACACACACACACACACACACACGTTGGGCAACTTGCAGAGAAGGTGGCTCTGAAAGCTAAAAAAAAAAAAAAACGACACACACACACACACATCTCAACTCAGTCTTTTGAAGACCCACAAAATGATCACTGTGACATTTCTTAATACAGTTTTTAAAAAGCGTATAATGTTCTTTAAATCTGTTTGCCCGTTGTAACAGCCACTGTAGTCTTCAGAAAAATAATTCATAATTTGTAATTTGGGAGTGATTATATTTTTTAAATGTATGCATTCAGTCTAGAATAGCTCTCAGAGGATATGCTGCACATATAAATACCAGGCTGCAGACAGGGTTTGGATTAATAGACCATGGAGGGCTATTTTTTTTGAAAGTTTAAGGGCATATTATTATTATTCCTAAACTGTATTAATAATAATATCCTACACATGTCCAGCATGCATATGACATTTTACTGTTCTACAGAGTGCTATTGCATACGTCATTTTGTTTGTTCCTCGCGGCAAGAAAGTTAGGATGTTTTCAAATATTGACGTTGAAATTCTTTGCTGGAGATAAAATCCTAGTAATGTAAGGTAGTAGTAAAAGATGCTATAGAAACACAAGAATTTTTTTTTACTATATTTCTGACCAGTGTTATAGCATTGCTTAGATTGGTTCTGAACATGTTACTCTCCAGGGAGAGACAGTATTTCATCATTTCTTCTGCCTGGTAGGAATAAAAAAAAGAGCAAAATATATGAGTGCTTTTTTGGAGGAAAAACTGCAAGATTAAGGGATCCACTTCCACTTCACAGCAATTAACAGCAAACCCTTGGGTTTCCTGTCAAGCACTTCTCTATATCCCTCTTGTTTAAAAACACTTTTCTATATCCCTCTTGTGCCAAACAGGGTAAAATATGGAGAATCAAGTAAACACGTAGAGATTGTCAGATGAAACAAACTATTTTGTTGTTATAGTCAATAGTGATTAAATCTAGACATATATTATTTATGTAATATTTTGGGCTTTCCTATTTTACCAACAGCAGCGTGGGAAGTCAGAGACAACAAGCTGCATGCATATTGATAAACAGGCTGGAATAGTGAACCCAGGACTCTGGTTTCCTAGAATCTGTGCTGAGAAATACTTAAATAATTAATCATAATGATTATTTCTACAGGATACAACTCTAGGATTAAATGATAATTTTATTTGACTTACATAAAGGGGAATTATTACTGCAGTTACTTTTGAAGAACTCCCTGGGTTTGCAGGGAGTATCTGAATTAACAGAAAATTGAGCGCTATTACTTATTAATGGGGTCCAGCTGATTTATTGGTGGTATATCTGGCAATTTGCCATTCTGCATGGTGTCTTTTGTTGAGCCATTACTTTTTCACTATTGAGTGCCAGCTCAGAGATGAGCACCTTGAACCAATGGGGAAGTCTGCTTGTCAGCCTAATAGGGCCTTGCATCATCTTAATGGTGAGTTATGATCTGTCTTGAAGGATATTTGGACACAGTATCTTTTGGATGACAACCATTGGAGGCATAAGTGAATGTACATGTTGTCATTGAACCACTGAAAATCTTTATTCAGTCACTAGATAGCCATTCTATTATATGAATCTCTTTGGACATGGTTTTTTTTATTTTTAAAAATTATACACTTTTGTCTTTTTGTGGCATTTATAGAATGAATTGCTGTGACTGATCTGTAGCACAGCAAGTTATGGCCAATAGTATTTATTTGCAAGAGTCACTTTGGGGTGCCTAATTTGTCCTCAGGAGAAATATCTTTTGCTCAGCCTGCAAAATGTTGTAATAAAAATTGATGATTGATGTTAATTATAAGATTAAATGGCTGGGCCACTGGCCAATGTCATAAATCAAAGCAGCCCAAAGTTGTGATTGGCCACTAGAGAAGGTTCTACGTGGGAGTGTTTTTTTAATGAGTCACTATATTTCAAGTCTATATGGTATTGACCCTAAAGTTTATTGAAACTGTATTTAAAACATCATTCTACAGTGTTTTAAATAATTTTCTAGTACAGTTTGGTTTTGCTTACCTAAGCGTGCAGTAGTGGAAGAAAATAGTTGAAAATGTTCTTATGATGGGGAAAACAATTTAAAAGTGGTTAGCATAATGTTGATTGTTCAGTAAAAAACTTGACTTTCTCAATCCATATTTTGTTTTCTCTTTTTTTGTTTCACAAAGAATACTTTTTTTTATCGTGTTATGTTAGTCACCATACAGTAGTATATCATTAGTTTTTGATGTAGTGTTCCATGATTCACTGTTTGCGTATGACATCCAGTGCTCCATGCAATATGTGCCGTCCTTAATACCCATCACCAGGCTCACCTATCCCCCCACCGCCCTCTCCTCTAAAACCCTGTTTGATTCCTGTAGTCAGTAGTCTCTCATGTTTGGCTCCTCCTGATTCCTCCTCTTCATTTTTCCTTCTTTCTCCTAATGTCCTCCATGCTATTCCTTATGTTCCATGAATAAGTGAAGTCATATGATAATTGTCTTTTTCTGATTGACTTATTTCACTTAGTGTAATCTTCTCCAGTTTCATCCCTGTTGATGCAAATGTTGGGCATTCATCCTTTCTGATGGCTGAGTAATATTCCATTGTATGTATGGACCACATCTTCTTTATCCATTCGTCTGTTGAAGGACATGTCAGCTCCTTCCACAGTTTGGCTCTTGTGGACATGGCTGCTATGAACATTGGGGTGCATATGGCCCTTCTTTTCATTACTTTTGTATCTTTGCGGTAAATGCCCGGTAGTCCAATTGCTAGGTCATAGGGTAGCTCTATTTTTAACTTTTTAAGGAACCTCCATACTGTTTTCCAAAGTGGCTGTACCAACTTGCATTCCCATCAACAGTGTAAGAGGGTTCCCCTTTCTTCACAACTTCTCCAAAATTTGTTGTTTCTTATGTTAGTTTTTGCCAAAGAATGCTTTTTGGACATCGAAAGGTAGAATGTACAGTGACATAAGGTTTGAGGGGCTGGAGGTGGGAGGTGGTGTTATAATAATACCTCTGGCTTTTTAAAAGGGGTTGTGTTATATTCAGGGTCATAGAAGAACTTCCCTATGAATTTTTTAACTGATGCTCATAATCACTAAGGAATTATTCTGCTCCTAGCTGGTAGTCTGGTAGTTATTGTTGACACGGACTTCAGGCAGTAGACAATGCTTTCTCTGATAGCTTCTGTCAGTTTATATATTCCGAAAACAGTTATTTGTCCCTTACTGTCTTAGTTTATTTGGCTGCCTATAACAAAAATGCCACAGACTGGGTGGCTTATAAACAACTGAAACTTACTTGCCATAGTTCTAAGAAGTTATGGCACTGGCATATTTGGTATCTGATGAGAGTTGTCTTCCTGGTTCATAGATGGCTGTCTACTTGTCGTGTCTTCACAGGGTGAAAGATGAAAGAGGTAGCTCTCCGGAGTCTTTCTTATAAGGGTGCTAATCTCATTCATCAAGATTTTACTGTCATGACCTAATCACCTTCTAAAAGCCCCTTGTCCTGATACCATTACACTGAGGACTAACCTTCAACATAGGATTTTTTAGGAGTGAATACAAGATTTAGTCCATAGTACTTACTGTGTTTGAATCACAGAGGATTCAATTTGAATGTAATACGCTGTCAAAGACTATGCAGGATGAGTGACAGATAATACATAAATAAATGTGATATCAAACAGGGGTTAGCAAATTATGATCCATGAACCAAATCTGTCCTGCCACCTGTTTTTTGGATTGGAACACAGCCATGCCTATTGCTTTATATATTGTCTGTGGTTTTTTTCATGGCAAAATGGAAGAGTTGAATAGTTGCAACAGAAAGTACCTAGCCCTTTACTGAAAGTCTGCTGATCTCAATGTAAAGCAAAATTTCTGTTAGGAATCATAGTCAAAATGCTATAGAAACATGGAACCAATTAATTGTGGTGGTCAGGGTGTACATCTGGGAAGTCTTCAAAAGATGGGAGCAGTTGGGTTGGACCTTAATGATATGATGAAAATTCCTAGAAGGCCATAACCCCTTCCTTCTCTTTATTCTTATTGTTCTCCTTATTGTTGTCTATCTTATTGTTCTCTGTCTCTATCTCTATGTTTTTCTCTCTATCATTTTGTTAAAGTTGCCTTTTCATTATTTCATAAAGGTTTATTTCTATATGCTTCATGTTCTAGTCAACTTGGATATGGAAGTCAGCAAAAGTCTGTGAAGTGTAAGGCCAGGAAATGGTATTACTATGAAGTAGGTGGTCAGAAATTCTTCATTTTAGTGGGCAGATATCTGGAGAGTACTCCAGAATGGTGTCTGGAAAAATGACCTAAGAGTTATGTTAGAGCCACTCCTTGAATCTACTGTTGGTCCAAAGTTAGATGCTATTCTTGGCTATGGTAGACCAGTGTGGCTCCAAAATTTCTTGAAATTCCATGTTGTAGTACCTATGACTATTTCAAATTAGTGAGTCATTTCATTAACTGTGCTATAACTGCTACTGAAGCCATTATCTCATATTTTAACCTAGTTCCCTTTAGAGTTTTCTTTCCACTTTTAACAGAAGCCAAAAGGAAAGGTGACATGGTGGTGGCCTTCATCTCTGTCTTCCCCTGGTACTCTCTTTCCCAGTCAGTGGGATAACTTCATAATCTCCCTTAGCAACTAAGAGAGAATTTCCTTCCCCCTTCCATCTTGCCAGTTGCTAGTTGAAATTTTCAGATAATTTAAGTACAGTGGTTAAATGTACTCATTAACCACTTCACTGAAGCTCAAAACTCATAAACATGATTCAGAACACAACAACTTTCTGTTACAGGGGCCATATCACTTCCTAGTAACAAATCCAAGCTTAACCAGCATGTGTATTTCCAAAACACATTCAGAATGAATTTAAAAGTTTATAAGAAAATTATAGAGAAGTTTCAACCAATATATTGTTATTTATTTCAGATTACACTTTTGCCTTTTTATCAGATGCTTTCAGGGATTGAATCCAAACAATAAACAGTGGGGTAATTTATTGGAATCTGGAAAGATTATAAATAAGGTTTCAGTAAGAAGGGTTTTATTGCCCTTCAGTTGCCATTTTGGGTTGTTATTTACTCATATCCAGGTCTTATTTAGAATCCCAAATGTTAACAGAATAAGAGTTCTATTGCTCATGGTTCCTGAATCAGCTAAGAGAAAGGTACCAGAAAAACCCCAATGGTTCTGTGGCTCTACAAAAAAACAGAAGTTATGTCAGTTGACAAAACCTAAGCAACAAAGCCTTTCTTTTCTTAGAACTAGACCACCAGTCAGTCTGGCAATAGCATATTCCACTAGAAATAAACACATTGATCTTTTATTGTTGAGAACAAGGAAGAAATTCTAGACTGCTACAAATAGCTTTTCTCCCTCACCAAATGAGTATCACGTAGGTTAATCTGCCCAACATATATGAATACCAGCTTTGTGCAGAGGCTGCACTGGACAATGTGAAGATGTGGAGGTAAGTCCTAGGTTAGTCCTGAAGAAGTTTTCCCAGTACATGGCTTTGCTTTGTGTAGTTCCTGAAGAACCTGAGGAAAGTGAGAGGAAGGTCTTGGTAGTCGAATCAGTAGACCTCCTCTCTCATGAAGAGCAAGTCAAATATAATTTGTTGGCTTTGGTCTTAAGGAAATGGGACTGTCAGAATCATCATGACATTGGCCTGAGCAACTAACTGAACTAGGCTTTCATTTAGCTTTGCACATCTTTTCTTCCAGTGCACTAATTGTTCACTATGATTCATACATTGTTCTGACAAGATGGCAAATGGAAAATGTGGAAAGTAATTAAAATAAGTGTGTGGTTTAAATTATAATAATCTATTGCCCTGAGCTGAATGCCATTATCAGGGGGAACAGGGAGAAAGGCTGCATTCAAGCATAGAGTACTAATAGTTTCTGGGTTTGTCTTTATAACAAAAATTCAACTCAAGGAAATGAGCCGAAGAGAGACTTGGAGTTTAACTTGATAGTTCTCAGAAGTTGAAATAAGAATTCTGTATCATGGGTTAAGATCAGATTTTCTAGGGTGTTATCTGTGTATATAAATTGATTAGGAGGGCTATGATTAAGTTTATACATGCTTTGCATATGATAATGTAAATTTTGGGTATTGAAGTAACATTAGAATGTTGGTCTTGTTAATATTCCTTATAAGTACAACTATACATCTCTAAAATTATTTCCCATAAAATAATTATTTGGGAAATCAAATATTTGCCTATTTAGAAAGTTTGAAAAGTACTTTATTACAAACAGCCTGCTTTTATTATTACAAATATAACAATCCTTACTATGGATATTTTAGAAAACAGACAACTGTACAGAAAAAAATTCCTTTGCATTCCCATTATGCCACATGAATCTGTGTAAATCTGGCCTTTTATTTTTTAAAGATAATATGTATGTATGTGTTTGTATGTTTACATAATTTTACATTTTACGGTATTCTGTATCATGATTTTCTTCACTTTCCATTTCATTGAAACTTCTAGAAAAGTTTATTTTTAGTGACTACATAATATTTGATTTTAGGTCTGTGCCATAACTTATTCAACCTGCATATAGACATGTGGGATTTGCCCACATTTTTGGTGTGTAAACATTTGCACCTTATTGACTTTTCTTACTTGGATTCCTTAAAGCAGAATTTCTGGGACAAAAGGTTTGGTGCCATCTTAAAAGGTTACTTTAGTACAAACAAATGTTGAACAGTTGAAGTGTATCTCATTTTTAGAGTTAGAGAATTATTTTTGGATTAATTTTCTTCTGTTCTCATTTGCTTTTCATGGTGCTAGAGTTCTTTGGACTTTAGAATCATGAAGACCAAGATTCAAATTCTAGCTTGGCTGCTTATTAGCTACTTGATATTGATCAAATGGCTTCGCTCCCCCATCTGCTGTTCTCATCTATACAATGGGATCAGTAGTAGGTTTTCTGTGAGGATTTATGCCTGTCTCTTGCTAAAGGTTTAAGAAATGCTCTTCTTTCCAGGTGTGTACAGAGGTGATAAAGATGTGAACATCAGTTGGATGATGAGGACAACAATGCTTGCAGAGTTGTATTTTGAGATATCTGCTTCACAACATTTAAAATTTACTCTAATTCGAATGTTTACAGTAGACAGGGAGCAAAACCATATATCATTCAAGGGTTCCTGGTGGTTGTTGGTTATGCAACCAACTCTTGATTTCAGCTTAGGTCATGTATGATCTTAGGATCATGAGATCGATCCCCATGTTTGGCTCCATGCTGAATGTGGAGCCTGCTTAATATTCTCTCTCTCCCTCTGCCCCTCCCTCTCACTGTCTCTTTCTCTTAGAATTTAGGTGCTGTGGTGTGCTGGCAGAATCATTGGAAATCTTCCCTTTGAGGTTCAGGAAGGCATCCATAGGAAGGTACCATACCCTGGAACTCGCCTCAAGGCGACCCAAAGGGAGTCTGGGGAAAGCCATTCATGGACATATGTGTTGCCACTGAAGCTGCCTGAAGGAATGCTGGGGAAAGCTTTTGGTCACTGGGGACTGCCAGATGCTGTACACCATGGGAACTGAGTTTTGGAGAAGCTGCTTATGTTATAGGAGTAGATGCTAGTGAGGCCATGTATGCTTCATGAGAGGAGCACACCAGACTAGAATAGGAATCCCTTCCTTCTCCACTGTACCTCCAGAACCATTAAGTGACTAAGCCTGTTATGCCAGCTGACAAAGGAGAAATATTTACTGATCTCAGTATCATAGAGGAGGCAATAACAGGTCTCTCTGCTCCTCAAGGGCAGCCAATTGATGACTGCTACAGTATAGTCCTTTGGTTACTCTGCTTCCATATACACTCTTCTGTACACATTTGAACTTCTGTACAACAATGAACAAATCCTTCTTATAAATGAAGAAGATCTTATCCTTTTCCCAAAATGAGGGGATACACAGTCCCAAAAGTCATTGTATCTCTCATTGGCTATATTCATTACGCATCAAATTCTGTCAGAGACCCACAGAATATTTTGTTACTCACAAATGAAATTGTAAAGTTAACCTCCAACAACTTGTATATAAAATAAAGATGAGAAGGAGGTAGAAGAAGAAAATTGTTAGCATATATAAATATACATATACATACGGCAAGCAAAGAGAAAATATGCAAAGTTACTCTAGATCTTGTTTCTCTAAATGGTGATAAGCTGTAATTGATATCAGTGGCTTCCTTTTTCCATTACTGTCATTATATTTCCTCACCCTTCCTGATAGAACCTCAGCTGGTTGGGGTTCTTTATCTGGTGGAGTAACCCAAGCCTTCCTGAAGGTTCTGACTCCTCAATTATCCTGCATTTGTTTGATTGCTATAGTTTTACATTAAGTTTTACTGTTGTTCTTGGACATATGGAGAGACACTGGGGAGAAACTTCTGTGTTCCAGAAATAGTTCTTTTTGGCCTCATTTGTAGCAATAGCCTAATTTTCCCTTGGTAATTGGGATCAATCACTCCAGCTAGAAGGGTATTTTTTTTTTTTTCTGCTTGTTGGTTTAGTATCATAGACCCAAAATGGTCAATCTCATTTTCCAATTCAATGGAACCATTGTTGTGCCCTCTGCTTGAAGCATTGCCTCCTTGTGAACTAAGACCTCCAAACTAGCAGAGCTCAAGTTGCCAGGACAGGAAGCAACAATTCTGGGAGTGATTTATTAGCTATAATAATAAGTGGAGCCACTCCCATGTGTAGGTTCTAACTAGTGTTATAAATGAGTCTTTTTTTTCCCCCAGATATTTTTATTTTATTTTTTCAGTGTTACAAGATTCATTGTTCATGTACCACACCCAGTGCTTCATGCAATATGTGCCCTCCTTAATACCCACCACCAGACTCGCCCAACCCTCCACCCCCTCCCCTCCAAAACCCTCAGTTTGAAATGAGTCTTCAGTGAATTACCCCACCTTTCAATAGCCAGTTTATTTTATGGGTATAAGCCCATTGCTACACTTTCTGTGGAATAAGTTCATTGGTCAGAAGTAACAATATTGGGGCACCTGGGTGGCTCAGTGGGTTAAGCCTCTGCCTTTGGCTCACGTCATGATCTCAGGGTCTGATTGAGCTCTCTGCTCAGCGGGGAGCCTGCTTCCCCTTTTCTCTCTGCTGGCCTCTCTGCCTACTTGTGATCTCTCTCTCTCTCTGTCAAATAAAGAAATAAAATCTTAAAAAAAAAAAAAAGAAAAAAGAAAAAATATGGAGAATGCTATGACTACGTTTAACACATTCTGTGGGTTTTTGGATTGTGGTGTTCTCCTGCTACCTTCCCACTTTAGCAGGACAGGAAAATCCATATTCAGAATAGGTGTCTAAAGCAGTGATGATCAATTTATGCTCCATCCATGTTGGATGGAGTTCAGTGTAATCAACCTGTCCCCTGGTAGTGGTCTGTACTCCTGGAAAATGGTGCCTTAACTGGTAGTCAGTGCTAATCTCAACTGTTGACAGATTAAGCACACTTAGCCTTGTCATTTCTAGGGGAAGTCCGTGTTGTTGAGCATATACATAGCCTTCATAGTCACTTTGTTCATGGTCCCAGTGAGAAAGCCCTGAGGTAAGTGGGGAAAGAGAATGACTGGCATCATTTTGCCATCTGATTACTAAGAGCTTCCTCTGTAGTGGATAAATATGGGGATTTTTGTGGAACACAAATATCTTTCTCAGTCACCAGTGTCATTGGAGGCCAAGGGTTGAGAGAGAGGAGGCAATGCAACTAGAGTTGTGTTAAAGAAGTCTGAGTGACTTGTTAATACAGCTTGTCGAGTAGAACACTACACTGCTAACCAGTCCCAGGGAAGGACTCCAATTGCATGATTAATAGCAAAGGTTATCACAAATGCTAGCCACCAAGAATGGATCCCAAACAGTTCTATCACACTATATCTTAGCACCGACGTCACCAAGGAAGAACAACACTGTCATGCACTGGATAGAACAGCGCTTTTCTTACATGGAGTAGAGACGGAGCAAGATTATCTCTGGTAGTGTGCTTTGGTCTCTCATGGCTGGGGGCTGCCCCTGGCAGCCAATGAGGGTGAGTGGCTTATATGCACCTCTATCATGCCTTAGCAGAAGGATTTCTTCCCCACCACCATGAAGTCTGAAATACTGAAAGCTAAGGCCATGCCTTTGGGCTATTGATGCACATACTTTTTTTTTTTAATAGTTTAATGTATTTTATAAGAGACTCCTAAACTCATGAAATGAACTAAGGGTGGCTGGGAGGTGGGGGGGGGGGCTAGAAATAGGGTGACTGGGTTATGGACATTGGAGAGGGTATGTGCTATGGTAAGTGCTGTGAAATATGTAAGCCTGATGATTCACAGACATGTACCCTGGGGGCAAATAATACATTATATGTTAGTAAAAAATACATTAAAAAAATAGTTTAATGTATTTTAATAGCAAACTTACAGAAACACAGAAGATAGACAACATTAAAAATGTACTTGCATGTAGGACAATTCAGAAAAGTATAGTGAAAGGATGGATCTATTGTATGATAAAAATGCTGCAAGCACCATTTAGTTGCCATCAATAAGAAATTTACTTGTTCTAAAAAAAATCCAAATGCTGGCATTGTCCAGAAAAATTTAATAGGTTTATTTATAATTGTTATAAAGTTGAACTGCTGAAACATGTTCACTGAAACATTTTGACTTGCATTAATACTTTATATCCCTGCATTTTTATTAAAAATTCACACACAAATGAAAATGGAAAAACTACCAATACCTGATTTCCATCCCTATTTTTCCACTTGCAATCATATACTTAGGTACCTTTGACCCCATGAGAAACTGAGAATTTTGGAGAATTTTGAAGGGGGGTTGGGTGAGCCTGGTGGTGGATATTGAGGAGGACATGTATTGCATGGAACTCTGGGTGTGGTGCATGAACAATGAATCTTCTAACACTGAAGAAATAAAATTAAAAAAAAATATATCTAACGTACAGAATTACCAATAGTAGGAAGAAGAGAATTTTTTTTTAAAGAACGAAATGTTTTCCATCATAGTGGATTCTTAAGCATATTCTCCACATATGCGGCACGCTAGCTGGATGTCTTTTGGCATAATTGTGACACATTTGGCATAGATAGCACACAGGTTGATGTCTTCAAAGAGGTCTCGCTTGCCTCCTGCAAAGCACTAATAGCCACACTCTGGAAGTGCAGATCTCTTTTGAAGTCCTGAGCAATTTCTCGCACCAGACACTGAAAATGAAGTTTGCAGATCAGAAATTCAGTGGACTTCTGATAACGTCTAATTTCACAGAGTGCCACAGTACCAGGCCTGTAACGATGAGGTTTCTTCACCCCTCCAGCAGAGGGCGCACTCTTGCGAGCGGCTTTTGTAGCCAGTTGCTTCCTGGTTGCCTTACGGCTGGTTGATTTGGGACTGTCTCCTTTGTAGGAGCCATGGTCAGAAAACTCCTTACTTACCCCCCTTTGCCTTTGGCTGGAGCTTGGCAAGCTAGATACAGTGCTGGCGTTGGTGAGCGATGGTGGCGCAGCACTAGCTGTGAACACAATTCTTGATGCATACACTTAAGGAGAACAAAGAAGCAGACATAGAGCCTAAAACAGGAAAAGATAATACCACATAAGGCAATAAACCCAACGCAGGCTGCATGAGCTCTTTATCTCTTGAGAAGGGCATGTTCCAGACCCAAGGCCCATTCTAACTTGACTAAGTTGAGGTCAAAAGATTGTGCCTTTCCCGGCACAACTTTTTTATACCTTCCAAACTGACTTCATTTTTGTTTTATGATAAATAGATTGCTACTGCACATGCTTAACCTATGACTAGATAGCACTCAGTTCATCATGGGATGCTCAGGCCTCATGCTCACCTGCTGTCCCATGGTTAGGAGTTCAGTCTCTATCAGGGCCCAGTAACAACCCAAAAGATTTTTCTCAAAAGGATAAGAGTTATCTACAGAAAAGTACATACATTTTTTCCATAATTGTAGTGGCCTGCATTGTGAGTCCCCTATTGGTACTTGCCAGAGATTCTAACCACCATCCCTATTGGCTTCAGAGATTTCAAGTGTCATTGAATTTGCTTTGCTGGATAATAAAGGTCAAGTGGTAGAGAGGCTTGTACTGCACTTAAACTTAATGCAGTGCCTTTTCTTGTTCTGGCCCCACTTGAAATTGGTAGACTTGTATGTGGCTCTCTAGAGGAGTTAAAGTAGCACACTAAAATGTGGTGGTACATATTGCTTCCAAAATTAAAAAAAAGACTCTTAATCATTGGGCCTTTTATTTGGTGGTAGGTGGTATGAAGTGCAAGAGCTTATTTTTAATCTTGGAGGAAATACGTCAACTCGTTCCAGACTGTTAAACCCCCAAAACTTCACTGAGGTGGTGGTGTGGGGGTTCCGAAATTTTGGGAGATTTATTGTCCATATGTCTTACTAAGACATTAAATACTTACTCCTTCCTGCTCGTTAGATCCCATCAGCATAATCTTGTCAATGTAGTGTGAAGTTTGTGGGACATAAGACAAACAAGATCTTTGTGTATAATATTATGGCAGAGACCAAGAGCATTTATTGGGTATTCCCTTTTTTCCACTGGGCAGACACTCCAGAAAATGGCTATACATCTTTTGGGGAAGATTTGGAGGAACTTATAGTGAGAAATTGTGGACTCTTTTGAGGTAAATTTCATTAGAAATTGAAATAACTAGGAAATATACAGTTTCCCTGAAGCAAGACTGTGAAGGTATACTGTCTTCCCTTTGAACTAAAATAATTTCTCATGGTCTTTGCAAATTACTACAGAAATAAAGGCATTGCATACCATATGACAGACTGTTTATTTACTTTAGTAAAGATAATACATCTTGGTCAGCAGCTACATTTATAGTCACTACTTGATTAAGACCGTGATAATCCACAGTCATCCTCCAAAATCTATCTGATTTCTGCACAGGCCACATTGGTGAGTTAAATGGGTGTGTGATAGGTACCACCATCACTTCTTTCAAGACTTTGACGGTGGCATTAATCTTTGAAATTCCCCCAGGGTTACTATCTTGGTAGAGAGGAAATTCCAATAATTTTCACCCCATAGACATGCTTCCATTTGCCAAATGTGTCTATTCCAATTATGCATTCAGAAATTAAGGAATAACTGTAAGGTAGGTCCATGGACCAGAGGGACCCAATGTAATTTGAAATTTATGTAAGACTCCATCTATCACATATGCCCTATGAGCCCCACATTACAGTTCATGGTGATATTGTTGGTTTCTTAGAAATTAGTGTCATTGCAGAGCCAGTGTTTAGTAATTTTTGAAAGATGTGGGTATTTCCTTTTTTCACTGTATAGACATTGTAGTAAATGGCCATAGTCTTTTGGGGAAAACTTGGGGGAATATTTATAGTGAGGACTCATGGTCTCTTTTGAGCAAATTCCATCACAAACTTAAATAGCTGGGAAATATATAAGGATTAATATCTTTATCTGAAACTCTGTTTTATTGATTAGTTTACCAATAGTGTGGTAAACATTTCCTCCAAAAGATATAGCAACAGGAGAAAACATATGCTTGACTTTTCCAGCTGAAATTAAGGTCTGGGCCATTTCAAGGGCATCATCACTCAAACCCTGGTTCTTTGCAGACTTGCAGAATAATATTTATAATGACCCAGACCTGATATTGGAAACAATAAAATGAAAGCCAAAAGAATCATTCTTTTACAGACCAGAAAGCAGCTGATTATTATGACAAAGGCCTTTGCAGCCAGCAAAGGTCAGCTTGTCACCTTTGTTCTAGCTGCAAATCCTTTTCAACGAGTTGCCTTTAAAAAGTTACTTAGGGCGGGACGCCTGGGTGGCTCAGTTGGTTAAGCAGCTGCCTTCGGCTCAGGTCATGATCCCGGGGTCCTGGGATCAGTCCCACATCGGGCTCCTTGCTCAGCGGGGAGCCTGCTTCTCCCTCTGCCTCTGCCTGCCTCTCTGCCTGCTTGTGCTCGCGCGCGCGCGCGCTCTCTCTCTCTCTCTGACAAATAAATAAATAAAATCTTTAAAAAAAAAAAAAAAAAAGTTACTTAGGGCAATAGACCAAACATGTGCTACCTGACTATCTGAAAAGATAAAGCAATAGTGAGCCTAAATATTTTAAATATAAAAGCTGACCAATTTAAGGTGAGCAGAGTTCTCCACAATGTTGCAAATGACATACTGAATAAAGGGTTAGTATCCAAAATCTATAAAAAAATTATCAAACTCAATGCCCAAAAAACAATCCAGTTAAGAAATGGGCAGAAGACACGAATAGACACTTTTGCAAGGAAGACATCCATATGGTTAATGGACACAAAAACATGCTCTGTGTCACTCATTATCAGGGAAATATAAATCAAAACCACAATGAGGTGTCACCTTACACATGTCAGAATGGCTAAAATTAACAGCACAAGAAACAACAGGTGTTGGCAAGGACGCAGAGAAAAGGGAACCCTCTTATATTATTGGTGGGAATGCAAACTGGTGCAGCCACTCTGGAGAACAGTATGGAGATTCCTCAAAAAGGTAAAAATAGAACAATTCCACCAGGAGGTATTTACACAAATGATACAAAAATAACATATTTGAAGGGGTACATGCACTCTGATGTTTATAGCAGCATTATTCAATAGTAACCAAACTATGGCGAGAGTCCAAATGTCCATCAAACAATGAATGGATAAAGAAGATGTGATATATACACAATGGAATATTAGCCATCATAAAGAATGAAATTTTGCCACTTGCAGTGACATGGGTGGAGCTAAAGTGTATTATTGCTAAGTGAAATAAGTCAGAGAAAGACTACTTGGGTCAGAGAAAGACTAGCTGAACTAAGTAGGAGAAAGATAACATACAATCTCACTCATGTAGAATTTAAGAAAGAAAAGAGAACATATGGGAAGGGTTTTGGGAAAGAGAGAGAAAGAAATAAACCATAAGAGACTTTTAATGATAGAGAACAAACCGAGGGTTGGTAGAGGGAGGTGGGTAGGGGGATGGACTAGATGAGTGAAGGATATTAAGGAGGGCACTTGTTATGATGAGCACTGGGTATTGTACATAAGTGATGAATCATTGAATTCTGCAGAAACCAATATTGCACCATATATTAACTAAGTAGAATTTTAATTCAAAAAAAAAAAAAAAAGATGACCAAGGGTGAGTAAGATGTTCCACAGTGTTGCCAAGTTAGGGAAAAACTCAAATCCACACTTGATTCCTAAAGCCTAGTTGAAAACGGTGTATTCATTTGTTCACCCTGTTGCCTGTTTTATTGGTTCCACAAATTACATCAACAGCTTGAGGGTCATCCTTCTCTTTCTGATTGTATATTGTTACTGCTAATGAGCAAGGACATAAGGATATGGCTCAAAGCAGGTGAGAAGCAAAGAGCTTTGGAGAAACCACAAACTGGAAAACTTAGCAAATAATTGACAGCTTAGCAGCCTATGCATGTGCTGTCCAGAAGAAGCCTGTTTCCCCAAGTACAGAGGCACAGCATTACTTTGCTGGGAGGAAAAGTGACCTTTGAAATTATGTGCTAGAAGCTTTCCCAGTTCAGATTGGACTGCACATTCAAGGGAATAACTTATTTAAAAATATCATTTGAAATCTTTGTTGCTAACGTTCATTTTTCTAAGACCTCTTTTAAGAATATTCTTGTTTCTAGTTTTAGATAATTTTAAAATCATTAGTTTCTCTTTTTCTTTTCTCTGACTTAATAGTAGATACTAATTGATATTTCATCTGATTAAAGCATAGATTTGGCTTGCTTTTTAAAACTGCTTTCATGTATTTAAAAATAGTAAACATTGGTGATGTTGCATTACTGGAACTTTTTTTCCTTCCAGTCTTCATCTCTGACCATGATCACTAATTACAAAATATGATATAAAAAAAGAGACTAGGACAATGAATTTTATGACATACCTGACATACCATGCACAGGATATCATACTTTAGAAACTCATTTATATTTTTAAGAGCCAGGATCACATTAGAATATTATGGCATATAGCTTTAGTAATCAGCTTCTATTGATTTTGAAAATGATATTCATTGAGACAATTTTCTCTACTTAATTTTTTTCCTAATCTTTTCCAGGTAAATGTCTATATATTCTCTGGCCATAATCTATAGTATAACTTTCAAATAATTCCACGTGTTGGCACATTCATTTCAAAATCCTATCTAATAGCTTTGGACCTATGCTCATTAATATTTGTCACATTCAGTTCCATCTTAAGAAATTTCTTTCTTTTGATCTTTTTGTTAATCGTCATTTGACTCTTGGGGGTAGAGGGAGGCGTTTAATAATATAAATGATCAACTTTCTGCACACTTATGAGATTCCTTAATATTCATAATTTGAGGTACTATAAAATGTCATTTATTTCAGGAAGAATAGCGATTTATTTTGGGGAAAAGAGAGAATCATCTTCAGGTGATAAATGGTACAACACTAGTGGGAGGAGAGCCCAGGATACACATAGGCATTCATAGACAACCTTTCAGTCACATTGAATAGGTCTTGGTCTCTAAGTTCAAGCAAATGGAAACTTAAGTGAAGAAAGAACCTGCACAGGTGAGCAGGTTGAAGAAGACTTGGACAAATATCTTGGTCTCTGAGGTAGAAAATGGTAGATTCTGGACATGGTAGAAGAGAACCAGTATAGATTCTCTAAGGGAACAAAACATTGGCTCACTATTAGAGGTACTTTCAGTTAGGTTGAATCACATGAAATTAGTGATATTGGAAGATTTTTGTCTTAATAAAATTCAGTCTACTGACTACTGTGTTTTGATATTAACAAAGCATTTTTTAAGAAAAGCTTTCTAAGAATGATTTGATGAACTCATCAGATGTATGGTTGATGGCTCAGTGTCACCTTGACTGGTGTGTCTTGCTGAGTTCTAAAATAAAGTTCTCTAACTTTGGCTCCAGCCTGTCCAGTGTTTTCATCAGTGTCTTAGGTAAAGCTAAACAAAGCAGACTTATTAAATTTAGAGGGAGCATGAATTAAGAAGTATAACTAATGCTGAGTTTAGACTGCAAATGGCCTCAACTAACTGAATCTCAAGACTGATTCAAAAATTAAGTAAACAGCAATGGATAGAGTTTCCTAAATTGAGATTTATTTAGTTCACTGGCTCTTATTGAATCCCTACCATGTACTAGACACTGTTCCAGGTCCTGACTTTACAGTGATGAACAACCCTGCTAGGGTCCTGCTTTGAAGCTTGGGCTAAAAAAATAAAGACCCAACTGCCCCTCACCAAAATAGGAAAGGAGAAGAAAGATCCTCAATGCATCAGGTTTTTGGAAAGATATCTGGAGGCATTTGATCATTAGGAGCTTCAATGTCACAAACTTTCTGAATGTGTTAGGAATTGTACTTAAATGGTTAAGCCTGTGGTATGTTTGCTAAAAGAAAAAGAGCCGGTGAAATCTTAGGATTTGTTGTCATAAATGCAATATTCAGCCTTTTGGAAGTGATTTGCCCACAGTTTTCTCGGCCTTTCAGACCACACAAGGGTCATTCAGGGGTGGGGTGGGGTGGGAGGATAACATTATAAAAGGGATGTTGACAAACCAGAGTGTACCTAGACAAGGGGAATTAGGACATCAGTGGATCTGGAAGTCATGTATTTTAAGAAATAGCTGAAGGAATTATAGAAAAACACACACTACTGGGAGACATGCTAATTGCCGTCAAATATTTGAAGAGCTGACAAGTAGACAGGGAAGGAGCTTATTCTTTGTTGCTCCACTTAGCAGAAATAGCATAAAGCAATGGAAATTTCAAGAAGAGAAATTTTTATTCAGTATCACAATGACACTTCTCAGATATAGAAACTGTCCATTACTGGGACACATGGTGTTTGAAGTAGTGAGCTTCCTGTCTTTGGAAGTATTTAACCAGAGGTTGGTTGATTCTTAGCCATGGGTAGTAAGACAGCATTCCTGCATTGGATAAGAGGTAGGGGGAGATGCATTGGTAGTGCATTTTCATCTCCATACCTGTGATTCTTGAGGTGTAATTTACATGTGTTTATGTGGAGATGCAGGTATTGTATAGGTTTTTTTTAATCCCCAGAGGAAAAAAGACCACTGTAAGCTGGATTTAGTAGTAAGTTACTTCCAAATTTTGGGACCAGTCTGAGAGTTGGAGAGTCGTAGAGAAATGCTAGGAAGGGGTGAGGAGTGGGCCATGAGACTATTCCAACTGGTTTTATGTCTATGACCATAATTGGGAGCAGGCAAGCCTCCAGTAGAAGAAGGTGAGATTTTACTCCAGTTACCAATCCTGGACTCTGGGGTGCTGGTTGGGTGTATCGGTTGCGTAGATAGAAACCCCAACTCAAATTGCCTTAAACTAAAAAGAGATTTACTGACTCATATAACTAAAAAGTCCAGCGGTTGATCTGATTTTAGGCATGATTTAATCCGGGTGCTCCAACCATCTGTCTCCCTTCTCCCCCCACTTTTGTTTTCCTCTGTGGGCTTACATCTGCCATCTAGAAGGGTACCTGACAGGGTAGATATCTAACAGATTTGCTGAATGCATACATGAATGAGCCTGCCTGCTCGGCAACCCCAGTTAAAGGCCCCATAGCCAAAGTTCCAGGTGGACTTCAGTTTGGCCAGGCTTAGACATGTGCTCGACTTTAAACCAATTGCTAGCAATGGGGAGGGTGGAACACTGATTGAATAGGCTATTAGGCTGGACAGACTAGACCTGGGAGTTAGCAATATCTGCTTGCATTTTATTCTGTCTTTTCTATAGGCTCATTAAGGGGAGAGGGAAGGCCCTCTTACTTTTTTTGTATCTCCATGGAGACTAGTACTAAGTACATCGTTTTTAGTCAGCAAGTGTTTATTCTTTTTCTTTAATCCATAATAGCTCTTAATAAGCAAAGGTACTGAAATAACTAAATTGTGGCATCTTTTTTGAAAACTGTGGAACAAAAGATTTGAATGAATTCAGAATTTGATATATTGCTTCCAAATAATTTTCATGTGCATAAATATAAGTGGCAAATAGGAATTCTGAATTCATTTTAGTCACCACAGAAAGTTATCCTTTCAGCTTTTCCCATGTAATTAAAAGATTAAAATTGAATGAGTATTTCCTGCAAGAGGAATAGTTTTTATGGAAAAGCTTTATCTTTTCATTGAGGGTTTCTGACTTCTATCCCTGGAACAAAATTAAGGATTGATTAATTTTTTTATATTTTCACACAATTTTTAGCTTCTTTATAGGAGAAGGGCTGGGCTCTGTGGGTACTAGAAAATGGTACAGAAAATGAACTTGAGCAAATAAAGAGAACTTGAAAAGTAGGATTATTATTATTATTATTATTATTTTTTAAAGATTTTGTTTATTTGATAGAGAGAAACATAGCGAGAGAGTACAGCGAGAGAGGGAACACAAGCAGAGGGAACGGCAGCAAGAGAAGCAGGCTTCCTGCAGAGCAGGGAGGCCGATGTGGGACTCAATCCCAGGACTCTGGAATCACGAAGGCAGGCGCCCAACGACTGAGCCACCCAGGTGCCCCGTAAAGTAGGATTATTTTTAAATGCTTTGTGGAGGCAGCCACTCTGGCCTCGGGCTACCCTGCCCCCTTCTGCTGCTGGGAAGTGGAGTCACTGGGCTCTTTTTTTTAAACCTGTGGGGAGTTGAATGAACACTGGAATGTTTCAGTGATTTGGACTGCAAGAATTTGATGGGAAATATCCTGATACAATGTTTAGGGGACTATGTTTTTCTAGCAGCAAAAGGAAATGATTCTGCACAACCTATTGTCAATGCCTCTGGTTTTCCACCCCTTGCGCTTAATTTTGACAGATTGGTCTGGCTGGTGCTTGATGAACTTCTTGGTCCTCTTTTTAACAATCTTGGGTTTCACCAGAGGTCTGAGGGCAGCGATGATGCTGAGTAGGAGTTTTGTTTTTTTTTTTTAAGATCTTATTTATCTGAGTGAGAGAAACCGAGGTAGTGACAGAAAGCACCAGCGGGGAGAAGAGGGACAAGCAGGCTCCCCACTGAGCAGGGAGCCAGACTTGAGTTTCGATCCCAGAACCCTGGGATCATGACCTGAAGCCGAAGGCAAACGCTTAACTGAGTAAACCACCCAAGTGCCCCCACTCTTTAGTTTAATTGTGTTCTTCCCACATCATTATTACAGTATTCTCTGATACTGTAAGATATATGATGATTAAGAAAAAAACCAAACCATGAGACTGACACCTCTAATGAAAACAGGCCTGTCATTATTTTATAGGTAGAGCTAGTATTCGAGAAAGAATCAACAGAGACTACATTGATAAATATAACTCTAGCATTCAAAAGGAACAGATATTAAACATCATTTTACTTGTGTATATATTTATCTTTTGTTAAATCTTGTCTTTCTCTGTCAGCTTCTCATAATTGAGATCAGATAACTATTGGAGGAAATGAAAATGAGGACAACATTGTACTGCTGTATAACCAGAACCTATTTATTTTTTTAATTTAATTTTATTTTTTCAGTGTTCCAAGATTCATTGTTTATGCACCACACCCAGAGCTCCATGCAATACGTGCCCTTCTCGATACCCACCACCGGGCTCACCCAACCCCCCACCTCCTTCCCTCCAAAACCCTCAGTTTGTTGCTCAGAGTCCACAGTCTCTCATGCTTCGTCTCCCCCTCCGGTCTCCCCCAATTCACCTTCCTTTCCTTCTGTTTGAGAGAGTTTTATGAGTATTGTTTTATTTGTATTCTGCATTTATATGACGGCTACAGATGTTACCATTATTCTCACCTATTAAGGCAGATGACATTTGTGGTGGGAAATGTGTATGTGAATAACTACTTGGAAATACTGTATTTTATACTAGATGGAAAAGTCTACTTAATAGGTCTAAGTCTCTTATAATTTTCTATTCAAAAGTCTAATTACCTAAAGAATATCAGAACCACTACTACCAAAAGAACTGAACAGGTTAAAGGCATAAATAGTGACTTCCTATTAGTTTGACAAATAATCTTACCTTAAGGAGCAGAGAAATCTGTCTAGGAGACTGAGTAGATTGCTTGTTCCACCCTTCCACTTTTATGCTTGTAGTGTTTTGTAAGGGCTGTCAAACGACACTTTCCACTTTAGGAAATCATAGCTTAGTGCCTTCAGAATATCTACAATAACCACTTGGGTATTCAAATACTTTTCTAGCTGGGTTTTAAGCTAAAAGTGCACTAGGTGGAAAAGGGCAAATGGAACATTTTATAAACTTGAGCATTTGTTTTTTTAAACTAGCCTCCCTCTGAGAATTTTTATTGCAATTCTGAACATTAGATGCATCATGGTGAATTTTAGTAAATAGAAAACATTCCTTTGAACCATAGTCTAATTTTTGAATCATTCAGATATCTACCTTTCTCATATAGGCTAAAACCAACACATTACCATTTGAAACTTCAGTGATCTCCTTCTAAATTGTGCTAAACAATGAAAATTTAGTCAATATTCTTTAGCATTCCTCTTGCTTAGTATAGCATTTCATTTAGTATAGCATTCTTCTTGTTTAGTAACTTTATTCATTTGTGGCTTTCTGATGTCAACCTGATGGATTTTGCATCATTTGAGTGCCTGTGCATCTTTTAGATGGAAAGCTTTTTTCCAGAATGTATTAATACTGTCACTACATTGTGTCCAGAGAGATTAATGTGCACTTCTTAGAATTTCACCCAGTTTAGTCCTGGATGACAGAATTTGATTTATGTATAGACATTGTGGATGGTCTCTTGTAGATATTATATGAGGGCAGTAGGAAAGCCCTGCCCAGAAATCTCTTCCATTTCTAAGATACCTGAAATTCCACTTTATGATATTTGCTACTTTGGGTAAGCATTGTGTTCTTTGGCTAATCTTCTTTTAAAACTCAAAAACTTAGTAGGAAGTAATTTCTCTCAGTTGTATTTGTTCTGTTATGGAAACATATATCATCTTGTTATTTTAGGACTCTAAAGTAAAGAAAAAGTATATAGAAAGAGTTTTGCTGAAGGTAAATTCAAGTTCTTTCAAAATTTTTGCTAATGGTCAACCTTGATGTGTAAAAGATCTTTTTCAGAACCCTAGAACCCTTGGCTTTCTTATTTATGTTTCTAATTACTTCTGTTTCTGATTAATACAATATGTTACAAAACAGTAAGCACAAATCCAGAATGATCCCAATGTTGCAAAAAAAAACCAAAAAACAAAAAACTAGGTTACAGATACTGCACGTTGAAACAGATTGATTCTCCCCTTTTTTCCCCAATAAAATAAAATACAACTTAATTATCTAAGAGAGATTAAGCTTTGGATGGACAGTAATAGAAATAGTAATACATGGTATACTAGTCAAAAAGTAGCATTTCTAAAATAATTGAAAGCATGTGCATGTTAGAGACCTCTGACTTTTGGAAATACGGAACAGTCCAATCACTCTATGATAGTAAATCAATTTTCTGATAGAGAATAGTTATGAAAATAATATTAATTTGCGATTTGACAGGGGTGGCTGTGAATTGAGGTTTGAAGCATTGAGGGATAATGATGATGCTGTCTCTGGCCTGGAGTGGTCCTGGCCTGAAGTGGCTGGAGAAGAGTGACACCATGGTGTGCTCTTGATGGGGTTGGGGGTGAAGGCAGGGTTCATTACAGTGGTGATGTCTGGTGGCCAGTTAGTAGAAGTAGAGTCATGCCTAATGCTGGCTTTTATTGTCTGGACTGTCTTGCTGGATTCTTTAGAAAGATGAGAGGATAATTTGCTTACTGATAAACAGATAAACACAGGCTTCATTTGAGATAAGGACAGATCAGCTATGAAATTGAGCAACAATACATACATTGTTTATATGTAAACAATACATGTTTATATGAAAGCAACCACAGGATAGTAAATATTAAAAATATTTCTATTATTAAATAAAGGTACGTCCTTTTGACTATTTTTTTTTTCTCCGTGGTTTGGGATGGTCTATTACTTCCTTTTACCCAGACTCCAGTTATTGTTAATGGTGTACCTAGTGTGGACACCAGAGGGAAATGCAGCAGAAGGTTTGCAGTGGTTATTTTTGGGTAGAAGCATTATGGGTGATTTTTATTGTCTTTGTTTTTGTTTTTCTCCATCTTCCAGATTTTCATCATGAACATTAGTTACTTTTGCAGTATGTAAAAAAAAAATGTAATAGTAGCGGGATATTTTGATCTTAACATGAACAGCATGAGCATGTTCAGTCTAGTTCTGCCAGCCAAGGAAGCTGCTGCTTTTGCACAAATTGGACTAGTGGGAAGACAGAGTTACAGTCTTCATAAATGTGTCAAATCCCTCTCCACTACTCTAATTGCTTCCCTAAAGGGTTGAAACTCTTAAATTATCAAGTGCTTAATTTACTGCAGGGGGTAATTTACTTACCATGTAGGATTATATCAAACAAACATGTTTTATAATTTGTATTAGAAACCTAGCACACTTGTAAAAGACCATCTCACTGAAGCTTTGATTTAGAATTTTTATGTATGTATGTATGTAGTTTTACGGTTTTATTAACAGAAATGCAACATGCACATAAGCTGTCTGTCTATTCATTTTCTTTGCTGTGCAGCATAGCATTGGGATTGGTGACTCTTATAGACAGACAGCTCATGTGCCTATTTTCTTTGTTGTGCAGCATAACATTGGGATTGGTGACTCCTATGACCAGCTGGGCTACTCTTTCCACGTGGCTTTGTGGTTCTTGGAGGGGATACTGTGAGCAATCTCTGCACAGTAAGATCTGTTCCACATCAGGAGCACTTCAAGCTCCTTGATGTTGTGAATTAAGAACCTCAAGAAGCCATTGGGCAGTATGTGCTTTGTTTTCTTGTTATTCCTGTAACCAGTGTTGGGCATCAAGATCTGGCCCTTGAATCTTCTGCACAACCTATTGTCAGTGCCTCTGGTTTTCCAGCCCTTGCACTTAATTTTGACAGATTGGTCTGGCTGGTGCTTGATGAACTTCTTGGTCCTCTTTTTAACAATCTTGGGTTTCACCAGAGGTCTGAGGGCAGCGATGATGCTGAGTAGGAGAGGTCAGCCACCTCTGCAGGCAGCACTAAGGAGGAGTGGTTTAGAACTTATTTACTTACTTTTTAATTAAGTCATTTATTATTTTTCCCTTTTTTTCAATTAAATTCAGTTAGCCAACGTGTAGTGCACCATTAGTTTTTCGTGTAGTGTTCAGTGATTGATTAGTTGTGTATAACACATCACAACATGTGCCCTCCTTAATGCCCATCACCTAGTTACTCTATCTCTCCACCCACCTCCCCTCCAGCAACCCTCAGTTTGTTTCCTTGAGTCAAGAGTCTCTCATGGTTTGGCTTCCAGTTTCATCTATGTTGATATAAATGGTAGTATTCATCCTTCCTGATGACTAATACTCCATTGTGTATATGACTCACATCTTCTTTATCCATTCATCTGTGAAGGACATCTCGGCTTCTTCCACAGTTTGGCTTTGTGGACACTGCTGCTATGAACATTGGGGTGCATGTGCCCCTTCTTTTCCCTGCATCTGTATTTTTGGGGTAAATACCCAGTAGTACAATTAATTGCTGGTTGTAAGGTAGCTATATTTTTAACTTCCTGGAGAACTTCCGTACTGTTTTCCAGTGTGGTTGTACTAGCTTGCATTCTCACCAACATCCTTGCCAACATTTGTTGTTCCCTGCCTTGTTAATTTTCACCATTCTGTCTGGTGTAAGGTGGCATCCTATTGTGGTTTTTTTTTTTTTTTTTTAATTTTTATTAACATATAATGTATTATTCCTATTGTGGTTTTGACTTGTATTTCCTGGATGGTAAGTGATGTGGAGCCATTTTTCATGTGTCTGTTGGCCATTTATATGTCCTGTTTGGGGAAGTGTCTGTTCACGTCTTCTGCCTATTTCTTGACTATTTGTTTTTTGGGTGTTGAGTTTGAGAAGTTCTTTATAGATCTTGGATACCAGTCCTTTATCTGTAGTGTTGTTTGCAAATATCTTCTCCAATTCTGTGGGCTGCCTCTTAGTTTTGTTGACTGTTTCCTTTGCTGTGCAGGAGCTTTTTATCTTGATGAAGTCCCAAAAGTTCATTTTTGCTTTTGTTTCCCTTGCCTTTGGAAACTTGTCATGAAAGAAGTTGCTGTGGCCAGTGTCAAAGAGGTTACTGCCTATGTTCTCCTCTAGGATTTTGATGGATTCTTGTCTCACATTGAGATCTTTCATCCATTTTGAGTTTATCTTTATGATGTAAGAAAATGGTTGAGTTTCATTCTTCTGCATATAGCTGTCCAATTTTCCCAGCACCGTTTATTCAAGAGACTGTCATTTTTCTATTGGATATTTTTTCCTGCTTTGTCAAAGATTATTTGACCATAGAGTTGAGGGTCCATATCTGGGCTCTCTGTTCTGTTCCATTGACCTATGTATCTGTTTTTGTGCCAGTACCATGCTGTCTTGATCAACACAGCTTTGTAATATAGCTTAAAGTCCAGCATTGTGATGCCCCCAGCTTTGTTTTTCTTTTTCAACATTTCCTGGAGATTCAGGGTCTTTTCTGGTTCCATACAAATTTTAGGATTGTTGGTTCCAACTCTGTAAAAAATGTTAGTGGTATTTTGATATAGATTGCATTGAATGTGTGGATTGCTCTGGGCAGCATAAACATTTTCACAATGTTTTTCTTCCATTCCATGAGCGTGGAATGTTTTTTCATCTCTTTGTGTCTTCCTCAATTTTTTTCATAAGTGTTCTGTAGTTTTCAGAGTACAGATCCTTTACTTCTTTGGTTAGGTTTATTCCTAGGTGTCTTATGGTTTTTGGTGCAATTGTAAGTGGGATCAATTCTTTAATTTCTCTTTGTCCGGTCATATCGTTGGTATATAGAAATGCAACTGATGATTGTGCATTGATTTTATATCCTGCCATGGTACTGAATTCTTGTATGAGTTTTAGCAACTTTGGGGCAGAGTCTTTTTGGTTTTCCACATAAAGTTTCATGTCATCTGTGAAGAGTGAGAGTCTGACTTCTTTGCCAATATGAATACCTTTTATTTCTTTTTGTTGTCTGATTGCTGAGGCTAGGACTTCTCATACTATGTTGAGTAATAGTGGTGAGAGTTGGCATCCCTGTCATGTTCCTGATCTTAAGGGAAAAACCCCACAGTTTTTCCTCATTGAGAATGATATTCTCTATGGGCTTTTCACAGATGTCTTTTATTACATTGAACTATGTTCCTTCTATCCCTGTACTTTGAAAAGTTTCAATCAAGGAAGGATGCTGTATTTTGTCAGATACTTTTTCTGCATCAACTGAGAGGATCATTTGGTTCTTATCTTTTTGTTTATTAATATATTGTATCACATTGATTGATCTGTGGATATTGAACCAACCTTGCAGCCCAGGAATAAATCCCACTTGGTCGTGGTGAATAATCCTGTTAATGTACTGTTGGATCCTATTGGCTAGCATCTTGGTGAGTATTTTGGCTTCCATATTCATCAGGGATATGGTGTCTGTAATTCTTTTTGATGGGGTCATTGTCTGGTTTTGGGATCAAGGTAATGCTGACCTCATAGACTAAGTTTGGATGTTTTCCTTCCATTTATATTTTTTGAAACAGCTTCAGTAGAATAGGTATTATTTCTTCTTTAAATGTTTGATATAATTTCCCGGGAAGCCATCTGGCCCTGAACTCTTGTTTTTTAGGAGGTTTTTGATTACTGCTTCAATTTCCTTGCTGATTATGGGTCTGTTCAGGTTTTCTGTTTCTTCCTGTTTCAATCTGGGTAGTTTATAAGTTTCCAGGAATGCATCCATTTCTTCCAGATTGCCTAATTTGTTGGCATATAGTTGCTCATAATATGTTCTTAAAATTGTTTGTATTTCCTTGGTTTTGGTCATGATCTCTCCCCTTTCATTCATGATTTTTTTAATTTGGGTCTTTTTTTCTTTTGAATAACTCGGGCCAGAGGTTTACTGATTGATTCTTTCAAAGAACCAGATTCTAGTTTCTTTGATCTATTCTAATATTCTTCTGATTTCTATTTCATTGATTTCTGCTCTGATCTTTATTATTTCTCTTCTCCTGCTTGGTTTAAGCTTTATTTGCTGTTATTTCTCCAGGTCCTTTAGGCGTATGGTTAGCTTGTGTATTTGGGATTTTTCTAACTTTTCGAGAGAGGCTTGTATTGCAATGTCCTTCCCTCTTAGGACCCACTATGCTGTATCCCAGGATTTTGGAACCAATGTGTTTTCATTATCAATTTCCATGAATTTTTTAAGTTCTTCTTTAATTTCCTGTTTTACTCATTTTTTCTTTAGCAGGATACTTTTTTTTTTTTACTGTATCATTATTTTTAATGTCCAGCGTTTATATACGAGGGCCAGAGCTCTCTTCCCACCTCAAGTTTATAAATTTTCAATTGGCTTGTGAGGCCAGTAGGGATACACTTCTTCTTGTCTAATTTGGTTTCTGGGAAGGCTTCATTCAGGTCCTCAATGGTCATCTGATCAAAGGGAATTATGTTCCTTATCTTCTCCAGCTCTTTTTTGTATTCTGCAATCCTGGCCTTTGAGAGAGACAAAAACTCAGTACAACTTTTCACATCTTTTTCTTCAGCATCCACCTGAACAGTATATTTATCCTCTGGCACAGGAACCTTCAGTGCATTAAACTTCTTCTCAAAGTCATCTACCAAGCCAGCCTTCGCCACGTTGGCCTTGTAGTAAGCCCAGTCAATAGCAGGTGGTTTCTCAGGGAGAACAGCCAACCTGGAGGTAAGTGTCTCATTCCAGGATTTCAGGGAGTTAGCAATGGCCTTCTGGTTTCGGGGTATGATCTCCCCAAAAGCTACCCAGTCAGTGGTTTTTAGAGCAAGTTTTCGCCCAGCCATTCTGAGATCCTTCACCGACTCCGGCTGCCCAGAGTCCACAGCAGCAAGGAACGGCTTTAGCAGGATACTTTTTAACCTCCAAGTGTTTGACTTCCTTCTAACTTTTTTCTTGTGATTGAGTTCCAGTTTCAAAGCATTGTGGTCTGAAAATATATAGGGAATAATCTCAGTCTTTTGGTATCGGTTGATACCCGATTTGTGACCCAGTATGCGATCTATTCTGGAGAATATTCCATATGCACTCAAGAAGAATGAGTATTCTGTTGTTTTAGGATGGAATGTTCTGTATATATTTGTGAAGCCCATCTGATCCAGTGTATTATTCAAAGCCCTTGTTTCTTTGTTGATATTCTGCTTAGATGATATGTCCATTGCTGTGAGTGGGCTGTTGAAGTCCCCACTTTAATGTATTGTTATCAGTGTGTTTCTTTACTTTGATTATTAATTGGTTTATATAATTGGCTGCTCTCATGTTGGGGGCATAAATATTTAGTATTGTTAGATCTTCTTGTTGGATAGGCCCTTAAGTATAAATATAGTGTCCCTCTACATCTCTTACTGCAGTCTTTGGTTTAAAATCTAATTTGTCTGTTATGAGGATTGCTACCCTAGCTTTCTTTTGAGGTCAGCTAGCTTGGTAAATGGTTCTCCACTCCCTCACTTTCAGTCTGGAGGTGTCTTTAGGTCTACAGTTAGTCACTTGTAGACAGCATATGGATGGGTCTTGCTTTTTATCCCATCTGATACTCTTTGTCTTTTGTTGGGAGCATTCAGCCCATTTACATTTAGAGTAACTATTAAAAGATCCGAATTTAGTGCCATTGTATTGCCTATAAAGTCCCTGTTTCTGCAGGTTGTCTCTTTCTGGTCTATATTTCTATTGGGGTCTCTCTTCGCTTACAGTATCCCCCTTAATATTTCTTGCTGGTCTGGCTTGGTGGTCATATATTCTTTCAGTTTCTGTTTGTCGTGGAAGCTCTTTATCTCTCTTTCCATTCTGATTGACAGCCTAGCTAGACAATATATTCTTGGCTGCATGTTCTTCTCATTTAATACCCTGAATCTGTCATGCCAGCTCTTTCTGGCCTGCCAGGTTTCTGTGGATGGGTCTGATGTTATTCTGATGTTCCTCCCTCCATACATTAGGAGCCTCCTCTCCAGAGCTGCTCTCAGGATATCTTCTTTTTCTCTAAAATTTGCAGGCTTTGCTATTATATGTTGGGGTGTTGATCTATTTTTATTGATCTAGGAGGGGTCCTTTCTCTCTCTTTCCTGAATGGGCAGTTTGAATGCCTGTTTCCTTCCCCAGACTAGGAAAGGTCTCAGCTATGATTTGCCCAAATATACCTTCTGGCTCTCTCTTTCTCTCCATCCCCTTAGGCACCCAAATAATTTTTTCTTTTCAGGGCATCATTAAATTCTCAAAGCCTTTCTTCATGGGCTCTGAGTTGTCTTTCTCTCTTTTCCTCATCTTTTTTCCTTCCATTAGTCTGTCCTCTAGATCACTTATTCTTTCTTCTGTCTCATTTACTCTAGTGGTTAGAGCATCCGATTTAGACTGCATCTCATTCATAGTGTTTTTAAGTTTGGCCTGATTGTATCTCATTTCTGCCCCTAGAGATTCTGCACTGTCATTTATGCTTTTTTTCAAGCCTAGCTATTTTATAATTTCTATCCTGAATTCCATCTCTGACATCTTACTTATATTCATATTGATTAGCTCTCTGGCAGAGAACATTGCCTCTCATTCTTTCTTTTATAGTGAATTCCTCCTTCTAGTCATTTTACCCTGAGAAGGATGGGTGAGCAAGTGAGCAGAGTCCAAAATATCAACCATGACCCAAGCAAAGTACACCCTGATAAATCCAGAGTGGCTGGAAACCAAAACAGAAAAGCAAACAAAAAACAAAACAAACAAGAAAAAGAGAAAAGAAAGAAAGAAAGAAAAAAAAAGACAAAAAGTAGGGGGGAGGGGAGAAGGGAGTGTATAATCTTGTAGGGTAGACAAATCAGCGTGATCCACTTGTTCCTGAGTTAGTTTTGGTCTATATGTTAGAGGACACTACCTCCCAAAATTGCAAAGGAAGCAATCTATATGCAAAAAATAAAACTGAATAGAATGAAAAAGGGACTAAAATAAAACATAAATCTATTAAATGTAGATGTAAAAAATTAAAGTAAAAAAGTGACTTAAAAACACAAGTTGTTAAGAAACTGGTTGAAACAGAAAAAAGGTAAAAAGAAAAAGGAAAATTTTAGACTGAAAGAAAAATGAATTGTGAGGAAAAAACCTCACACTCAATATGCTATTTCCCCCTGGCTCTGGCGTTTTGTAGTCTTGTGGGATCCATAAACCCTTTGTCCACCTATTCTTCCAGTCTTCTGGGAAAAGGGCCTGCTGTGGGGCTTCTCAGATGTCTTTGCCTGGACAGAGTTGCTCCACCTCTTGCCAGAGGACTGGGCTAAATGTAAGCTGGTCCTCTGTGTGGCTTTTTTCCCTGGAGGCTTTCCGCACCTCTTTAGAAGATCAGATTAAAAATTTCTGTGCTCTGGTCTCTGGCCCCAGAGCTGAAAGATTGTGGTCCTCCCTTTTCAATAAACCCTTTGGGACAGTTTTTACTTTTGTGTGTGCCAGACTCTGTAGACTTTTGCAATGTGTTCCCACTGTAATCGTGGAGGGAGTCCAGGGGACCCCTGTCACTGCCCTTTTTGTGACCAGGAACTGAGAACGGTTGTAGGCTCTTGTGGGTACCTGCTCCTCTTCTCCAGGTGGAGTGCTGGGTGTCGCCCCACTGTCATTTCCAGGTTGCTGCCCTGAGAGCTGTTGCCTGGTGGTGTGTAGCCCTTTTGCCCCTCCTGGGGGATGGTAAATGCCCCTTGAGTTCCAGTCCTTTTTAGGGTTCTCAGGCAGAGAGTGGTCATCCGTCTGGCTGGCTCCAGGTTTATGGCAAACTGAGCTGAGAGCCCCCTCCTGGGTTCACTCTACTGCTTGGGCACTCTACCGGTTCAGGCACCCCAGTCCTTTCTGTGTCTCCTGGAACCCGGAAATCACAATGACCCACTTAGAATTCTGCCATTTTCATCCCCTGAGCCCCTTTCAGAAAGGGATGTCTCTCACTGGAGCAGATTTCTAAGGGTTCTGATTTTGTGCTCCAGGATGATGTCACTTTCCAGTAGCCAGCTTATGGAGGCTCCCTCCCCTCTCCGTTTATCTTCTGATTTCTCTCCCAGATTCACAACTGTGCACCTCCTACCTTTAAAAAAGCACTTGCTTTTCTACTTGTAGAGTTCCAGATATATTTTCTTATATCTCAGGCTGAATTTGTGGGTGTTCAGAATGGTTTGATAGCTGTCCAGCCAAATTCAAGGGACTAGATGAAATGAGGTCTTCTTTAGCAACCCTGATTTAAAACTTTCACAGAAAAGGAAATTAAAAAATTAAAAGAGGGGGAGGATTTTCATTGTGTTAAGAATATGACTTTTGAAGCAAATTAATACCATTAACTTAGTTTCTTAAACACTGTTTTAAAAGAGCTTTTAGGGGCACCTGGCTGGCTCAGTGGGTTAAAGCCTCTGCCTTCGACTCAGGTCATGATCTCAGGGTCCTGTGATGGAGCTCCGCATCCGGCTCTCTGCTAGGCAGGGAGACTGCTTCCTCCTCTCTCTCTCTGCATAATTGTGATCTCTCTCTCTCTGTCAAGTAAATAAATAAAATCTTTAAAAAAAAATAAAAGAGCTTTTAGTTCACTGTTAACACACATGTTTGTGTAGTCTCTGAATTTTTAAAAATACAGATGAAAGTGTTACTCTAGCTCAGCTGAGATTCTGCCACATTTTATGTAGATATGTATTTTTACACATAGATGAATGTATTTTTTAAATATTTTATTTATAATTTTTTCGCATCCTGCTTAATTTTAGAAAAGGATTTAATGAAGCTATATCTACTTCCTATTGAAGGAAATACAGTTGTTTTGCTTCTTCATATTCTTATTTTCTTTACTGTTTTTAAGCGCAAATAGCCAGAAGCAGGAGTACTGGATCAAATCATGGGCTTATGGAGCTGCAGTTGTGACTGTGCTCTCATGAAATGTATTTTCCAGTTTACCATGCTGGGTGTTACTCTTCTTACAGGTATGTTCCAGTCTCATCATTGAACAAAAGCATCTTGCTTTTACTTAATTTGCCTTTTCTTGACTAGGGGTCAGGTCTTTTCTGTGGCCATTTATTTTGTTCTTCTCCCACTTGCCTAGTCATACATAGCCCATGCCTTCTTTTTGATTGATTGCATTTTCTTCTTATCAGTATGTAGTAGCCTTATATATTTTACGAGCAATAATCTTTTATTGTCCATTTGGGTTATAGTGTTTTTCACTGCATATTGTCTGGGTCTTTTAATGGTATGTTTTGGTAAAACAAATTGTTTAATTTTTATGTAATCAAATATTTTCCTTTATGGCTTTTAGATTTCTTGTCTAGCTGAGAAAGGTCTCTTCAGCTCCCAGTTTATAAAAATATTTTCTGACATATTTTCTATATTTTAGAGTAATCTATTTTATATGTTAACATTTAATTCATTTGGAATTTATATTTTTAAGTGGTGAGGTAAAATTCCACCTTTTTTCAGATGCATAACCTATTGTGCCATCATTATTTATGAAATTAATCACCTTTTTTCATTTAAATTTAAATACCTATATAATTTCTCAAAGACTAATGCATACTAGAAGAGATAATTAAAACACAGGCTCTGAAATAAGTATTTTGTCCACCCAGTTGACTAATACAATTTAATGGTAAATGAGATGCACATTCGTGCACATAGACACAGTCTCTCAATATGACACTAGCACCCTTTTACTATTGCTCTTGAAATTCATATAATGCGCAATTATTCACTAATGAACCTTGTTCACTAGCTTTTAATCCTGACATTTCCAAATTATAGCTGGTCCAAGAAAGGTTTTTTTTTTTTTTTTTAAGATTTTATTTATTTGACAGAGAGAAACACAGCGAGAGAGGGAACACAAGCAGAGGGAATGGTAGCGGGAGAAGCAGGCTTCCTGCAGAGCAGAGAGCCTGATGCGGGGCTCGATTCCAGGCCCCTGGGATCTGACCTGGGCCGAAGGCAGACGCTTAACGACTGAGCCACCCAGGCGCCCCCAAGAAAGGTATTTTTTACTACCGGACATTGTTGAATATAGTAGTTCCATGGTGACATCAATCATAAATTTTTGTTGAAATGTATGGATTTTAAACAACAAAGTCCGTCATCTAAGCACCCTAAGGAAGGAAATTAGTGTGTTTTTATTATTTATGTATTTCCTCAGTTTAGCCTTATCCAGATTCATCAGATATATTGTACATAATCAATTTGTTTCTGATTTAATGCTATTTTATAATATATATACTTTATGATATATATTTGTGATATATATAGTGCTTCAAGTAAATGAAGTTGTACTGGCAATATTTCTAGACATAAATATACACTGATAGAGGTTTTTAAATGGTAGAACTCTTATTTAATGTAATATTCTTGATCTCCTTATTTAAGAGGATAAATTGACTTGAGATTGTTATTTTACACCACTGTAGCAGTTGATTTAATGGACTGGTGTCCCATAAGTTTATATATCACCCATGTGACTGGGTTAGAACCAGTCCTTAAAGAAATAATTCTAGAAATTAAGTAGGTATGTATAGGATCATTTTACTATAACTTAAACATCTTAATTTTCTCTATTTTAATTTTGAAAATAGCTAATATAAATAAAAGTATAATTATTTTTGGTTTTATCCCCAATAACCAAGGAATAAATGAAAAGAAATGGCTAGGACTTTTTTTAAGTTTTTAAAATTTTTATAACACATATAATTTATGTTTTTATATTTATTTTATATTAGTATACTAGTGTTCAGCATAATTTAACAATTCTGTATATTA
>CM053603.1:94678925-94698354 GCA_028646535.1 Procyon lotor
CAACCCACAGAAAGGGAGAAAATATTTGTAAATGACACTACCAACAAAGGTCTGATATCTAAGATCTATAAAGAACTCCTCAAACTCAACACTCAAAAAACAAATAATCACATCAAAAAATGGGCAGAAGACATGAACAGACACTTCTCCAAAGAAGACATACAAATGGCTAACAGACACATGAAAAAATGTTCATCATCTTTAGCCATCAGGGAGATTCAAATCAAAACCAAACTGAGATACCACCTTACACCAGTTAGAATGGTCAAAATCAGTAAGATAGTAAACAACAAGAGGATGTAGGGAGAAAGGGGAACCCTCTTACACTGTTGGTGGGAATGCAAGTTAGTGTAGCTACTTTGGAAAACAGTATTGAGATTCCTTAAGAAATTAAAAATAGAGCTACCCTATGACCCTGAAATTGCACTACTGGGTAATTATCCCAAAAATACAGATGCAGTGAAAAGAAGGGCCATATGTACCCCAATGTTCATAGCAGCAATGGCCACAATCGCCAAACTCTGGAAAGAGCCAAGATGCCCTTCAACAGATGAATGGATAAATAAGCTATGGTCCATATATACAATGGAATATTATGCCTCCATCAGAAAGGATGGATACCCAACTTTTGTATCAACATGGACAGAAGATTATGCTGAGTGAAATAAGTCAAGCAGAGAAAATCAATTATCATATGGTTTCACTTATGTGTGGAGCATAAGGAATAACATGGAGGACATTAGGGGAAGGGTAGGGAAAGTGAATTGGGGGAAATAGGAGGGGGAGGCAAACCATGAGAGACTGTGGACTCTGAAAAACAAACTGAGGGTTTTGGAAGGGAGGGGTGGGGGAATGGGTGAGCCTGGTGGTGGGTAATAAGGGGGGCACGTATTACATGGAGCACTGGGTGTGGTGCATAAACAATGAATCTTGGAACACTGAAAAAATAAAATAAAATTTTAAATAAACAAAAAAGGTAATCAACAACAACAACAAAAAGAAATGGAGCATACTCCTACCAACACCTTGATTTTAGACTTATAGCCTCCCAAACTGTGAGATAATAAATTTCTGTTGTTTTAAGCCACCCAGCTTGTGGTATTTTGTTATTAATCCTGGGGAACTGATAGAGATAGGCACTATAATTCTCATTTTACAGATGAGAAAACTGAGGTCCAGAGCAGTAGACAACATGCCTAACGTTTCACAGTTAATGTGTGGCAGAGTCAAGAGAGAAAATCAAGTACTTTCATTCCAGAGTCTGAACTTGGAGCCCCTATATAATCCTGCTCCTGTGTTGAAGTCTTTCACATTTCATGCTTTGCTTTAGGCATCTCTATGGAAACTATCTAATAATTTAGCACTATGCACATGTGCCAAAATTTTAAAAGTATAGTACTACTCAAAAACTAAAGATGCTAGAGATTTGTAACAAGCCCAGCATGTAACCCACAGACCTCTGTAATAGTCTCTATAGAAGTCCAACCACAGCTGTCATCTCCAGGCCTTCTCCTTCCTACTCCTGGGACTGCTGGTCAATGGGAGAGTCACTAGAATGGGAATCAGAATATATTTTTGTTGCCCTTTTAAAAATTTGTGAAACTATTCTGTGCAATACCATAAAAAGGGATGCATGTCATAGTACATTTGTCAAAAGCTATAGAAAGTACACCACCAAGTATGAACTCTAATGCAAACCATGTACTCTGAGTGGTAATGATATGTCACTGTAGCTTCATTAATTGTAACAAAGTACGACTCTGGTGGGGTTGTTCATAAAGAATGAGGCTGTATGTGTGTAGGCAGAAGCAGAGGAAACTATACTCTGTTCAATTTTGTTGTGCACCTAAAACTGCCTAACACTTATTTATAAAATGTTTAATTTTATTCTACCATTTTCAAAAAACATGACTTTTGAGTGCTCATCAGAAGATGTGGGTTTGTATCTTAGCCCTGCTCATCACTGGATGTGAAACTTTAGGCTACATGTCTTTGATATGGATATGATGTGATTGTGATATAAGATATGATATGATATAATATAACTTCATTAGTAAGATGGCCATAATACAGCATCCTAAATCTAATCCTCACATAATCTGTTACAAAGTTATAGGAAGGCACTGAGTGCAAGGCCAAGACTCAATAAATATTTGTTCAAGGTCTGCCTAATTAGTGGTTGCTTCAGGTCTACCTGAAGTATGTGAGGTACTTCAGGTAAGTACCTCACATGGTAAGGTGAGGTAAGTATGTGAGGAGGATCTTTCTTTTGAGTTGCCCCCCAGTAAAGGTCCCTGCTCACTGCTGCTGGGCTCCTGGGCTCCTTAGCAAGTCCATCAGGCATTTCCCCTCCTGATCTCCACAGCAATTGCCTCAAGAGTTTCCAACCTGTTATCCCCAGCTACAGAGCAGGGTCAGATAGTCAAGCAGGACTTTGGTAAGTAGACTTCAGCCTTCAGGGAAGAACGGTGGGAACCAGACCTCTGAAGGGGATCATTTATCTGTCTGACAGTAAAGATATGTATAAGTTATACTAGGAAAAAAGAAATTTTCCATGACACAGTTGTGAGAATTTAGGATGTATCCAAGTCACGGTCTCACAGTAAAAGGGCCAACAATATACTATCACATAAAATGTATTTTTCCAAATAACGTATTTTTACATATAGTTCTACAAAAAGGAAATAAACACAAAAAAGAGCTAATTATCTTTTAATTTTGTTACTTCAGGGCCAAAGTGTTGACAGAAATTAAGACTCACTTTTTCAATATGCCAATGCCAGTGCACAGATATAAATACAAATGTTAAATAAAAATCCAACATGCTTACTAAGCAGAGATCAAGGAAGAAAAAAATGTTCCTTGATTTCATATCCTTTCCTTATTCAGGAAAACCCATTTTATAAAGACATGAATGCAAATGTATAGATTTACTTAAATGTTAGTTTGGCTTCTTAAGTAAAGAAAGGCATTATTTCAAGGTATTGGAGAAAAAATAATTGTTTGGTTTTAGGCCAAGTGAAAAACAGATCCTAGGTCTTATTTTCAGGCTATCATTCTTGAAAGCAAACAACTGATTTTCATACAAGAATCAATAGCTGTTTTATGAATAAATTCCCAAATTACTTCTTATTAAAGAGCAATACCAATAAGTATAGATACAAAATCAATGATCACCTGATATGAAATATCAGGTCTAGAATATTAATCCCAAATATAAAAGGGAATAGTTTCATCTAAAAGCACTGAAACATACCCACCAGGTAAATTTAGATCCAGGGGTGAAGGAATAAATGTGAACATAAACATACTCAATCAAATAATGCACACATAGAACTTTGACATAGGGCCTACGCTAATGACCAACTTCTCAATCAAGTATTGGTTTAGACTCAAGCCAGTACCAGAGCCTTGTTATCTAATTTGCTATTAAACTCAATACAGGTAAGTCTAAGCACACACCAAGTATCAGAACAAAAGTTTTATTTTGGAAGAAATACAGGTAAAGCACTGAATATTTTGATCTAGATGAACAGAAGCTTGAATTCTGATTTTGCCGTTGTTAACCATGAATACTTGAATAAATCAAGTACTCGTTCTAAATTTTAGGGGTTTTCACCTTTAAAAAAACAAACTAACAACAGTAACACTGACATCAAGGTGCTGCTATTATGAGGATGAAATTATTTATCAGGAGGGTTGAATGTCTGGCAGATTTCTGGAAACAGGCAGAAGGCCCTTAACTCCTGGCCCAAGTCCAACTACTGGCATTTCCATAAAAATATTCACATTAATCCTCTGCCCACAAAGAAATAGGAAAATCCAGATCCTGAGTCCTTGTGAAGAAACTGGGCCTCAAGCTGGCTGTTGTGTTTGTGTGACACTATAAGTCCCCAGCATCTCAGGCCTCTCTTTATGTGTAGACTGAGGACTATAATTCTATTTACTTCCCCCAACTGTGATGAATATATTGAATGAGTAGTGTTTATTAAATTAATCTCCCAACTTCAAAATACTCCGAAAATATTGTGATTTTTGGTATATATAAAGACAAAAGAGAGATACACAGAAATATAAAGGGTTAAGTTGAAATGACAAAAATCCTATGTCCATCTGTTTTGTTTCTAAAGTTTGCGTTTTTTGTTGTTGTTGTTGTTGTTGTTATGTTAGTCACCATACAGTACATCAGTTTTTGATGTAGTGTTCCGCGATTCATTGTGTATAATGCCCAGTGCACGATGCAATATGTGCCCTCCTTAATATCTATCCCTGGGTTAAACCCTCTAAAACCCTCAGTTTGTTTCTCTTAAAAATATTGTCAGTGGGTTAAAGCCTCTGCCTTCAGCTCAAGTCATAATCTCAGGGTCCTGGGATCGAGCCCTGCATCAGGCTCTCTGCTCAGCGGGGAGCCTGCTTCCCTCTCTCTCTCTGCCTGCTTCTCTGCCTACTTGTGATCTCTCTCTCTGCAAATAAATAAATAAAATCTTTAAAAAAAAATATTGTCAAGGTTAACAAAACTTTAAAAACATAAAACAAAAAAACTTGGGACAGTATCTCTAATTTATCATTTTAAGTACATTTTTGAAATAATTCTATAATTTTAACTACTCTTTGTTTTTTGACTTATTGACTGCCTTAGTCTATTCAGGCTTCTATAATAAAATACCACAGCTTATTAACAAGAGACATTTATTACTTAAAGTTCTGGAGGCTGGGAAATCAAAATCATGGTGCTGGCAGAGTCTATGTCTGGTAGGGACTTGATTATTGATGGCTATCTTTCTTCTGTGTCTTTGCATGGTGGAGGCATTATTTTCCTATGGTGCAAAAGGAAATACTAAGAATATCCTATAATGCAAAAGGCATTATTTCCTATGGTGAATTTGATAAAAATTTGAAAATTCAAGGAAAAATGTTTAAAAGACAAATTCTTAGAATCATAGATTGCTAAATGAAGTGTGAAAGTCAGATCACTGGCTGTGGAATATTCTTTAATACTCTTTATAACCTTCACTCATAAAGAAGTACAAAGATCACATCAATAGATCTATGCATTATTTTTCTTGAGTAATGCAAAGGATTTTCTAAAGCTTACTGCAGTCTTTAATACATGGTTTCTGGCATCACCTGACAGAGAAACATTCTTGATATTTGTGCTGTTAATTCTTACTATCTGAAGACCTCATGACAGCTTGAAGGTGACAACATCTGAAGTTAATTCATACTCCTGCACTTGCCCTGCCCTTTGTGGATTGAGTCTTTTACTTCAAATGAAATATTCATATTTTTGCCTACAAAAGTAGCACCAAAAGATTATTTTGTGCTTTAGTTTTCCCAACCACATTTAAATGAAGATTATAACAGGACCTACTTCATAGGTTTGTTTAAGAATTAAATGAGTTGGGGGCACCTGGGTGGCTCAGTGGGTTAAAGCCTCTGCCTTCGGCTCAGGTCATGATCTCAGGGTCCTGGGATCGAGCTCCGCATCAGGCTCTCTGCTCAGCGGGGAGCCTGCTTCCCCCCTCTCTCTGCCTGCCTCTCTCCCTACTTGTGATCTCTCTCCTCTCTGTCAAAAAAAAAAAAAAAAAAAAAAAAAAAAAGAATTAAATGAGTTATTACTTCAAAAAAACTTAGAGCAGTATCTGAAATATACTAAGTTCTGCATAAATGCTCCATAAATAAACAACTGGTTACTGTCCTTTTCCTCAAAGGTGCTGCCTTCTAAGTTTTCCCAACATGCATATGAACATAGGTTCACAGCTGCCATAATAATCTGTGTGACAGAAACTGCTAGCTAAATATCCCCTTCTTCCTGGCCACAAAGATCACATTTCCCAGACTCCCTTGCACTGTGTGTAGCCAGTTAAAGTGAGAAGTGATTGGTGCTACTGCAATCTTGGCCCAGAAATCCTTCTATGTACAACTTCCCATAATCCTCCCTTTCCATGGCTTAATGCAGATAAACATAGTAACAGAAGGTGTGTTAAAGATGGTAGAGCCACAAGATGGAATGAGCCTGGGTCCCAGCAGCACTGTATTTATGGGAGAGTTGCCTGACCAGGAATGCCTGCATTATCTTGTTGTGTCCATAAGAACTAAATTCTTATTGTATTAATGATCCTGAAATTTTGTTTCAGTAGATAGCAATGCTATCCTAAAATCACACAGTCCAATATTTCCTGCATGGGGCTGTATATTAGGGTAAAGTCATTCTAACCTGCAGTGCCTAGATGGATGGCTGGGTCAAAACACGTGTTTGGCTGAGATCAGATGCCAAGCATGGATGACACAGAAAAACCACATCTAGAAAGGAAAACAGAGTTATGGGGAGACCAGAGACAGATACCAAATAAAACTTGCCAGAAATGTTAAATGCAAAGGATAATCACAAAAATCTAGGAGAAAGTATGAACTGAAAGATGGTTGCAGTCAGCAAAGTTGCCAAAGAAATAAGAATAAGCACTGGTCCAATTGGTTTCAGGTATTTCCTTAGAAGACAGTCATCTCTCCTGTCCTCCCCTGCCCTTCCCTCTCCTCTCCTTTTCTTTTTTTCTCTTTTCCTGTCCCTTCCCTTTTCACTTTTCTCTTTTCTCTCTCTCTCTTTTTTTTCCAGAGTTCCTGTTCCCACAACCACAAGCCAACTGTCCTAGAAGTGTAGTTTTCTAGGCCTACATTTGTCATAATGTGCTCAAATATCTTCCCAGGTAGGTTTGCCTCGGTGACTAAAATCCTCATAATTCTTACAACCCTAGACTGATGCAGTATTGCCCCCTATTAGCATGAAAACACAATCTGTGTTGGATAACAAATAAGGTCATTATCAACTCTGAATACCTGAGTTTTGTAGCTTATTAAAAACAGTTTCCCATTTGCTTACAGGGACCTAAGGGAATGGAACGAGGTATGGGTAATTTTTGCTGATGGGAAGGAGGCTCTTCTTCTTCATGGACTGCTGCTGAGAAAGGCAAGTTTGGGTATGCTACTTTTGGGGGAAATGTTAACCATCTGGGTAGCAAGCCCTCTGCAAGGGTTCCAGGAAGGAGGAGAAAGGTCACACCTGAGAGGGGGATGTATAAACTTTTTGCAGAAGTGTGGTTCTGGTCACTCTTGAGTTTGTTCTATGACTCTCTCCACAACTAGAACTGTTCTAAAGGCTGAATCAAAAGGCTGAACCAATTCATGCAAATGAATGGCTTCTTAGTATTCTTTTTTATTGGAGAGCCTCTAAGATGGCTGCCCTCTGATCTCCACCTCCTGGTGTTCATAATGTTTTTTAATTCAAGTATAGTTGGCACGCAATGTTACATTAATTTCAGGTGTACAACACAGTGAATCAACAACTCTATACATTATGCAATAGCTCACCACAAGTGTAGCTACCATCTGTCACCATTCAATGCTATTACAATTCCACTGACTATATTCCCTATGTACCTTTAATACCCATAACTTACTCGTTCCATAACTGGAAGTCTGTAGAAGGGGTTCATGCTTTTGTGTAAACATCTCCCCTTAAGAGTAGAAGGGAATTATGACTTGCTTCTAATGATAAAGGTAATTACAGATACAATTAAGATATAATTACATTATGGTATATAAGACTGTCATGCTATCATATCGGACTTGCTCTAGAGACTCTCCTTGTTGATTTTAATGAAGTAAACAGCTCTGTTGGGAAAATTAGCATGACAAGGAACAGCAGGTAATCTCTAGGAATGGTGGGCAACCTCTAGCTGACACCTAGCGAGAAGGTGGGCCCTCCATCCTGTCTAACCACAAGAAAATGAATTCTACCAATAACCTGAATGAGCTCAGAAGCAGATTTTATCCCAATCAAGGCCCTAGATGAGAATATAACCTGGTTGACACTTTGATTGCAGCCTGCAAGATGCTAAAAAGAGGACCTATTCAAGTGATGCCTTGAATCTTGACTCACAAAAATTGTGAGATAATTATTGTGTTCTTTTAAGGTGCTAAATGTGTGGCAATTTATTGTTACACAGCAAGAGATAACTAATACAGTCTGTTAACAGAAAGAGTGACCACAACTCCCTTCTACTCTGCTAATGTTGCCTTAGCAGGGCACTGCTAGAGAACCCCATTCTAACAAACAATGAAGTGTTTTCCCACTTCTTATCCCCTAGTCACATTTTAAGTCTCTTAAAGGTCCATGTATTTTGATACTCTTGCAGGCCACAGCCCACATAAATATAACGTACCCAAATCACACATTAAATATAATTTTCTCTGTAGGAAAATGAAAATGAACATGAATATTTTTAACTTGCAATTTTACCTTGAAAATTATTTAGCTCAAAAACTCAATTTAGATTGTCAATGATTTCTTGGCAATTATCATACATGATTGGGAACTTGTGAAAGGAGAACATCTCCCCTTCAAATGTTTTACAATATAATAAAATTTTTATACATACTAAATTGAACACTTAATGAAGTTGACAATGTTATTTTAGAAGATGTTTAATTAAATATTTATTATTTTCACTTTTGAAGGACTCTCTAAAAATTTTAGAGTCAATTATGTCTTGTTGAGGCCTCAATCTGTTTCATTGCTACCTGAGAACCATGACCTGGACCTTGTGCCAGTAATATCTGATGAATAAAAGTGCTTTGCTTACCTACTTTGATTCTTTTTTATTAGATTTATAAATTTTCACACAAGCAAATGCCATGGGTACATCAAAAAAAGTTACTAAAAGAAAATAATGAAAGAATATACACATAGAAATGCCAGAAAAATTGGAACCAAAAATTATAATTCTTAGAGGTTGTTAGAGAAAAAACAAAGACAGCAAGCATGTGCACAGAAGCGCAAACACACACAATACAGATGTGCATCCGGATTTTCTTCTTAATTTAACAGTGTGTCAGCATTCTCAAATTTCTGTTTTTCATTTGAAAAGAGTCAGTGGAAATGGGAACAATACTCCATACTCAAGGTCCTGAGGTCAATAGCAACACTTAGATTACACTTTTGAATTTACTAATCCTAAAAAACTAGAAATGATGTCTTTCCAAATGAGCAAGTCAGTTCCTAATTTTAAGCCTCAGTAGCCTCCATCTAGAAGATGGAGGAACTGACTCATGATCAGTAAGCCTCCTTCCATCTCTAAAATCCCAGGAATCTAAGCATCCAAAGGCAGAAAACAGACATGAATTAGACCCTGCACACTGGCAATCATATTATTTGTCTCTGTCATGCAACTTCATTATTTGTGATTCTTTCTCATCCTAGAAATCCTATAATTTAAAAAAATAACTTGCAAAAAAAAAAAAAAAAAAACTTGCATGTACCAGAAAAGATTTGTAAAATTAATTGTACTCACTCAGTCATTTAGGGAAAGAAGAAAAATCTAGCCAGAAATCTTCAAATGGCATTGTCTTAACCCATGCCTAGATATCATGAGGGAAGTGAGAGTTTTTAAGAATTTTTTCTCCAAACCATACTCCTTAATTACCTAGAGCTTGAAAGGACTGTGCACCCATCTGCCATGAGTGTTGTTGAGATGGTGTATAGAAGGGAAACAGATGGAGGACACCCCCAGGTAGCTTCCAGTTCTGAGCCTAAATCTTTAAAGCAACAACAACAAAATTTTCTCAATCAAAATGCAGACTACAAAACTCCAGTAGAAGCTAGATTAACTACCAAATGTTTTTTTAGCACTTAGGACAAGAAAAATTATAGTTTACTAACTAGAATGGGGATGAGTGTCTAGGAATTCACTGGAAGGGCTGGTGGAAGAGAACACATGAAAAGCTCAATCTGTATGAAAAAATCAGGTTTTGGGGTACCTGGGTGGTTGGTTAAGCATCTGACTCTTGATATCGGCTCAGGTCATGATCTCAGGGTCATAAGATCGAGCCCCACATCAGGCTTCATGCCCAGTAGGCATCTACTTAAGATTCTCCCTCTCCCTCTTCCTCTGCCTCTCTCTGCCTCCCTCAAATAACAAATAAATAAATCTTAAAAAAAGGAAAAAAGAAAAATCAGGTTCACTTTATGTGTTTAGTGTAAAAAAGTAGATTTGATGTAGGCCATGGGAAATAAAAATAAGTTACTCTCTGCACTAAAATGAAGCAAAACAATGTAGACAAATGAGAGCCCAAGAGCCCATGTTTATTATTATGTGCTAGATCCAAGGCTAAATAATGTTCATTTATGCTTAAATTTAATCCCTTCCCACATATACAGGTTGGGATTAATTAGCACAGCTGACTCAAAGAAACAGACCTTAATGAAGGGTACAGAGATATAGATGGGGCTCACAGAACCAATAATGGGTGGCAAGACCCAGCGACTAACAACACTAGGAAGCCACCCCCCCCCAGGAAAAGACAGTGTTCCTAGAGCAAAGAAAGAATGGGAACTGTCCGAGAGGGCCGTCCAGGGTACTCAGGGTACTGAGTCCAAGGAGGGATATAATCCTTACCAGAGACTAGGCACTGAACCTGAAGAGAGCAAAGAATCGCCCAGCCTCTCTTTCCTATCACCATCTGATCTGCCAGTGCCTACCACTAGCCAACCTTAACTGGTAGCCAAATGGCAAGCTGAGCCTGTATTATTCATTTACAGGCATCAGATGTTTAAGGCACTGAGAAAAGCAGAGAAAAAATTGGGGCAGTGAGGAAGAGGGCATGGAGAGTAACTAGACACAACCATAAGATAGACATACATACATAATGGCATTCCTGTTTGACATGTTAGGACACTAAGACTCAGAGTAGTTAAGTTGTTCCAAGTTACACAACCAGCACGAGAAGGCAGTGCTGGAGTCTGGACATAGAACCATCTGGTTCCAAGTATGTGCTCATTCTGCTACTCTCAGTTTACTCAAGCCTTTACTAGTCACCAATTCTTTTACATATTTTACCATATCTGTTCCCTAAAATAACCCTGAGGAGTAAGTAAGTTAGATTTTAGAATATTCTACAGATGAAGGAGCTAAAGATCAAAGAAACAATTAACACTTTCCTTATAAAAAGTAGGTGATAATTAATGTCTTTGATTGAAGAAAAGAATAATAAGCAATAGAGTATGGAGGGTTTCCAGTACACAAGTTAGCAAAACAGGAAGGATGAAGCATTGACTGAATAATATGTGAAATTTAAAATGAGAAAGGCACTAACAAGTATTTGTTATGATAATTCTTATTAAGTTTGCATATGTCTTTCATCACTAGTCTAAATTTTATTTTTCCCTACGAATTCACAAACAGAGATAAGAATTAACATCTAGCTAACTGAGTGCTGCTATTTAAATGGCATACCTTCTAAAAAAAGGTCGTTCAGGAAAGCTGTAGACTATATAATGTTAAAGGTGTGATACAAAACTATTTCTAATTCTCTAGCATCTTATGAGCAAGGGATTGTATTCTTTGTCAATTAACAACATGGAAGGGATCATTAAATGGTAACAAGGGGAGGATATTTTTAATTTATAAAAAAGACCTTAACCAAGAGGAGTATGACTCTACTTAAAACCTCTACTTTAGTAGAAAAGTAGATTAGACTAGCTTATGCTCTAGTCCTGCTTCCATATGTCATCTGAAAACACATTCCTATTAACTAAAAGTGGATATGCTATAAAGGTCCACATAGCCTTGCTCACCATTTTATCTGACCCTGGCACTTCCTAGCATATAGCAAATGTTCTATAACACCGAAAGAGCTATTATGTTTCACCCTATGTGCCAGAAAAGGCATGCAATGTATATATTTCATCCTCATCCAAACCCTATGAGGTTGACATTATTATCACCCCCATTGAGGAAGCTGATCTTACACAGCTAGCATATTCTATGACCAAAATGCACTCCATGTCAAATATTGCCTACTGTGATACCATCTATGCCCTTCTTGCACCTCGGAGACCTAGGTTTGAGATCCACCAAATCTGTGGTCTATGAAACTCAAAGCTCTCCCCTAAAATTTCTGCCAATTCCCAGGAATTTTCTTTCCACCACAGACTGTCTCTGCATGGCCTCAGCTATAAAGGCAACAGTGGGCAGCACACACTGTCTTCAAGATGACATAAGGAAAAAGGAGGAGATGCTTACATAACAAAACTTCCCAGAAAACAACTGAAAAAGTCCTATTAAAAGTTTCTGTTTACTATATGATTACACTTATATAACAATCTTGAAATAACAATTACAGAGCTAGAAAACAAGTTAGTGGTTTCCAGAGGTGAGCGAGGGGCAGGGAAGGGAGGTGGCTATGGCTATAGAAAGGCAACACCAGGGCTCTTTATGATGGAACTCTTCTGTGTCTTGACTGTGGTAGTGGTCACTAATCTATATCTAATCTATACACTATATCTATATATGTGAAAACATTGCATAAAAATAAATACACACATATACACGCACACAAAGTACACATATACATACAGATACACAAAGTCAAATGAAGACCTATAAAACCCAAATAAGGTCAGTGGGCTGTAGCAAGACAATTTCCTGGTTGTAGTATTGAACTACAGCTATCTGAGATGTTACCATTGGGGGAAACTGTGGGAAGATTACATAGGACCCCTTATTACTTTTTTGATCTGCATGAGAATCTATTATTATCTCAAATTTTAAAATGGAAATAATAATTACATCATAGACTTTATTATAATTTTTCTTCTTTATTTTCCAAAATTAGCATAACATTGTTTTAGTGCTTTTTCTAATTAAAGTAAAAAAAGTGTTGTTAAATGTGTTATGAGTTGGCACTTCCAGTTATTTTGACCATAGGATAGGACTTTAGGCAGATAAGATGGGGATAAGTAAGATGGTGTTTCAGGATGATGGCCCAGAAGGAAAAAAGGAACAAAGGCAAGAAAGCAAAGGACACATACATTCAGGAAACAAGGTGAACCCCATTTGAAGAGAACACAGAGGAATATGTAAGATTTGTGTGAGAGGTAGGGAAAAATGGTGAGTCAGTCTGCATCATCCACATTCTTAAGGCATTAGGGGAAGAAGTGTTCTGTGTACTCGGAGAAAGAAGGGAGTGTGACATGGTCAGAGTGGAGTTTTGGGAAACCTAATTTGACCACAGAGGGTGGACTAAAATGTCTGTGGACTGGAAGATGAGAATGGCAGTGAAAGATCTCTCCCACCAGCGTCTAGGCAAGACGTAACAAGGAGGGAGGTAAGTCTAGAAACAAGGGACCAATGTGCCAACACAGCAAAGAATGTGGAATGAAATTTGCACTTGAGAAGAGAAATTCCAATAGGTGTTACTAGAAAAATATTTGTGAACTCTGTGTATTCTCAGACAACAAGAAAAAAAAAAACAGATTTCTAACATCCATTCCATTCTCAGATGGATAAGAATATTCTTGTCCGTACAAGGTGAAATGACATAGGTAGTCTGAAATTAATTCCTGATATCTAGATATCTATTCATCCCTCTGGCTCATATATAATATAACCACAACCAATTCTAATCTCAGTTATTACTAATTTTCAGTCCTAGAATGTACTTCAAATTCACAGCTTCCAAAATTTTTCTTGTGAATGTATTCTCTGGTAATCTCAACTTATTTCCCATGAATTTTAACATGTACCTTTGCCTGATAATAAAACAGAACCATCTCACTAGACTACCGTTTATTCAGCCCAAATGAAATGAAAAAAAAATCTGAGTTGCTTTACAGCTTTATGAAGATGGTAACCAGGAATCAATGATTTTCAATATTTCCCTCTACAGCCTTTCAAATACACTATAGTAAAAGTGACCGAGGTCTCTTTTTAAATAGACAGCAGTAATAACTTATGAGAGATCAATGATAACCATTTATCACATAAATAAGCACTGTGAAATTACAGAACTCCCTGATTAAATGAGAAGCATTTATTATACTTCTGCATTGCAGCAAAATCTTTGGTACAGAGTGTACAGAAAACCCAAAGGCAACCCCCCCATTGGTTTTTAATTAAATGTCATTCCCAATGAGTTAATAAGCATGCAATCAATAATGTGACTTTCCTTTAAAGTTTTGATAACAGTTCAAGCTATATTTTGTAATTACTGATAATAGATTTGATAAAATTCTCTAATTGCCACCCTCTTCTCAACTAACACAACTAGACTTATTATGCCTTCTATGTCCAACAACAATCAGTCTTTCCATTTCTAGAGCCTTAATAAATGCAAGCCATGTGAAATTGATGTTCACCCTGAGAATAAAATTCAACTGGGAAGTTCAATCTTGAAACACAGATTACTTTATGATTAAAGGAATAAATATTGCCAAGACTTTAAACAACTACAGTTTCCTAAGTGCCTCTTTTGTACCAGGCACTGTGCTAGGAACCTTTATAACCATTGTCATGAGGGTTCATGCAAATAAAAATCAATATAACATACAGAGGTGTAAACAGTCAGAGAATTAGCTATCTGTTCCAAGTTCCCACAGCTGGTCAGTGGAACCAGAATCCTAAAGCCTGTGCCCTTACCACAGCCCACCAACTCCTTCTCTAAGGTAGAAACTTTGTCTATTTACTATATAAATGAAGAATGCAGTAATTGGTTCCAGATGAACCACGGCTTGGATAATACCATAACCACTTGTCTATGATGATACTCTGCCAACAACAGGCACTCAAAACATGATTATTAACTACATGGAATTCCTTGTTACCAAGTTTACAGAAACACGTCAGCATCATGCCCATTTGCCTCATCTCAGTGCCCCCTAATCTGTGCCATACAGTGGCCAAAAACACAGCACCAGTGCCCAGAATGGCTAGTAGCCAAGTAAATCCGTCCAGGGCTTCCAGCTAGCGGTCATCAACCATTAGCCGACCCCATGGGTTAATCACTGGTATCTGGCTTTCTTCAGTTTTCTGTCCTCCAAGTAGGATCAGCCCAGGCTGAAAAAATGCAGTGGTGAGCTGATTTCTGTTAACTCAGAAGCATTAACAGTTGATGATCAAAGTCCTTTGTCAAACACTGAAAATAAATGTCAGTATTTCGGCTAAGACAACCTCCACCTAGGTTGAAAGAAAGCCTTAGGCAGCTCCCAGGGGTGATCAGATGGGCTTGTCAACTATAATCTAATTCCCTAACAGAAAGAATCACTTGAAAAACACCCAAACTTCTCAATCAGTTTAATTCAATTCAATTCAGTTTAGTTAAATTGATCATTTGTTCAGAACCTACACTGTTCTGTTTTAGGCATTGGAAATACAAAGATAAATTAAACATAATTCTGGCTAAGAGTTAAGATGGCAGAGTAGAAGGTAGACCCTATGCTTGTCTCCTAGTTAGATAAATATCAGATCATTCTTAACACCCAAGAAATCCATCTGAGGACTGACAGAACAAACTGCACAACTAGAGGGAGAGAAGAGGTCACATTGTGGAAAGCAGGAGGTGCAGAAACATGATTTGGGGGTGAAGAGGATCACAGTTGCTACAGAGAGGAGGGAGCCCTGATCACGAAGGCAGTGGGAGGAAGGCGGCAGGCGAGAAAGTAGCACACAAGGGAATGCACAAGAAAAATGCTTTCCCAAAACCACTGACTGGGAAAATGAGAGGGGCTGATTATTTTGAGTTTTTACAACCAGTGGAGCTCAAAGAATGGGGTTTTAGAAGTATACACCGTGGCTGGTATTGAGCCTGGCAGGTGCTGCAGTGCTCCTGTGGAGAAGAGGGCAGAGGCCCAAGAATGGATGACATGATCTGAGGATCCCCTGGGATTCACTGAGAAAGACAATTCCCCCTTCTTAGAGTGCATTTGGGAGAGGTGGCATTGCCACTCAGGGGACAAAAGAGCTGATGCTTTTTTGGAGTGCCATGACCATGGAGTGCCATGACACTCCCCTGTGCTTTAGGCATAGGGGCCCAGACATCTGCCAAAGGCAGCTAACCTGAACCCAGGCTATTGCTGCACTTTACTCTAGACTCCAAACTCCTACATGTTGGCACAACTCCCCTTCTGGGACAAAATGGCACCAGCCCCAGCACAGGAGACTCTGCCCAGAGGACCAGCATGGGTCCATGCCACACCAGATGTCTTAAGGATGGAATTTTGAAACTCAACTAGAATGTCTGAGATAAAACACAGAAGTACTGTGCTGCTGGTCAAGCAAAAAGCCCAAACACAGACCGGGTGAAGGGCAGGGATCTGAGAGATGCCAGGCACACAGAAGGGAGATTATCTGCTCTTCTTTGAGGGCTTCCCAGAGAGCAGTAGACATGAACTCCCTTCTCTGGGGACAAGGCAGAGAGCTGGTATCATTTTCCTCACCTGCCCATCAGCCAGCCTGACTTCAATAAGCAGCACAGTGCCAACAGCGGAGGCCTGAGCAGGTTACACCAAGCCCTGCTCCCCTACACTCTGCAGGTGCTTCTTTACTGGGGCAAGTGTTCCTGAGAACCAGAGCAATAGGCCCTTCCCTAAGAAGGTGAGCACAAACACTCCCCACACAACAAGTCTACTGACCACAGTGCTGCCAAGCTTCAGCTCTAGTGGAAATAGCATCAGGCCTCTTTAAACAATCAAACCAGAGCACATCTAGTCACCATTTTCTGGACAAGGTCCAAACATTCCCCATGGTGGGCAAGGAAAAATCTGCAGATGACTGACCTAAGGGAAAGAGCAGCCAAAACAGCAGCAGAGTGCACAATAGAAATGCTTCCTGAAGAACCAGGCCCTAGACAGTATATGACCTCTTCTTCATAAAGCTATTACTCTCAGGAGCAGGAAACATAGTAGGCTTTCCTAACACACTGAAGAAGACAGAGAACTAGACAAAAATGCCAAAAGAACAAGAAAAGGTCACAGACAGGTTTCTAATCAAAACAGACATAAGTAATATGCCTGACCCAGAATTTAAAACAACAATCATAAGAATACTAGCTGGGTTTGAGAAAAGCATAGGAGATACCACGGAGTCCCTCACTGCAGAGATAAAAGACCTGATAACTAATCAGGCCAAAATAAAAAAAGGCTATAACTGAAAAGTGAAACTGACTGGATGTAATGACCACAGGATGGAAGAGGCAGAGGAACAAATATATAAGATATATAAGGTGATATGTGAGATAAAATTATGGAAAATAATGAAGCAGAAAAGAAGAGGAAAGAAAAATATAGGATCACGAATGTAGACTCAGGGAACTCAGCGAATCCATAAAGCATAATACATTCCTATCATAGGAATCCCAGAAGAAGAAGAGAGGGAAAAGGGGGTTGAAGGTTTATTGGAACAAATTACCTGAAAACTTCCCTAATCTGGGGAAGAAAACAGACATCCAAATCTAGGAGGCACAGAGAACTCACAACAAATTCAAAAAAGCCTGCCAACACCAAGATATAGCATAGTAAAATTTACAAAATACACATATAAGGAAAGAACAAAAACCATATGATCCTCTCAGTAGATGCAGAAAAAACATTTGGCAAAGTACAGCATCCATTCTTGATAAAAATCCTCAAGAATATAAGGATAGAGGGAACATACTTCAAAATCATAAGGACCATATATGAAAGACCCACAGCTAATATAATCCTCAATGAGGAAAAACAGAGCTTTTCCTCTATAGTCAGGAACAAGACAAGGATGTCCATTCTCACCACTGTTATTTAACATAGTACTGGAAGTCCTAGCCTCAGCAATCAGACAACAAAAAGAAATAAAAAGCATCCAAATTGGAAGGCAGAAGTCAAACTTTCACTATTCACATATGACGTGATACTCTGTGTAGAAAACTCAAAGACCTGGGGCAAATAATACATTATATGTTAATAAAAATTAATAAAAAAAAAAAAGAAAAAAAGAAAACTCAAAGACTCCACCAAAAAATTGCTAAAACTAATACATGAATTCAGTAAATTTGCAGGATATAAAATCAATGTAGAGAAATGTGTTGCATTCTATACACCAACAATGAAGGAGCAGAAAGTGAAATCAAGGAATCAATTCCATTTACAATTGCACCAAAAACTCTTAAGTTACCCAGGAATAAACCTAACCAAGGAGGTAAAAGATCTATATAGTCTGAAAACTGTAAATACTTATAAAAGAAATTGAAGAAGACACAAAGAAATGGAAAAATATTTCATGCTCATGGATTGGAAAAGCAAATATTGCTAAAATGTCTACCCTACCCAAAACAATCTACACTTAAAGCAACCCCCATCAAAATACCACTGGCATTTTTCACAGAGCTAGAACAAACAATCCTAAAATTTGTATGAAATCACAAAAGATCCCAAATAGCCAAAGGAATTTTGAAAAAGAAAAACAAATCTGGAGGCATCACAATTCTGGACTTCAAGTTACATAACAAAGCTGTAATCATTAAGACAGTACAGTACTGGCACAAAAACAGACATATAACCAGTGGAATAGAATAGCAAACCCAGAAATAGACCCATAACTCTATGGTCAATTAATCTTCAACAAAGGAAGAATATACAATGGGGAAAAAAAGTCTTTTCAATAAATGGTGCTGGGAAAACTGGACAGCAACATGCAGAAGATTGAAACAGACCACTTTTTTACATCATACACAAAAATAAATTCAAAATGCATGAAAAACCTAAATGTGAGACAGAAATCCATCAAAATTCTAGAGAAGAACATAGGTAGCAACCTCTTTGACACAGGCCATAGCAACTTCTTAATAGACACATCTCTGGAGGGAAACAAAAGCAAAAATGAACTTTGGGACTTCTTCGAGATAAAAAGCTTCTGCACAGCAGAGGAACCAGTCAATAAAACTAAAAGGCAACCTCTGGAATGGGAGAAAATTTGCAAGTGACATTTCTGATAAAGGGTTAGCATCCAAAATATATAATGAACTTATCAAACTCAACACCCAAAAAATGAATAATCCATTTAAGAAATGGCCAGAAGACATGAAAAGACATTTTTCCAAAGAAGACATACAAATGGCCACCAGACACATGAAAAGATGCTCGATATCACTCAGCACCAGGGAAATATATATCAAAACTACAGTGAACCATCTCACACCTGTCAGAATGGTTAAAATGAACAACACAGGAAACAACAAATGTTGGCGAGGATATGGATAAAGGGGAACCCTCTGACACTATTGGTGGGAATGCAAAGTGGTACAGCCACTCCAGAAATGGAGGTTCCTCAAGAGGCTAAAAATAGAACTATCCTATGACTCAGCAACTGTACTAGTAGGTATTTACCCAAAGGATACAAAAATACTGATTCAAAATGGAACATGCACCCTAATGTTTATAGCAGCATTATCAATAACAGCCAAATTATGGAAAGAGCCGAAATGTCCATTGACTGATGAATGGATAAGGGAATTATAGAATATTATTCAGCCATCAAAAAGAATGAAATCTTATCATTTTCAATGACATGGATGTAGCTAGAATGTTTTATGCTAAGTGAAATAAGTCAGAGAAAAACAAATACCA
>CM053603.1:94698454-94775031 GCA_028646535.1 Procyon lotor
AAGGGTGGCTGGGATGCGGGCGGGGAGGGGGGGGTTAGGGATAGGGTGGCTGGGCTGTGGACATTGGGGAGGGTATGTGCTATGGTGAGTGCTATGAAATGTGTAGGCCTGATGATTCACAGACATGTACCCTGGGGCAAATAATACATTATATGTTAATAAAAAATAAATTAAAACAAAACAAACAAACAAAAAAAACAGGGCTTAATAATGACATCAGAACTGTGCTATGACCCCATGAAGAGGACAATGGAGAAGAAATAAAGGAACTTACTCCTACCTGGAATTTATTACATGCCAGGCACTGAGCTAGGTACTTTCATATTCCCTCTTCCATTCTTTTTTTTTTTTTCCTAAGATTTTATTTATTTATTTATTTGACAGAGAGAGAGACAGCAAGAGAGGGAACACAAGCAAGGAGCGTGGGAGAGGGAGAAGCAGGCTCCCTGCTGAGCAGGGATCCCGATGCGATGTGGGGCTCAATCCCAGGACCCTGGGATCATGACCTGAGCTGAAGGCAGATGCTTAACACCTCAGCCACCCAGGACCTGCAACACACACCTTCCATTCTTCACAATAACCCTAAGAAGTAGAATTTCTATCCCTATTTTTTAGAGGAACAAATTGAGTCTCTAAACAGCTGAATACCAGGCCTAGGGTACATGACCATGATCGGCAGAGCCAGGATGACCACCCATCCATTCTAAAGCCCATGCTCTTTCACTGCTGATTACAAACTGCCAGGATTTAGCTTCATGGATGGCAGGGGTGTTGGAGATTATATGCAGGATTTTAACAGAAGGAGATTGAGGAGAGTGCCATCCATATATCAGCAATGAGCCCTTCTCTCAGCGTAAGTTACTTGCAGCCTGACACAAACCTAGTGTGAGTGCATGGAGTATCTCCACTCTCCAAATCACTGCCTACAATGCTGCTTTAACTTGATTAAAATATTGTCCCTGCACACCCATGTCCCTGCTACAGCTGGAAGTCCTCCAGACTGGCACCCTGTGGGTATCAAGACTGCCACAAAACACATCCAGATGTGTACTGAATGGACAAATTTGAACATTTGGAACTTGGAATGGAGAGGTTAAGAGCAGGGAATACAGTCAGTTAAAAAGGGGCTGAATTTTGGCTATGTCCATTAATAGCTTTATGACCCTGCATGTTTTTAAAAAATAAACTTAAGTTTTAAAATAGTTTTGGTGCAAAACAATAAATCTTGTAACACTGAAAAAAATAAATAAATAAAATTAATAAAAAAAATAATAAAATAGTTTAGGTCTAGCCAAAAAAAAGAAAAAAAAGCAAAGATAGAACAGAGAGTTTCCTTATTCCCCTCAGTCTTATTATTACCATCTTGCATGATATGGCTCATTTGTTGCAGTTAATAAACTTAAATAGATACATTCTTATTAACCAAAGCACGCACTTTATTCATATTCAGATTGTCTTAGTTTCTAACTAATGCCCTGTTTCTGTTCCAGGTTCCTATCCAGCATGCCATATAACATTTAGCTTTTCTGTCTCTTTAGGCTCCTCTTAGCTGTTAGTTTCTCAGAGTTTTCTTGTTTTTAATGACCTGGACAGTTTAGAGGAGGACTAATTAGGTGTTTTGTAGAATGTCCTTCAGTTGGGATTTGTCTGGCGCTTTTTTCATGATTAGTCTTGTGTTTCGAACAGGAAGATCACAGAGGTAAAGCACCATTTTCATCACATCATATAAAGGAAACACACTACCAAAATGATTTATCGATGTTGCGCTCTGTTGATGTTGAGCTTGATCACCTGGGTGAGGTAGTGTTTGTTAGGCTTCTCCGCTGTAAAGGTACTCTTTTTCTCCCTTCTACATACTGTAAAGTCTTGGGAAGAAAGACACTACATGCAGCCCACACTAAAAGAATGGGCCCTTTGCCTTTCTGTGCCTCAGTTTCCTCAGATATAAAATTGGGGCTAATCATAGAACATATTTTGTAGATATACTGTACACATTGAGTTAATAAATTAAAACATTTAGAACAGTGTCTGGCACAGAATAAACCACAAATATTAAAAAGTCTTTTTTTTTCCAGCTTCTGTGGAAAAGCACATTGAGATAGTCATACATTTACCCATTCAACCATTTGATAAACATGTTTTTAGCACCTACTATATGTCAGGCACTGTCCTAATCATAAGATTACAATGAGCAAAAACAAATATAGCCCTCACCTATAGAATGTAGTGCAATCTAGCAAGAGAGAGAAATTAATGAAGTAATCACACAAATGAATGTATACTTCCAAATAATGACAAGTACAATGATGAAAAGTCATGTGGTGCTATGAGGGCATATTCCAATTCCATATTCTACTTATTTCTTCTCTGAAGTGACAGTTAAGCAGGCAGCTGAAAGATGGAGCCCTGGGGTACAAATCACTAAGGAAGCAACTGTGAGAAGAGCAATATGAGTAGGGTATAGAGAATGAGGAGGAGAGTAGTACGGTGGGAGGCTGAACAGGTAGGCAGAGCCAGAATAGACGGAGCCTGTGGACCACACTCTGGGTATTTATCCATAGTAGGCTTTGCAGATTTTCAAGCAAAGAGTGAACTGATGCAATGTCAAACACTGAAGAGATTACTCTAGCCACAGAGTGGAGCCAGGATTGGTTGAGCTCAGGGTAGATGTCGGGAGGCCAAGTTTCTGCAGTAATCCATGTGATAATGATGACAACTCACACCAGACAGATGGTCACAAAGAAATGAGAAGCAGAAGGACTCCAGAGTGGGACACAGACTGGGAACGAGAATGAAGGAGTCAGAACTATGAAGAATGACGCTACTTTTCTGTCTTGGCAGGCAGTGATACTAAGGGAAAGTGATACACTGAAAGAAGACAGGTATGAAACATATGGTGCATGAAAGGATGATGCAAGGGTATAAAAAGAATTAGGGGCCAGGTAGAGTAAGGACCCTGAAAACCACCTGAAGGAATCTGGACATTGTACATTAGAACAGAGGACAGATAGAAATATTTTAGGCAGGCCTGCCCCTAACATTTTCATGGCCCAGGTAAAGAATCTAGACGGAGTTCCTAATTCTGTATGTCCTAAAACTTTCCCTCACCACAACTCAAAAACAGGCAACCTCTAACTTGAAGGGGTCTCTAGCCCCTCACCCCTAACAGCACTGCCTTTTTTAGGTTCTTTAAAAGAACCTGAGGCTGGAAGGTTAAAATTTAGACTTCCAAAACTCCCTGGAGTTTGGTACTTGAATGTAGAGACGGGGGGAGAGGGGGGAGGAAGTCAGCCCTTAGCCTCTGGTCCCTAGCCCCTGGCCTGCCGGCCCCTTTTCCACCCTCTAATCTATCCTGTGCCATGAAGGACATTAAGTGTAAATCTATGGATAATCCAGCCCATTCATTCAAGCTCCAAACCATTTCCCATTACAACCTCCAGGAAAAGCAGCTGTCCCTTGGCCATCCCTGAACAGATTCCAGAAGCCAGCTGGGCAGGAGTGTTCAGGGTCCTGGACATCTACAGTGAGTTCTATAACAGGGATGTACATCCATGTGGGTACTGTGAACTCTGCTCCCACTTGGTGCTTGTTTTATGTCAGTTACATTCCCCATTAAAAGCAATACATTGTTGTATTGCTTTGAGCATAACTTACATACTGCCTGTCACATTTAAAATTTACTATTTTGAAATAATGGAAAAATTTAATGACCCGACCTTCCCAAACTCAATGACTGACTGAAATAAATGCTGCTTCCCTTTGAAAGTTCAAATAAAAGAAAAGCCATCATAATAATAAACATCATCACCATTCATCCTGGTCGTAATTACCCACTTATGCCAACCCCCCTCAAGATTTAAACTCTAGTTAAAATGCAGAAAGATGAACAGATTGAAGAATGTAGCTTATTTATTTACAACCAAAGTGAAAGTGCCATTCTTCACTCCAAAGACTTTAAGACAAATCTGACGGCTTAAATTACTCCCTACCAAAGGAAATGGTTTTGATAGAATAAGACATTAATAAACAATCTGGATTTTCCTCATTTATTTTTACTTTAGTTTTCATTTCTACTCTATATTTCAAAAGGCAGTTTATGATAAAAATCCATACACAACAGCAGATAGCGAAAAGTGAAGTTAAGGGGCGCCTGGGTGGCTCAGTGGGTTAAAGCCTCTGCCTTCAGCTCAGGTCATGGTCTCAGGGTCCTGGGATTGAGCCCCACATCGGGCTCTCTGCTCAGCAGGGAGCCTGCTTCCCCTTCTCTCTCTGCCTGCCTCTTTGCCTGATCTCTCTCTGTCAAATAAATAAATAAAATCTTAAAAAAAAAAGTAAAGTTAAGAAAAAGAGAATCTGTTTAGAGAAAAATGGGAATAATTTTATCAGGAATCTGAAATAAGACATTATTCATGAGTACTAAATTAGCTCTGAGTTTCCCAGCGGCCAAGGTAAAGGAAAAAAAAAACAAAAAACTGAGGAGCCTCATATATGTCTCAGAGCTTGAAAGGAGCACATTCTCAGTTCTTTAAAAGAGACACACCTCCCCCCGCCACCAAAGTCATATCAAAAGGTGCCTCCAAGTAGCAATGTTAAGGGCTGCAAAATTACTTCATTTCATTATTAGCCCTGCATATAATCTAAATGTATTCCAAGAAGACATGTGTGTGGAGAATAATCTAATGCCGAGCGCATGCTTCCTAAAGAACAGGACTGTTGCAGGGATCAACTTTAGAGAACAGAGAATACAGAGAGCTGGTGTGTCCCTGATGCTCTCTGTCCCACATCAATTGCCCCAGGAGCATTTGTAGCCAATACAACACGAAGCTTTAAATGCTTGTGCTCCTGTTAACTAGAAAATGTGTTTCAAAAGGTTTATATTATAGTTAGCTAAAAGGAATTACACATGTAAAGAATTTCAAGCTCAAAGGAAATATGGCTTAACTTACGGTGCCATTCATAAGTCATCTCAGCAGCCAAAGTGAACCCAGACAAAACACTGTAAAAGCCTAAGTTATGCTTGGTAATATGCCAGCCTCCTTTCACCATGATAGACTTATGCAGAAACTGAGATTTTTAAATTATCAAATGGCTGTAGATAGTAGTTTTTCTCTTCTAAGTAATAGAACCCCTAAGTTGTTCAGGTTAGCAATATGCCCAACTTAAAAGAATCATTTTCCATTCCCTTACAGCAATGGCTGGATATGCTGGTCTTGGGACACAGTTATGGCCAAGAAGAAATGAGCAAAGTCTACCAGAAGGGCCTGTAGGGAACTTGCTAAATAGGACAAACTCAACTCACACTTGCGCTTTTTTTTTCTCCCTCTCCATCCTTCATCTTGTTAGAAAACAAACAAGATATCTGGAGAAAGACCAACCATCTGGGGACAACGAGTATAAAAACCAGAGATGAGAACACCGAAAAGGGAGCTGGAAAGAGCTTGGGTACTTGACAACTTCCTCAAGCAACTCCACTAGCTCTGGACTGCCTACCCCCGCAATTCTTCTGACATGAAAAAAATAAAATCTTTTTTAGTTAGCCGCTGTAGATGGGTTTTCATTAGACTCAGCAGAATGTAATCCCTAACTGAAAAGTAGGCACATACCCCCTCTCTAAATGCCTCTTCAACAAACTGAAAGTAAAATGGAGACTTCAAGTCCAGGGAGAATGGGCAGAATAGAATAAACCTCCCCTTCAGAACAGCATTCATTCTGGTGGCAGAAGCATTGCAGGTGTTCACCAAATCCTATTTTCCGCATGGTCCCACTGCTGAGCACATTTCACAGCTTTCCCCAGATGTGGCCATGCATCTGAGTTCTGCCCAGTGAAATAGGGAAGGGAGTACTGTATGCCATTTGCAGATTTGGTGCATTAAAACTTTCCTTTGCAATTTACCATGCTAGCTTTATTCCCACACTCCAGCTGAATGTAAAAGAGGAAGAGCTCCTGGAAAATGACAAAGCAAAACAAAGAGGCCCGGTCCCGGACCCAGAGGGCAGAACCCTGCACTTGGAGAAGCTGGACAAGGACAAACAAAAGGAAGCACTGATTGTGTTAAGTCACTAAGATTTTAAGGTTGCTGTTACAGAAGTCAGCCTACTATGAATATAACTCTAGGGATGGTCTCCAAAGTGGAGGGCAAGCAATTGAGGGGGTATGCAAGATGATCCTCTAAAGTACAGGATAAAAATATTACAACTACATTTTTAATTAACCAACTTTGGGCCATTTTTACATATGTATAATATGTTGGTTAAGTGCTATATAAATATACTTATATTGAAAGTATGCTCAAAGACTGTATTTTCAGGGATCATTTCTATAGTTTGTTACTAGAAAGTATGCTCAAAAAGGTTTTTTACTAAATGGGATGCACAATTCTAAAAAATCATGAATGTCATTGTTCTAGAGAATTGGTTTTAAAGCATTTTTAAGATCCAAAAATCACTCTTCGAATGAGAACTTCCACATGAAGCCATTACAGAAAACAGGTGATGGCACTGTTGCTATGGTTAATGAGGGTAGAAACCCCAAACCCAATCCCTCCGCCCCACCCCAAAAGAAATGAAGCTACAGCAACAATGGAGTAGAAGTCTCAGTATTGAGGTTTTACACAAGGCTTTGATTAGAAAGAATATGACATTAATTTTTAAAGCAATCATGCTATATAGAATTATAGAACGTTCTAAAAATCCTTATAGTGGACCTATATTTCTTGGTTTAAATTGGTTTGAATTGATCACTCATAAACTGGCTCTTACTACAAGATGAAGGGGGTAGGAAGACCTGACCACTTAGCTTTGCTTGGTTCTGTTGTGAAATTTCTTCACCTTCCTTTAAATTGAGGGAATAGAACAGGAGGATGGAAAAAAGAGAGGAAATGGCAAAGCTAAGAAAAGGTGATAGTGTTTCTCAGCTGGAAACCAGCAGCTGCTTTAACATCTCTGGCTTCTACTTGAAGATGCACAGAAGAGCCAAGCAGAGGCCAAGTCCCATATCCTAGTTCCTCTTTCATTAGGTTGAGGGTGCAAAGAAGCTCAGAATTTAGCCCAAAGAAACTACTTAAAACCATTCAGAAACAAGAAGTCTTGCGTGAAATTAAACCTATGTTACGGATAAGTGTGAAGTATAAAACAATTATTCACACAACAAAGAACCCCAGAAAATACAGTATACTGTTTCTATGGCAAGATTATACAGAAACCCAAATGCACTCAGGGAACTTGGAGCCTGTTTCTTCTCCCCTCTCCTCTCTTCTCTCTTCTCTTCTCTTCTTTCTTCTGTACGAGTTAGGGGTGGGGCTTAGGGAGGGGAAGAGGGAGAAGGAGGAGCAGACTCCCCACTGAGCAGGGAGCCCGGTATGGGACTCGATGTGGGACTCCATCCCAGGACCCTGAGATCACGACTGGAGCTGAAGGCAGATGCTTAACTGATTGAGCCACCAAAGCTCCCCGGAGCCTATTTCAATCATTCTCTAATCCATAAAAATGAGCTCAGCAAATTAACAAGTGTCAGTATGAAGCATGCAAAACTCTGACTAATTTCTTTTTTTTCTTTAGGGTAGGGAGAAGGAAAAGGAAATAATAACAAAATTACCCTCAGCAGCCAAGTACAGACTGAAAGGAATAATCAACTAGAACTGTTATTTGACTTTCTATTGTCTCTAACAAGCTTATGTTGTCAAATATTTGCATTTGTTTTTAAGCTATCACCGTCTCTTAATTTTTGAATGTATAAAAATAAATGTTTTTTGACTTTTTCCCCTATTAGGGCACTATCCATCTTATATACTACTTCAGGCTCCATCGAGTCCATACAATTTATATTGTCAGAGATCACAGAGTAAGCAGTAGTTAATTAGAGTTGCAGGTCTTCCATCCCTAAGTGCTTTCCCCAGCCAGTGCCTCCAGTTGGGTGCCCAGCTTCTGACAGGTACCGATGATGTAATTACCATCTCAGCCTACTGCATCGAGGTGCCAAGGATATTCATAACATCAGTGTTGTAAGGGCAGAGCTATCTTTGAACTCGGTGTTGCTTACTAAATGAACGTAAAGCAACTCAGAGGATGATAAAAAGCAATTCTTTAAATGGAATGTCCCTGTAAGAATATTCATTTGCTTCTCTGTGACAGATGCTGTCACAGGGCTTAAACGTAACTTCTCTTTCTTTTCCTCCCTTTGAATATGTTTGCTGTCCTGATGATAAATCTACAGTCTACCCTGAGCTGCAGAAAAACAGCTGGGGCTTTTCTGTATGCCAAGGCTGTGGGCCACATCTATCATCCTCTTGCTTTGTTTTCCTTTTAATTATCTCACTTCAGTCAGAAATTTGACTTCAAATCATAAGCCTAAGGAGAAACTAGATTTTAATTTACAGAAGTGCAGCTAAATATTTTTGTTCTAAGACCTTCTTTCATAATAAAGATGGGAGCCCCAGGCCTCCTTAAACCAAACGGCAACTATAAACATTTTTCTTCATGGCATGTATTTTTGCTTCAAAAAACAAACCTGACTTCACCTACAGCCCATCAACCAAAAAGTTATTATAAGATTACATTCCCCTTTTCCAGTCTGCCACCCAGCACACAATACCATAAATTAATCACACATTAGAGATGAATTTTCTTAAATGGGTCATTTCTTCAGGAACTTCTGAAGGTTGATTTAGACTCTAGCTGGGGCTAGGTGACCTCTTTGGAGGAGGGCCCACTCTGCTCCACTTCATTGGGAAAGCACTCCCTCTTTCTCCTTATTTTCCCTCCACCTCTGCAGGTCCCACCCCCAAACAAGCTGGGTCTGCATTAAGACTGCTCAAACAAGCTCACCCATTCATTAAGCACAAGGTCTATCCAAAGCACCACAACTGTGCTGCTCATGGCGGAGTTGTTCTAGGTCCCCCATAACCCCAATATAACAGTGAGCAGGACTGGATCAGGTCCCATGTATGTCACAGTTCTAGAGAAATTTCACAACAATTAAGAGAACTGGTGGTCTCAGGATCAGAGGGAGGGGAGAGAATAGTTAACATTCCCCAGCATTCTGTCCAGCGGCCTTTGTCAGAGATATTAAAGTCTTTCAAAGGGGATATATTGCTTCTATATGTCCAAAGGTCTCGGTTAACTGCTTTCCTTTTATATTCGTTTTCTTTCAAGAAAAAAAAAAAGGCCTTTACAACTTCCAATAAGAAAGGTGAGTTCATGTTTCAAGAAAACTGATTGAATGAACTCAGACATGTCGGTGTTGTCAGTGATGTCTAAGAAGGTGAAAAAAAATCCAATTTTATAGGTCAGGTTGGGTGATGGGGTGGAAAAGTAAACAAATGGCAAAAATCTGTGGGGTAGGCTCAAATTTTAGAGACAGAAGGAGCTAAAAGCTCTTTAAATCCAAGCACCAACTCAGTTAGACAAGTAAACCGAGTCTGTAACTTGCTTGCAAAAAGCAGGTGGCAGAATGAGGGCTCTCCTCAGGTAATCAGGGACTGTTGAGCACCTACAGCATGCAGTATATAAGGGGCTCTTAGGACAGTGACGAATTCTTCCCAAAAAATCAGCAACATAAGTAGGACTCATTATAGCATTTCTCAAAATGGACTAATTATATGGTTTGCTTTCAAAGAACTCGAAGGAAAAAAAACTCAAGACACAATACTGCATTACACTAAAAAATTAAAAAGGTATTTAAATATGTATAAATGTAAAACTAAATCCCTCATGCTTATTGTTCTTTTAAGCAACTATCAAACCAGAACAAATTTGAAAATTAAATGCAAATAAAACTACAAAACCAATACAACCCAATTAATAGCAGTATTTTAATGTGACAAATTTATGTGCTTTTGCTAAAACCAAATCACCTTTGGGAATATGCATGTGGTGCTGACTGCTACGGCACAAGTTCATTTGGGCTAAGCAGGCCCATTTCACCATATACAAGCGATCTCATATGATCCCTGCAAGGCCAACTTCTGGTCTTCCTCCTGAGCCATAGGAAGTTGGGATCATTTGGCACCAATACTAGCATGTATACAAGTGAGTGTTCAGTTACAGGATGGTCCAGAAGATGTTTAGTCTAATTTTTAGACTCTTATCAAAACAAAAGTTCTAATTTTAAAGATTGTCATAGAACATACACCACAGCCTCAAGAATATAGTCTCAAACCACTCTGAAAGATACTGATCAATTTATTATTTGAAGTTATTTTTCACTGTTTTCCATTTAAAATCCTAGAGTAGAAAGCTGGCTCAAAGAGGAATATTTTCAATATGATGTGATTAAGATGGAGTTTTTATTAGATAGTTTTATATAATTTCAAGCTAGAACATCATTTTAATACTTGAATTCTATCCACTACCATGAATGCACTTCATCAATTTTCTGGTGATAGATTATAGGACACTCTCTATATTCACAAAGTTTTGTCTTAGAGCTTAGTGGGAATATGAAAATCATAAATGTAAATCAAAACTATGCAGCAGTTACATATAAGTCGTTAGTGAAGCTAAACCACAAGGTGGGAATACTGGCAGCATAGAGGACTACAGCAAGAGCAGTAAGACCCAGGGCAAGTATTTAAAACTATGATTTACAAGACCACATCAATAAGGTTTGCTGTAAGCTTCTTCTATTATCATAAAGGACCTAGTCACCTTCTTATGCATGTCATTTTCTTTTAAGCTTCATTGTATACAATGTTGCACTAAAATTCCTTTAACCATAATTTGATTGGATACTATTAAGTATGAAAACAGATTTCAACTTGATGCAACAGATAGAAAAGACTATTATCAAACACCCTTAATTCTCAGATTCACAGTCCTTAAACTCTTTTCTACCAGTGTAGCACAGCCTGTATCTGTTAGAAGTTCAATTGAGGATTCATCCATGGGGTGCCCACTGTCTGACAAGTACTACACTGGATGCTGGGAATACACAGTGAATGAGAGGGAACAGTTTCTTGCAATGGTCACATTGCCTCCGTCAATAACCATCATGGGAGAGCATCTAATGTGATAGCAGAATCAAGCACAAGGTGAAGAAGGGGCACTGGAGAGGAATAAATCATTGTGCCTAGGCTGGAGGAAAGGAAAGCCTTCCTAGAAGAAATAACTTTCTAGCCAGGCTTTGAGGAACTAAAAAAGAGTTCACTACGAGACCAAATGGGAGAAGATGCAGAGGAAACACAGATGCAAAGGCACGTAAAGATAAAACAGTGTAATGTGATGATAATGATGATAATCATAGAGCTAGCCTTCACTGAGTGGCTCTGTGCACCAGGCACTATGTTAAACACATTAGGTGCACTATTTCACTTAATCTTCATAACAGACTTATCTGCATTCTATTGATGAAGACTTGAGCCTTAGAGAGATTCATCTGCCAAAGATTTTACAGCTAGTAAATGGCAAAGTTCAGGTCAAGCCTAGAACAAGGTCCTCACAGCCTACAGTTTCCACCTCTCTGCTCCATAGTTCAGAAAGCTATAAATAGTCTGATATTGCTAAAGCATGAATTAGAAGGCAGAGAGAAAAAAACATATGTGATTGCTAGAATACTACATTTCTATCAGTATTTATATGTATGAGCAAAAAATATTGTAAATCCCTCTCAAAGTTGTTGCAAAAGATAGAGTGATGCTTCATATATGAATCAACTATTATTGTTTATATGTATTAGAGATCTTAGTTCTATAATTTCTAATATCATTCTCAGGAAATGTGGATTTTTGTTTACTTATTATTTTTAATATTTAAGTGGATATGCTTTTTCCTAAGATGGTCATGTGTAAATAAATCATAAATTAGATAAAATTATTTACTAGTACACGTCTCAATTCCACATTTGGAAATCAACACGCATACACACCAGATACACCAAATATAGAACCTGAGGCTGTCTCCAGAAACCAGTAAAATAACAGGGACTATGATTATTTGTTACTGAAACGGTAGAGCTTTTAATTGGTGAACAACACAAAATTACAAGAACTGGCATGTTTTTCAGCTAATACAATTAAAAAGTCTATGGCACTATGTGCTCTCAGCCTTTGAGAAATTTCATTTGCTTTTTTTTTTTTTTAATCTGGTTATTTGAGAGTTAAAGTGCAGTTTTCTCTATAGTTGAGAGTAAGTAAATATCATTAACATAGGCTCCTTAGTAAACCAAGAGTTAACAGTTGTGGGTTGTATGATCAGCTCCTTAAATGTCCTGCTCTCCTCAAGTGAACCTGACAGAAAGGGTGGATTTATGTATTTAAATTACCACAGTTAGAGAAAAGCCTTGTAGGGGAGCTAATCCCTTCTACCCAACAAAAGGGGAAAACCATAACAAAAACAGCAGGCATGAAAACAATTTTCCAGCAACCTACTCAGTAAATGCCAGGTGCTAGATTCATTTTACCCAGTTTCTACCCAGCTCAAGGATGCCATAAGACTAGTGAGAGGCAGAAATATCCACGTATAAAGATTTCTGGTTGTGAACTCAGTGCTTGTCATTGGTAAATCAAGATCAATTTATTCACCTCACAGGGCTGCTGGGAGGCTTAAATTAGATAATGTGTTCACAGGATCTAGCAATCCTGAAACCCAGGAGGCATCCAATATAGTTTGATCCCATCCTCCCCACACACACAAATTCCATTCTCTCCCTACAGTCTGGTGGGGACTTTCAAATAATATCATTTTTCATTATAGTAGTTCCTTAGAAATCTGAAGACCAAAAAAAAAAACAATAAAACACAAGGAGTTTATAGCATAATCGTTTGATGTTTTTTTAACTTCAAATAGTTGCTTCTGTGACTAAGTGGTAGGCGTGAGAGGGTATCAAGATGATGGGAATTTACTGCTGAGCCCTATCTTGGGGCATGAAATTCACCAATAAATTACTGCAGCACAGTTTCACAGCTAATACAGCTATGTAAATCACTGTTTGAGAGTCTTTTTTTTTTTTTTTTGGAAAGACTCAATGTAAGTGACCAAAAAGAATATAAGGTATTTTTGCAAACAAATCTGCCTCCACCCCCAAAAAAAGTCTTTGTTGTTTTTTTTCTTCATCACCTATTTTATGTTGGGGAGAATGCATTCCTTTTTGATCCCAAAAATTAAACAATTAAAAGGCCAAAGAATTGTGTTTACTTTTGAATCAAGGAACACTATTACTCGATCCTAGGACTCAGGGATCATGACCTGAGCCGAAGGCCTAACTGACTGAGGCACCCAGGCGCCCGCCATCTTTAAATTTTTTAATTTTATTCTACAAGATGAGAAAATATCGGGTTTGTAGGCAATGAGTGGTTAACAAAATGCACGCAAATCAAGTAGTGAATTTTAACCAGATCTTTACTGTCCTTATTGCTGACAGAAAAGGAGAGCTGGGAAATTTAATCTCAACTTGTCAATATTTATCATCTCTAAATAAAACAGCAATCACAATGGAAACTTCTCAGGGCTCCTGGCAGACACTTATATTAACCAAGTTTTCAATTCACTTACTTGAACTAGATATTAATGTCATCTTCACCAACGCAATATTAAAGTTCTTTTCACACCCGTCAAGTTGTTTTCCAGAAATTTTCTTTAAAAACCACAAATGCAACATGCACATGCTCAATTTACACAGCTATTTTGGGACAACCTGGGTAAGCAGGAATTGGGGATGACAGAGTGTTCTTCAGGTTACATTTATCCCCGTCACGAGTGCCAAAACCTAGAGAACACCCAATGAAAGAATGAATACATGAACACCATCTGCCTTGATTGTTAGAAATTTTAGGCTTTGGGTACTTAGTACCTCCACTTATTAAATGCCTGACCTTTGGCTATTTGCTTACCCTCTCTGTGCCTCTCTTTCCATAAAAGAAAGTAATAACCATACTTACGTTGTTGTGAGAATTAAAAAAAGTAAAAGAATAGAAAGCACTTAGGATAATGCCTGGCATATGGTAAATGCTTAATAAATTATTATTGATATTACTTTCAGCCTTATTACTATTATTTATTACTTATCAGCTTATTAATATTACTATCGGACTCAACTGCACTGTCCTTAAATTGGACAGAAGCTTCATTAGTTGGTAGATATCCATTTTTCAGAAAATAAGTAAAAGACTAAGGATTTCAAGCAGTTAGATCAGGTAATGAGTTTTTCTTAAGAAAGACATCTCTACATGAATCACAGTAAAAAAAAAAAAATTAGGGGGAGGTGATAATTTTCAGTAGAACAGAAGAGCTGACTTCACAAAAGGACTCCCATAACGTCATCTTGGTAATAGGATCCTTTGGGGCCTATAAAGCAAAACTTGATTTATAAAAATATAAACAACAAACAAAGAGCATGTACATTAGCTTTTCAGCCACACTACAGGGAGCGGGTCTTAAAAAAGTCATTCATGAGTCTGTTTTTTGCCAATTCCAGAGACCGGTGTCCTTTCAAATGCCTATCATATAGCTCACCATTCTCCTTCCTGAACATTTTCTCTGCTTTCTCTCTCTGCCTTCCCTTCTGTTTCAATGGCTATTCTTCCTCAGTCTGTTTTGCTGGGCACTCCTCCTCATCCTGACTTCCAAGTGTTAAGGTACTCTAGAGCTACAATCCTTTGCCTTCTTCTCTTCTTTTACTCCTGGGAGCCTGGCTTTAAAACTATCTATACAGAGATAGCTCTCATGTTTGTATCTCAAGGCCTAAACCCTCCTCCAAGCTCTTTGTTGCTTCTCTACTTGATGAGGTCCCTAGATGTCTAGCAGATATCTCAAAACAAGCATGTCTAAACCACAGCTCCTGGCTTTCCAATTAAAGTCTGCTCCATCCTAAGTCTTTCCCATCTCAGTCAGTGCTTCCATCATTCCCTACCAGTCAATTCACTTTGGTTCCTTCATTTCCCTTGTATCTGTCACCCAATCATGCCCCTTTCTCCATACACACATTCAATGAATTATCAAATCTTATTTGCAGTATTTTGAAATGTATTTCAGATCTGACCACTACTTACCATTCCTATAGCTACCACCTTAGACTATAGTAATAGTCTCCTAGCTGGTACCTCACCTTTCATTTTTTTTGCCCCTATAATCACTCAAAGTGATCTTCTTAAAATGTAAGTCAGATCACATAACTCCCTGGCTTAAAACCTTACAATGGCTTCCTGACATACTTACAATGCCCTCATCATGGCCTATAAGACCTTGTAAAGTATCACTTGCCTATAGTCTGCTATAGTTTAAATGTTTGTGTCCTTCCCCTGCCCAAATTCATATGGTGAAATCCTAAACCCTGAAGTGATGATATAAAAAAAATGAAACTTTCAAGGCAATTATGTCAAGAGGGCTTTACCTTGGGGCACCTGGGTGGCTCAGTGGGTTAAGTCTCTGCCTTCAGCTCAGGTCATGATCTCAGGGTCCTGAGATTGAGCCCACCTTGGGCTCTCTGCTCGGGAGGGAGCCTGCTTCACCCTCTCTCACTGCCTGCCTCTTTGCCTACTTGTGATCTCTCTTTCTCTCTCTCTGTCAAATAAATAAAATCCTAAAAAATAAAGAGGGCTTTACCTTCATGAATGTAATTTGTGTCCTTATAAAAGAGGCCTAAAAGAGTTCTCTCACTTATTCATGTGAGGATAAAATCAGAAGTTGGCAGCTGGCAAGCCAAAAGAGGGTCCTTACCACAACCCAACAATGCTGGTACCCTGACCTTGACTTCCAGCATCTGCAACTGTGAGCAACAAATTCCTGCAGTTTATAAGGCACCCAGTCTATGGTATTTTGTTATAGCAGCATGAATGGACTAAGACACCATGTAGCTCATTTCCACTTGTTCACCAAGCTGCAACCTCAGGAGCCTCCTACTTGTTCATCAAACCACCAAGCTTGTTCTCCCCTCTCAGCTTTCAAACCTCCTCTTCCTTCTGCCTGGGACATTCTTGGCCTGGATTTTTCTGTGAATAGACTCTTCTCATTCTCATTTATTCAAATATCTTGACTAATGAATTTAAATTATCTACAACCACCACAAGTCTTTCTCAAGCCCCTTATAACTTCCTGAAACTATATATTTACTTATTCATTGTCTCTCCTATGAGAATATAAACTTGAATGCAATAGAGATTTTGCTTGTTACCTCTACCACTATATTTTCAGCACCTAAGACAGTGCCTGGAATATAGTAGGAGCTCAACAGAGATGTCCTAATGAATTAATCTACTATCTTCCTCTTCAGTCTATAGCTCCAGAAGAATGGATTAGGTATCTGGAGTTAGGAGAGGATTCAATGTAACAAAATCATCAGTAATAAAAACTCACAGACTATTCCCCAAAGGCGTCTGAATCTAAAATATCACCACACACAAAGATATATGTGTTTGAATCTCATCTCCATGTTTCACCTGTATATAACTTCAACAATTTATTTAATCTTTCTGAGGTTCAGTTTCCAATAAAATGGGGGTACTATTACTAACTGGCTGTGTCATTAGGACAACTACAAGTTCTTGGATTCAGTGGTCATGTCTTGATTTCATTCATGCATTTGTCCATTCAAGCAACATCTTCATAGAGTACCTAATATGTTCTAGACAATGAATTAGTTACTGAGAAATTAACCATCCAACAGTGAGCACAGCAGACACTGATTGAGACTCTTGGGAACTTATTGGCTAGTAAAGCATAATAAAGTGCTATTTTTGCTTCAATAAGGGAAAAACAATCAACATGGAATGGGAGCCTAAGCATACTCTGGAGAGGAGATCAGGAAAGACTTTTTTAAGACTTTATTTATTTGATAAAGAGAGAGCAAGAGAGGGAACATAAGCAGGGAGAGCGGGAGAGGGAGGAGCAGGCTGAGCAGGGAGCCCGATGCAGGGCTCAATCCCAGTACCCCAGGATCATAACCTGAGCCTAAGGCAGACGCTTAATGACTGAGCCACCCAGTCACCCCCAGGAAAGACTTCTTGAATTAATTTACATTTAAGGAGAAATATAAAGAATGTATAATTATAGATGTTATCTAAGTGGTGAGCATGGGGACCAAACAAGAATGCAAAGATTTCTGCTACTTTAGAAGAATGTAAAGAAGCCATGATTAAACTTCAGGATATAGAGAAATGATGGGAAGCCACTGCAGTGAGCAGGAGCTCTAGGAGTAGATAAATAAAATATGGTAAATTTATAACATAAAAACCAATGCAGAATTAGAAGCAGCAAACTAGCTGTATGCTAGTTTAACATAAATAGATAGGCGAAATGTATCGAGGGAAAGGTAAGAAAGGAGAGCTATAACACAATAACACTTATATGAATTTAAATACACATCAAGACTACATATTTTAAAAGAAATCATACATCAAACACATTTAATTGAATGTCTTGGAAAGGGAAAATGAGTGTGGTAATCAGAGATTAAGAGGAAAATAAATTCGTAAAACAAAAAAGGGACCTTGCTTGACCTGCTGATGAGAGTGTACAATGAACTGAGAAGTGGGATTAACTCAGTTTTGAATCTAAGTCCAAAGGGAAGGAACAAAAGAAGGAAGGTAGGAGAAGGCCAGAAACTAAATCACCAGGAGACCAAGGAGAGAACACTTAAGGCATGTTTGGGGAAGAGCAAATGGTTCTGTGTGGCCTGACATCCCTGTGAGATCACAGACATTTGCTTTGCTCATTTTCAAACTGTCAACTGCCCACTAACTAGCCCTGTTGACGCCTTGGGCCAAGAAGCACAGAGACTGGACAGAGGTTCTCTCTGCCTCACTACCTTGTCCTTGAAATGAAACAAAGAAACCCATGTAGGTGTGTGCAAATTTAATATATGTGAAATTAAACCACTGCAGAGTTTCCATATCAAAAACGAGAAAATAAACTACCCAGAATTATTCCTTTTCAAAAACATTATTTCATATTTCAGCCTCACCAGTTACTAGGAATTTAAAGTGTCTCTGTCTGATGTAAAGAGAAATGAGGGATACATCTGTCCCAGGAAATCACCAACTTAGATATAATACTGCAGAAAGTGAGTGATTAGATGTCAACTCTGGGAAGATCCCTCACAGACTTCTAAAAAATACCAGCATTATGGAATTTTAGATTTAGTCCAAAAAAAGGAAAGCACAAAACATGTTTCATAAATATTTTATTTCAAAACTGCAAGTTTTAGTTTGGGCTTTTTTTCCTAAATTACTCTATAAAACATTTTTGCTCCTCTTTTTCATTTATTTTTTTATTCAAACTGTGTTATTTTAGTTTCAGGGGACAATATAATGAATCACAAGTTCTAAACATTTCTCAGGGCTCATCAAGATAAGTGTACTTTTAATCCGTATTACCTATTTCACATCTTACCTTGCCTACCTTCCCTCTGGCAACAACCAGTGTTTTCTTTTGTTTTTTGTCTCTCTTTTTTATTTTACTGTTTTGTTCTTGTTTCAAGTTCTTACTTAAATTCTAGTTAGTTAACATAGAGTGTTATATTAGTTTCGGGAGTAGAATTTAGTGATTCATCACTTACATATAACACCCAGTGCTCATCACAACTGCCTCCTAGATACCCATCACTTATTTACATTTAGCTCATCCACCTGCTCACCTCCCCTCCAACAACCCTCAATTTGTTTTCTATAGTTAAGAGTCTTTAATGGTTTGCCTCTTTCTCTTTTTTATTTCACATATGTTCATCTGTTTTGTTTCTTAAATTCTACATATGACCTATTTCACTTGCATTACTGGGTCCACCCATATTGTTGCAAGATTTCATTCTTTTTTATGGCTGAATAATACTCCAGTGTGTGTGTGTTTGTGTGTGCGTGTGTGCACGTGCACACACCACATCTTCTTTATCCATCATCTATTGATAGACACTTGGGATGCTTCCATAATTTCACTCTTGTAAATAATGTTGCAATAAATATAGGAGTGCATATAGCTTTTGGAATTAGTGTTTTCATTTTCTTTGGATAAATAGCCAGTAGTAGAATTTCTGGATCATATGGCAATCCTATTTTTAATTTTTTGAAACAATTCCGTATTGTTTCCCATAGTGGCTATACTAGTTTACACACCCACCAACAATGCATGTGGGTTCCTTCCTTTCCACATTTTCACCAACACTTGATATTTCTTGTGTTTTTATTTTAGCCATCATCACAAGTGTATAGTGATATCTCATTGCCGTTTTAATTTGCATTTCCCTAATGACTGAGCATCTTTTCAAGTGTTTGTTGGTCATCTGTATGTCTTCCTTAAAAAAAACTCTATTCATGTCTTCTACCCATTTTTTAATTGGGTTGTTTGGTTTTTTGGTATTGAGTAGTTTAAGTTCTTTATGTATTTTGGGTATTAACCCCTTACCAAACATATCATTTGGAAATATCTTCTCCCATTCAGGAGGTTATCTTTTTGTTTTGTTGATGACTTCCTCTGTTGTACAAGGGCTTCTTATTTTGGTGTAGTCCCAAGAGTTTAATTTTGCCTCAGCATACCTATCTAGAAAAACATTTCTATGGCTGATGTCAAAGAAATTATTGCCTACATTTCCTTCTAGAAACTTTATGGTTTCAGGTTTGACATTTAGGTCTTTAATGTTTTTTGAGTTTATTTTAGAGTATGGTGTAAGAAAGTGATCCAGTTTCACTCCTTTGCATATACTTGTCCAGTTTTCCCAATGCTGTTTGTTGAAAAGACTAACTTACCACAGTAAGAATAGAAGTGATCATCCCCAACCTTATAAAGATTATCTTACCAAAAAAAATCTAAAACCAACATCATAATTAATGGTAAAAGATTGAATGCTTTTCTTCTAAGATTAGGAACAATGCAAGAATTTTGGCTCTCATTATTCAACATGGAAATGTCTAGCCACTATAATAAGTTACTTGAAAGCAATAAAAGGGATATTGATTGAAAAGGAAAAAATAAAACTCCATTTCCAAATGAAAAAAAAAAGACAAGACTATTTTCTCCATTCATATTCTTGCTTCCCTTTTGAAGATTAATTTACCATAAAAGCACAGATTTATTTCTGGACTCTACAATTTTCTATTGATCTATTTTTCCGCCAGTACCCTACTGTTTTAATTCCTACAGCTTTGTAGTATATGTCGAAATCTGGGACTGTGAAACTTCCAGCTTTTTTTTTTTCCCCCCTGAAGATTACTTTGGCTATTTGGGGTCTTTTGTGCTTCCATACAAATTTTACGGTTATTTGTTTTACTTCTGTGAATAATGCTTTTGGTATTTAATAGGCATTGCATTAAATCTATAGATTGCTTTAGGTTGTATCAACATTTTAACAATATTGTTTCTTCCAATCCATAAGCATGGAGTATCTTTCTATTTGTTTGTGTCATCTTAAATTTCTTTCTTCAATGTTTTATAGTTTTTGGAGTACAGATCTTTCACCTCCTGGTTAAGTTATTAGATATTTTATTTTTGGTGCAATTGTCAATACGATAGTTTTCTTAATTTTTCTTTCTGCTACCTCATTATTAGTGTATAGCAATTTTGTATATTAATGTATATTAATTTTGTGTTCTGTGATTTTACTAAATTCATTTATCAGTTCTGGTAGTTTTTTAATGCAGTCTTTAGAGTTTTCTTTATATAGTATAATGTGATCTGCAAATAGCAAAGTTTACTTTTTCTCTGACAATGTGGATATCTTTTATTTATTTTTCTTGTCTGATTGCTATGAGTAGGACTTCCAGCACTATGTTGAATAAAAGCAGTGAGAGTGGACATCCTTGTCTTGTTCCTGATCTTAGAGGAAAAGCTCTCAGTTTTTCACCATTGAGTATGATGTTAGCTGTGGGTTTTCCACAAAAGGCCTTTCTTATGTTGAAATATGTTCACGCTAAACCTACTTTGTTGACATTTTTTATCATGAATGCATGTTGTACATTGTCAAATATGTGTTCCACACCTACTGAAATGATCATATGGTTTTTATTCTTTCTCTTATTGATGTGATGTATCATGTTGATTGACTGGCAAATATTCCTGGGACTTGAATCCCAGGAATAAATCCCACTTAATAATGTATTTAATGTATTGTTGGGTTCAGTTTGCTAATATGAGTCACCCAGATGCCCCAGCAAATAATTTTTCTTAATGTTCTCTTACAATTCTTTGTATTTCTGTGATATAGGTTGGTATTTCTTCTCTCTCATTTCTGGCTTTGAGTCTTCTCTCTTCTTTTTTTGATGAATCTGACTAAAGGTTTATTAATTTTGTTGATCTTTTCAAAGAACTAGCTCCTGTCTTCATTAATCTGTTGTACTGATTTTTTTTTTTTAGTCTCTATTTCATTTATTTCTGCTCTAATCTTTATTATTTCCTTTCTTTTCCTCATTTTGAGCTTTGTTTTTTCTTCTTTTCTAGCTCCTTTAGATATAAGTATAGGTTGTTTGAGGTAAGTCTGTACTGCTATAATCTTCTTAGAACAATTTTTGCTGTATTCCAAAGATTTTGTGCCATTGTGCTTTCATTCTCATTTGTCCCCATGTATTTTTTAATTTTCTCTTTGATTTCTTTGTTGACTGGTTCAATTTTTAGTAGCATGTTATTTAGTTAGCTCCCATGTATTTGTGTTCTTTCCAGATTTTTTCTTGTGATTGATTTCTAGTTTCATACCATTGTGATTAGAAAATATGCATGATAAATTTCAATCTGCTTAAATTTACTGAGACTTGTTTTGTGGCCTAACGTGATCTACTGCTCATTTTCCATATACACTTCAAAAGAAAGGGCATTCTTCTCTTTGGTGATGGAATGTTCTGAATGTATCTGTTAGGTCCACCTGTCCAATGTGTCAATCAAAGCTACTGTTTCATTGTTGATTTTCTGTCTGGGTTATCTAGCCATTGATATAAGTGGGGTATTGAAGTACCCTACTATTATTGTATTACTGTCAATTTCTTCTTTAATGTCTGATAATAATTGCTTTATGTGTTTGCTCCTTGTAGAGCAAAAAAAAATGTAGACCTTAAAACACCCTAAATTAGTCCATAAACTATTATGACTCCATTTTTCTTTAATTGAGTCACCAAACATCTCAAGAGTGGAACATGACATATTTCAGGAAGCTTAATAAATGTCTGTCAAATCATAAGTCAGTGCCTAACAATGGAAAGCACAAGTCAAGTCAATACACCTACAAAAGAAGTAATTCTCCAGATTTTAATATAAAATGGACACTATAAATTTTCTGCAAATTCATAATTTTTTACACATTTTGCAATTGAGAGGACATTTAATAATACTAAACGTCAAGTTTATACTAACTTACAAGTTACTTTCATATAAACATTATAAACAAAAGTGGATATTTTCTCAGTGATCTGAGCCACAGATATATCTGAAATATATCACTAATAGAAAATAGCCTAAAACTTGCTATGAAAATAAATGAAAAACCTAGTGCTAGATGTAAGGTACATCGATGTATAGAAATGCACTTTGATTTTAGCCATTCTGACTGGTGTGAGGTGGTATCTCACTGTGGTTTTGATTTGTATTTCTCTGATGCCGAGTGATGTGGAGCACTTTTTCATGTGTCTGTTGGCCATATGGATGTCCTCTTTGCAGAAATGTCTGTTCATATCTTCTGCCCATTTCTTGATTGGATTATTTGTTCTTTGGGTGTTGAGTTTGAGAAGTTCTTTATAGATTTTGGAATTGAAACAAAACAAAATTAGAGAAAAACCTATGGAAAAGGCAAATCATTTTATGCAGCTTTTATATAAATGAAGTTAGATCAATATAGGATGATCGTATCAGGAATAGAGAACTAAACTAAACTACTTGTGGTTCTTCTTAAAAAAGAAAGAAACAGGGGCACCTGGGTGGCTTAGTGGGTTAAAGCCTCTGCCTTCGGCTCAGGTCATGATCTCAAGGTCCTGGGATCAAACCCCACATCGGGCTCTCTGCTCAGTGGAGAGCCTGCTTCCCCCTCTCTCTCTCTCTGCCTCCTTCTCTGCCTACTTTTGATCTCTCTCTGTCAAATAAATAAATAAAATCTTAAAAAAAAAAAAAAAGAAAGAAAGAAACAGAGAGAGATCCCCTCACTCAAAGCAAAAAATGTCAGAAGTCATCAGGAATTTTAATTATTCCCATATTCCCATACAAAATCAAGAAAAGAAAGCACAATATCTATACCAAACAAAGACTACCAGCTAATGTTCTTAGCAGAGCCAATTCACTAATTATAGCTCTGTTTACACATCTCTTGTCAAAGCTAATCATTAGTGTATTTTTTAAAATGGTGCTAGCAACTTTAAGGCCATTAGGGCCGATAAAGGGTGAGGTATTAAATATGCCACAGGTGAGGACTGGTGTCTAGTTCAGTACTCAGGAAATTCGGTTTATCTAACATTTGCCTGTGTGGATACATATGATCAGTATAGGGCATTTCAACTGGAAAATTACTATATTTTCCAATTAGAGGCTAGAAGCTAATTCATAAATTAATGATTATTCTTCCCGCTATGGATATTAGTTACTATTCATTTCTAAGCTTTTAAATACCTGCCCTCCCTCTGCAACTATTTTTCCCTGAAATTTTGAATAGATTTGTCTTATCACTCTTCCTCCTAAGTACTTAGAGGAATAAATACTATTATCAAAGTGTACTGCAAAAGTGAAAACATTTTAATAGGATTACGATAACAGAATCTTTATCCAGTGACTGTTGCGAAGAAGAGAAGAGAAAAGGAGACTTCTGTTTTAAGATTAGAGTATAGACTTTGAAATGAAAAGAGGATTATCTTATTAGCTTGGCAACTGATGTACAGCACTCAAAGTCCTGTTTCTTGTTTGGGAAAGAATCATTTCAGGTAAACATGCTTTTAACTGGGTATGAGTATGATATTCATCATAGCAAAAGAGCAGGGAAAATAGAATCAAAGACAGCCATTCTGCAGATTCATCCCAGCTGTGATTACCTTTTTTCTGAATCTGAAAAGCAATCTAACATCCCAGTAACTAAATATGTGCAGCTGGTATGTATAAATAGTAAATGAAATTGTATACAGAAACATACTCTCATGGAGATTCGGATAGAAATATTTTCACTTGAACTGTAAAATAAGTTAATGAGTTTAGCTTTTCTGACACCTTTAAAAAAAATGTTTAACTGAACATGAACTAGGGACAGAAGTACTGGCATTAAGAAAGTAATGATCCCAGAAAGATTTGAGTTGTATCTGGTGAAACCACAAGAAAAAAAGAGTCCAGGTCTGGAAGACATTAAATGGGTTCATGAGCATGGTCCAAGAGAAAGCATCATGGGGGAAGCTAAGGCCAACTCCTAGAGGGCACTATCATCTGTGTTCCGTGGACAAAGATGGCATCAAGACTAAATCAATAACTGGGGAAGGCTGCCTTTAAAGTAAAACACATTGATAAGACAGCTGATATCCACTGACCAGCTCTCTCTTCCAGATGGAACAGACTCATTCCATGCAGGATGATGTACCAACATGCATGGAATACCTCCAGTATGCAAGGCACATTGTGCTTGGTTCCATCTTAATTTTCCTCTTGACTGATGTTCTCTATACTTCAAAAAGAGACATCTTCTCTATCAAGCATTCAGTAGCAGTATCTAAATACATTTAATTTTACTATTTTAATTAGAAAACTACTAAGACTGTGAGTTTTCTCATTTCCACTTAATGTCATGGTTTTGAAATAGTTTTAAAATCTCTCCCAGTTCTAAACTGTGAAAATATTTTAGAGGAAGAATTGAATGACTGATTGGCAAAAAAGGAAGATATTCAAACTATATAACAACCAGTTTCCTTGCTATGCCAAGCATTAATCCTTTGGTTGATGAATTTTGGCGGTGGGGATGGTAGATCCAGTTTCAGAGAAGGTGCTAGGAGAGTAGAGATGAGGGATCTCACAGAGCAATGGTTATTATCAAGTGATGTGGAAGTATGTCGATATTATAATAATATCGGCCCCCGCTGTACAGGTGCTTACTAGGTAAATGCCAACCTGGTTATAATAAAAATGATCTACATCAACAAATAGTTGATAAGAAAGAAAATGTCTTTAAGATACCATTCATGATTTGATCCATCCAAGATCAAATCCTATCTCCTAAAACACAATTTCATAAATTTAAAACTAGAAAACTATCAGCTATCTTTTAGCAGCATTAATTTCATCCTCTTATTCTAAGAGTTCACCAGAGGCTCCTCTGTCACTTTTTGCTCCTCCATGAACTGATCCAGTGGTGACACATTTGGCTTTTTCCATTTTATAGATGTGCAAAGAAAGGTAACAGTGAAGGAAGTGATAGTGTGAGTTGTTCTTTTGACACTTCTCCAGGCCTGGGCTTGATTCTAGAATTAAAGGAGTCATCAGAAATGCATGTTTAACCACAATTCCTAATAGTGAACAGAAACACCCACTGTTCAAAGGAATAGCAGATTCTCTCTGGAAAACTCCAGAAACTTACATAAATAAGATCCTAAAGACCACAAAGGTGACTTTAAGCAACTTTCTCTACCCTTTTTTTTATAATACCTTATCTATATCTAATATAGTATCTAATTGCTATATGACATATCTAATGTCTAGTTCTTTTTCATCACACAATAGCATTTTGAGGCTAAAGACAATACAGTATTTGTCTTTGTCCCTGATGTCCAGTCTTGGCCTGGACATATAGCAGATATTCAGTCAACAAATGTGACTGAAGGAAATACCATTACAGGAATGGCTAGGAGCACAGGATTGGGAAATTGTTGAGAAGTGTGTAAAGAAGAAGCCACAGTCAGAGTACCAGATGGCGCAGACCCCGTTCCTATCACTCACCCATGAATTACCTGTGTGGCACAGCTCATTTCTAGCCTCCATCTCCCTGTCATGAAAAGAAGGTGGGTGGCCCCCTCAGAAATATAAATAATTAAAATATTTTTTAAAAAAGGAAGGCAGTATGAGATGCAGTTAACTGTGGCTGCCATTTTTGGAAAACAGGGGAGCCAGATCTTCATTGTAAATCTTCATATAAAAAATTTTTATATTTTTCATATGTATCTTTTATTATCAAATATTAGTTAACAAAAAGCATTAGATGTGATGCTATAAAAGACCCTGATTTTTCTCTAAACAGTTATTCTCTAGAAAACTAATGAGTTAGATTCATATTCAAGCAAAGACTAGCTGGAAACAAGGAAAAGATCTAAAATGCCTTTTGCAAAATTATTGTAAGAATCTAATAAAATGGTAAGGATCACACAGGCTTATTATGCCAATGTACACCTGCTGACCAAGATGTGGGAAAGGATTTTAAAGGACACAGGAGGTTAATACAAATCCAGGCATTTGTTTCATCATTGCTGAGAAGGTATGAAGGTGAAAAGAAACCAAAAAGCTGATGAAATGGGAGATAAAATTTGAGCTACCATAGAAGGATTTTAAATGAACTGTCATAACTTTTGAGAAAAGTCCAAATGAATAACAAATAAATTAAAGATCAAAACCAATTGCATCAGATTGTAAGTCCATAAAAAAATTAATCACTTGAAAGTAGATCTTGAGATGTATGATGTTATATTAAAGACCATATTTCAACCCTAAATACTTCATCTATATTCCAAGAATAAGAGTATTCTCTATGTTGCATGACCTCAATACAATATTCCAAATGAGAAAAATCACATCAATTTAATATTACCTTATATTCAGTCCATGTTTAAATTTCCCTTGTTTTCTCTAAAATATTTTCTACAGCCTTTGTACAAAGTGGGAGTGGGAGATACAGCATAGAAGAGGCAGTCTGAAAAATGCCAGGGTATACAAGAAGGAGATTTGTTTAGTTATCTCAGAGTATGTGCTGGAGAAGCAGGGATCTTTGGGAGACTTCTCCAGGAACAAATAAGCTGGTGGAGTAACTTCCCTCCTGCACGCCCCCAGCCTAGACACACAGACACCTTCAGGAAATAGCAGAATACCAACAAGGCTACCTAACTTGCTAACAAGCCCTCTTGTTCTCCCTCTGACACACTCACTCCAGCCAGACCTTATTTCCAGGTCCCTTCCCACATTCACAAACCTTGCTAACACCTTGCCATATCCCCGTGGACTTCTGCAGATCCACCCCTTCCAACACAGCTTGCCTCAGACACTAGGTATAGGTCCCCTCCTGCAGCAGACCAGTGCAGACCTTGTTGGCACAGCACACTGCACACCCTGTTCTCCCGCAGACCTATCCCTTCAGATATGCCCTTGGCCAGAGCCCATCCAAAGTGGCATCACAAGCCTGGCAATATGCAAGTAGCAAACACAGGGGCCAGTACCATACCAAAGTAACTCCTGATGCAGGAAGAAGGTCCCCACACACCCATTCAACTATGGCCTCAGCAGTAGGCTGGGGGCAGACATCTAGACTGAATGTAAGCCCAGCCCACCAAAAAAAGCTTCTCAGGGGAAAGCACAGGGAAAGTGCCCTGCAGTTTGGTGCTACTGCAACTCTGGCAAATGCCTGGTCTGACAACTTAAGCCCCAGGCAGACTCAGACTGGCCCACTAACAACACAGGAAGAAAACCATGCCTACAACAGGCAAACATAGCCACTGCAGATGATTGGACTGAAGGCAAAAGTGGCTCAGTCACATTAGGGCATACAAAACACACAAAGGAAAGTGCCAAGTTCTGGTGAACAGGGTCATCAATGAATAGAACATCCAAACAGAAAATCAACAAGGAAACAGCGTCTTTGAATGACACATTGGACCCGATGGATCTAACAAATATATTCAGAACATTCCATACTAAAACAATGGAATACATGCTCTTTTAAAGTACACGTGAAACAGGGATGCCTGGGTGCCTCAGTCAGTTAAGCATCTGCCTTCAGCTTGGGTCATGATCCCAGGGTCCTGGGATTGAGTCCCACATTAGGCTCCTTGCTCCACCATGAGCCTGCTTCTCTCTCTGACTGCATCTCTCCCTGCTTGTGCATTCTCTCTCTCTCTCTGATAAACAAACAAACAAATAAGATCTTTTTTTAAAAAAAAAAAGTACACATGGAATAGTCTCCAGATAGGTCGCATATTAGGCCACAAAATAAGTCTCAACAAATTAAAAAAGACTGAAGTTATACTATGCATCTTGTTCAACCCAATACAAATAAATTAGAAATCAATCACAAGAAAAAATCCGGAAAGAATGCAAATGCATGGAGGGCAGAAAACAAACTACTAAACAATGAATGTGTCAAAGAGGAAATCAAAGAGGAAATAACCAAGAAATCAAAGAGGAAATAAACATATACATGGAAGCAAATGAAAATGAAAGCCCAACAGTCCAAAATCTTTGGGATGGAGCAAAAGCTGTTCTACAAGGGAAGACTGTAGCAATATAGGACTACCTCAGAAGCAAGAAAGGTTACAAGTAAAGAAGCTCACTTTACACCTAGTGGAGCTAGAAAAAACAAACAAACAAAAAACCCAAGACCTGTAGACAGAAGGAAATAATAAAAATTAGAGCAGAATTAAACAAAATAGAAAATGAAAAAAACGATAGATCAACAAACCAGGAGCTGGTTATTTGAAAAAATAACAAAACTGATAAACCTTTAGCCACACTCATAAAAAAAAAAAATAGGGAACTCAAATAAACAAAATCAGAAATGAGAGAGGAGAAATAACTGACACCACAGAAATATACAGGATTGTAAGAGAATATTATAAAAATTACATGCCAACAAATTGAACAACCTAGAAGAAATGGACAAATTCCTAGAAACATAACCTCCCATAACAGAATCAGGAAGAAATAGAAAATGTGAACAGACCAATCAATGATATTGAATCAATAATCAAAAACTCCCACCAAACATAAATCCAAGACCATAAGGCTACACAGATGAATCCAATCAAACATTTAAAGAGTTATTATCTATTTTTCTCAAACTATTCCAGAAAATAGAAGAGGAAGAAAAGCCTCCAAATTTATTCTGAGGCCGACATTACCCTGACACCAAAACCAGATAAACACACTAAAAAATAGAGAAGTGCAGACAAGTATCGAATATAAATGTAAAAATTCTCAACAAAATATTAGCAAGCTGAATCCAACAATACATTAAAAAGTTATTCAGCATGATCAAGTGAAATTTATTCCTGGGATGCAAGGAAGGTTCATATTCACACATTAACCAATGTGATGCATCACATCAATAAGAGAAAGAATAAAAACCATATGATCATTTCAAAAGATGCAGAAAACACATTTGACAAAGTACAACATCCATTCATGACCAAAAAAAAAACCCTCAGCAAAGTTTACAGGCAACATTCCCCACCATAATAAAGGCCATATATGAAAAAACCACAGCTAATTTCATATTCAGTGGTGAAAAATTGATAGCTTTTCCCCAAGATCACAAACAAGACAAAGAGGTCCATTCTCACCACTTTTATTCAACATGGTACCAAAAGTCCTAGCCACAGCAATCAGGTAAGGAAAAATAAATAAAATGCATATGAATTGGTAAGGGAGAAGTGAAATTTTATCACTTTTTGCAGATGACCTGATACCAAATATCAAAAACCCTAAAGACTCCACCAAAAAACAACTGGAACTGATAAATGAATTCAGAAAGAGTGCAGAACACAAAATCAACATACAGAAATCCATTGCACTTCTCTACACTAATAATGAGGTAGCAAAAAGAGAAATTAGGAAAATAATCCCATTGACAATTGCACCAAAAATAATAAAATATCTAGGAATACACTTAACCTAGGAGGTGAAAGACCTATACTCTAAAAGCTATAAAACACTGAAGAAAGAAACTGAAGATGACACAAACAAGTGGAAAGGTATTCCAGCTCATAGACTGGAAAAAAAAATATTGTTAAAATGTCCTACACTACCCAAAGCAATCTAAAGATTAATGTAATCCCTGTCAAAATACCAACATCATTTTTTACAGACCTCGAACAAACAATCCTAAAATTGGTATGGAATCACAAAAGACCCCAAATAGCCAAAGCAATTTTGAAAAAGACCAACACTGGAGATATAAAAATCCCAGATTTTAAGATATACTACAGAGCTACAGTAATTAAAACAGTATAGTACTGAGGCCCCTGGGTGGCTCAGTGGGTTAAAGCCTCTGCCTTCGGCTCAGGTCATGATCTCAGGGTCCTGGGATCGAGCCCCACATCGGGGCTCTCTGCTCAGTAGGGAGCCTGCTTCTCCCTCTCTCTCTTCCCGCATGCCTCTCTGCCTACTTGTGATCTCTCTCTCTCTCTGTCAAATAAATAAATAAAATCTTTTAAAAGAAAAAAACAAACTAGTATGGTACTGGCACAGAAACAGACACAGAGATCAGTAGAACAGAATAGAAAGTCCACATATAAACCCACAATTACACAGTCAATTAATCTTCGACAAAGGAGGCAAGAATATGCAATGGGGCAAAGTCTCTTCAACAAATGGTGTTGAGAAAATTGGACAGCTATATGAAAAAAATAAAACTAGACCACTTCCTTTTACCATACACAAAAATAAACTCAAGATGGATTAAAGACCTAAATGTGAGACCTGAAACCCTAAAAATCCTAGAAGATACCGCAGTCAGTAATTTCTCTAATATCGGTCACAGAAACATTTTCCTAGATGTCTCCTCAAGCAAGGGAAACAAAAGCAAAAATAAAGTATTGGAAATATATCAAAATAAAAGGCTCCTGCACAGCAAACTAAACTAAATGGGTTTAGTTTTTAGTTTTAAAACTAAAAGACAACCTACTGAATAGAAGATATCTGCAAATGACATATCTGATAAAGGGTTAGTCTCCAAAATATATAAAGAACTTATAGGACTCAACACCAAAAAACCCCAAAAAATCCAATTAAAAAGTGGGCAATAAGACATGACCAGACATTTCTCCAAAGAAGACATCCAGATGGCAAACAGATACATGAAAAAACGTTCAACCTCATTGATCATCAGGTAAATGCAAATCAAAACCCCAATGAGATATCACCTGCAAAAATGGCTAAAATCAAAAACACAAGAAACAACAAGTGTTGGAGAGGACTGGAATAAAAAGGAACCCATATGCACTTTTGGTGGAAATGCAAACTGGTGCAGGCACTACGGAAAACAGTATGGAGGTTCTTCAAAAATTAAAAACATAACAACTATATGATCCAGTTATCACACTACTAGGTATTTACCAAAAAAATACAAAACACTTACCGGAAAGGATATATACATCTCTGTGTTTATTGCATCATTATTTACAATAGCCAAATTATGTAAGCAGCCCACTGTCCACTAATAGATGAATGGTTAAAGAATATGTGGTATACCGAATACAATGGTATTCTACTCATTCATAAGACATAATGAAATCTTGCCATTTGCAGCAACATAGATGGACACAGAGAGTATCATGCTAAGCAAAATAGGTCAGTTAGAGAAAGACAAAGAAAGATATGATTTCACTCATATGTGCAATTGAAGAAATAAAACATCCCCCCCCCCAAAAAAAAGGAGAGTGAGAGAGAGTGAGAGAAACCAAAAAAAAGGCTCTTAACTATAGTGAACAAACATGGTTATAAGAGCAGAGGTGGGTGGGGCAGGGTGGCGAAATATTTGAAAGGGATTAGGGGTACACCTATCTTGATGGCCACCCAGTAATGTAGAGAATTGTTGAATCCCTTTATTGTACACCTGAAGCTAATATATCACTGTATGTTAACTATACTGGATTTTTTTTAAATGATACCAGCCACTTGTCTAATAAAATGGGTTCTGGACTTGTCAGATTATTCTATGATTATATACTGATTTAATATTTTTATCAAGAGTACTATGTAGGTGATATTGTATTCTCCTTACACATGAGGAAATAGATAATGTCAGTTTGGCCCACTCTCAGCAATGCTAATTTGGATAAGGTGGTGTCCTCTGAATCTCTCCACTATTAAAACACATTTCCCCCTTGGTAATAATAATTTAAGTCATATGAGGGGTGATATGTTAAGATTATGAAAATGTCCTGAATCTTCAAAATGACTTTCACATCCACTGATAATCTGACTACTTTATCAGAAATTTAAAAATAGTAGTTGTCTAATTCCATCGTTTCTTCTGCACTGATTAGCTGGCATTTTATGAAGAATAGCTCTCCTCACTCTTTTGTCCTTTCTCTTTCTTTTTAGTATCACTATCAACCCATGGACATCTAAAATTTTATTTAATGTTATAATCTTTTAATGTCATTATTATTTTGATGTTCAAATTGTCCTGAAATTTGCCAAAGGGAGCTCCTTCATGTCATCGTGTGTGTGTATGTGTGTTTAATGACAATTTGAGGTTTTCAGAATTTCCTTAATTTCTTTTTTTCCAGCTTTACTGGAGTATAATTGGCAAACAAAATTATATTTTGCTGATTTGATATATGCATACATTGTGAAATGATTCCCACAGTCAAGTTAACACATCCATCATCCTACCATTTATTTTTTGGTGAGAATGTTAACATCTCCTCTCTTAGAAAATTTCAAATATACCATACAGTATTATTAATTAATACTGCTAATACATGCTGTCCATTAGCTCCTCAGAACTTATTTATTCACTGTGTAACTAAACGTGTGTGCCCTTTGATCAGTCTCTCTCCATTTTACCTCTCCCCTGCCATACCCCCAGTCCCTGGCAACCACCATTCTGCTCTTCATTTCTATGAGTTCATATATAAGTGATACCATACTGTATTTGTCCTCTGTCTGGCTTACTCTATCTTACTGGTTCATCCATATTATCATAAATGGAAGAATTTCTTTCTTTTTAAAGATTGAATAATATTCCACTGTGTGTGTGTTTGTTTGTGTGTGTGTATCCATTTACATATCCATGTATATATCCATTTATCAATCAGTAGTCACTTAGGTTGTTTCTATATCTTGACTACTGTGAATAATCCTGATTGAAACATGGAAGGCACAGATAACTCTTTGAGATAGTGATTTTGTTCCCTTTAGACACAAACCTAATAGTGGGATTGCTGGATCATATAGTTCTATTTTTAATTTTTTAAAGAACTTTCATATTGTTTCTCATAATGACTGTACCAATTTACCTTTCTACCAACAGTATACAAAGGTTCCCTGTTCCATATATCCTCATCTATGTTTATCTCGTCTTTTTGATAATAGACATCCTAACAGGCGTGAAGTGATATCTCACTGTGATTTTGATTTGCATTTCCCTGATTATTAGTGATGTTGAGCAATTTCTCATATACCTATTGGCCATTTGTATGTCTTTTTTGGAAAAATTTCTATTCAAGTCCTTTACCCATTTGTCAGTTGAGTTATTTGGTATTTTTGCTATGGAGCTGCATGAGTTCTATATATATAATAGAATAAAGTAGAATGGCATATAATAATTTAATGATAGTATTAAATAATATAACAATTTTATATGAATATTAACCCTTGTTGGTTATATGGTTTGCAAATATTTCCTCCCAATGCACAAAGTGCCTTTTCATTTTGTTGTGCAGATTTAATTTGATGTAGTCCCATGTGCTTATTTTTACTTTTTCTCCTTTGTTTTTGGTATCAATATCAAATCCAAAAAAATCATTGCCAAGACCAATGTGAAGGAGCATTTTTACTGTTTCCTTCTAGTAGTTTTGTAGGTTTCAGTCTTACATTTATGTCTTTAATTCACTTTAAATAGATTTTTGTGTATAGTGTAAGATAAGGGTTCAATTTCATTCTTTTGCATATGGATCTAGTTTTCCCAACACCATTTATGGAAGACATTACACTTTCCCCATTGTGAATTCGTGGTGTCTTTGTTGACAAGTAATTGACCTTAAATGCCTGGGTTTATTTCTCAGCTCTCTATTTTGTTTAACTGGTCTATATGTCTGTTCTTACATCAAAATCATACTGTTTTCATTATCATACTGTTTTCATTACTATAACTTTGCAATATAGTTTGAAATCAGGAAGAGAACTGCCTTGATTTCTAGCACTATAGACTCACCTATATTTCTCTGCTCTGCACCTATAATCATCCATTTACCCTAGGGGTATTCTTTTTAAGCAATGTTATTATAATAGAAACTGATGAACTAGAAAAATAACAGTGCTGAAGTACTCAGAAATATACCAAGAAAAAATCAAATTAGGGTTACTGTCTGTCAACATTAATCATTAATATAACTTTGAAAAGTTCCTCAATTGGTTCTTTTCAGTATACTTTAGGGACTGAGTTTGGTTTTTTAGCTACACCTTTAGGAATTAAGATATAAATCAACAGGTGAAATCAGCAGTTAAGAAACTAAAAGCTACATGGGTGAAGGATATTAAAGAGGGCCTCTGTTGTGATGAACACTGGGTGTTGTATGTAAGTGATAAATCAATGAATTCTACTTCAGAAACCAATACTGTACTGTATGTTAACTAAGTAAAATTTAAATTAAAAAAAATAAATGAAAAAATAAAAGACATTCCTTTTTCCTAAAAGCTGGTAAGGCTTTTTTATGTTATGCCCACATGAAACCAGACAACTGATCGATTTGACTCATTCTTTTGGCCAGTTTAATAAAAAGAAAATGTAGGAAACCTGAGACTAAGTCAGACAAATGGGTTATATTGGACCCAGCTCTGCTTCTTCAAGGGAGGGGCCCTGACTATCTCAGATTTTGTAGAAAGGAAGGTCACTGCAGGCCCTCTGCAGTCCTGGACAGAGCTCCAGAATCATCTCATTTCATCCATTTGCACATTGGTGTCCTCACAGCTGACTTTTACTTCCTCTTGTTCCTTTCTTCCGAGTTCCTCCATTATGACACAGCCACTGCATGCTTCCCAGTTTTCAGTGTGGGCCAAGTCTCCTGACCGTTACTCTTACTTCCCTCTCTTGGCCTTCGGTCCATTGACTCCAGTAAGAAACTCAGTAGCAGCCCCACCCACCAGCTCTGTGGACCACATGCTTATAAGAATCAACCTGCCTATCTACCAACCTCATGCACACAGAGTCTCCATTCCCCCTTGGTAACACACTGAAGGACAGTACTAGAATAAAATCTCATTAAAGCTAAGGACACAAAACTGGGTGAAATGGAGTCACCATCTTTGTCAATTTCATGAGCTTCTCTTTTCCTGCCAAGACTGGCAATGACTGCTTTTACCCAGGGTTCTTCTCCACTGCTGGAGGCAGTGTAACCTCTGGAGTCACACTTATAACCTCTGGAGTTCCTCTTGTTAACAGCTGTGTGACCCTGGCAAAGTTACTTAACCCTATTAAGCCTTAGTTTCCTCATCTGGAACTGAATGTATTAATAGTAGGTACATTATGGGTCTAAAGGAGTTGCACAATATCTGGCACTTAGTAATTCATCAATTATATGAGCTCCTATTATTATTATTGTTATTATTATTATTATTATGGCTTTATTCTCACTCCCAGAGAATTTCAACAAAGACTTCCCTAATCATTTTCATGCAAACAACCTCCAGATTTATTAACTCTCCCAACATTGTCCTTAAACACAAGAACTGTCCTAGAAATACCCTACTAGGCTTCTTTAGCTCCCTAAACTCAACATTTCCAAACAAATCTTCTCTAGTACACTCATTTTTTTCCTCAAATATTTTTTACTTTTTATTTTTAGACAATTATAGATTTGCACGTAGTTGTTAGAAATGATACATGAAGATCTTATATACCCTTTACCTAGTGCTCTGCTAGAGAAATGTAATGGAAATTGGAAAGTTTTGATAGATTATACTGAAAGAATGACATGCTCATTTGCGGATGGCAATGAAACTCCAGAAAAGCAACAATATACTTTTCCCCCATTGAAGAACCTCACAGCATATACACAATTACTTAGGAAAACAAAATCCCCAAATCTCTCTAAAACAGTGTTGGTAGCATTTTCAGTTGGTTCCTCCTGCCACCTGGCCTTGGTTTCAGGGTTCACTCTTTCCAGCCCTGAGGCTGTATTTGATTGGCTTAAGTCACTCTCCATGCCAGTATTTCGTTTAGGAAGGGGTCCATGACACAGCTCTGGGTTATGAGGCACAAGAGAGAATCTATTGGGCAGTTTGTCTTGCCCTTAAAAAAAAGGTGGGGGTGGGAGAAGGAGCCCTCCCATTTTTCTGTCTCTGAACATTGTTTTATAAAGATGTATTCAGAGCTCCTGAAATCACCACGCAACTATAAAAGGCAAATATGAGCCAGCACCGAACACAGCAGAGCAGTGAGATGAAAAGAACGTAGGTCCCTAATGAAATCACCAACCCTCTGAAAATACCCCAAACCCCTCTGTCTCAGGCTTTCTTCTTAAGCAAGATTGTGGGTGTTGTGTTTGGGGCCTACAAAAGCACCCTAACTAAAACAGCATTTATAAGTGGATCCAGTGTCTAAGCCTGCCTGGCATGCTGATTTTTATGAGAGAACCTACAGTTTATTTGGCTAACAGTGTGTTCAAACTTAAAATGAATATTTTAGAAGTGAAACAGTCAGGTTTGCTGCATAACTGCTAAGAAAGAGCAGTATAAAGAGCACAGGCTCCAGAAGAAGGAAACACAGGTTCAAATCCCACCTTTGCAGCTCACCAGCTGTGTGGCCTTAGGCAAGACAATTTATTTAAGTTGCTTCATTATGCCCACAGTAATACCTACCTCATAGGTTTATAGGGAGTATTAAATGCAATCATGTAATAATAAAGGGCCCAAATAAATGTTAGTTTCTTTCCCCTAATTAATCCTTTACCAAAATGAAACACTAACTCAGTTTATTAGACCATTAATTCAGACACTTTCTTTCCAGCAGGAGTTACTCTGATAGCAGAGCTGGTGTCATCAAGAGTAATTTCTACTGAAAAGGTTCCAATCTTAACATTTCCACTGTGAAACCTAGTGTGGTGCAGAAAGGATCAGGCAGGGTTACTTTCAACTCTAGAGAAAATTGATGTGATGATAACCACAGTGGAAGGGTTTATACGTCCTTGATTGTTTTATTCTCACACCTTAAAAAGGTATGTGAGTGGAATTCATGAGCTGCAGTGGAAATGTGTGTGTAGCAACTTTTCCTCCAACTTATTTCCAAATTCTGTTACATTTCATCAAAAGCTAATCACATTATACTGATATCATTACCAAACTCCCTAGAAAAATGAACACACCATTTTATGGATATATTATGTTTGGAGTATGAAAACAAAAATAGAAGTTGGCATTAAAAAGAAATACTCTTTACTCTTGGCATAGCAATAAACGCTATTATAAAAGTATTCACCTTTTACAATAAATGAATACAAGTTTTATTTCCTTAGTCAATGATCTAGTTATACTTGTGCACTAATAATAATTAGGATAAAATTGGTAAAATTTACCTGGAAGACAATTTGACACCAAAATCTTTAAAAATACATTTATACTTTGACCTAGAAATCCACTAGGAATTTATTTTAAAGAAATAATCAAGGATTTGTACAATGATTTTTTTCAAGAAGAATCTTTCTTGCAGGAAGAAAACAACCTAAACATCCAATATTAGATCAGTTAAATTAGGAAATACCCATCCAATGGAATACTATATAATCATTAAAATGAAGTTCCAGAAAAGCATTTATTGGCATGGAAAGATGTGCACGATATATTACTAGGATTTCAAAGGCCATAAACTGCTTTACAGTTTTGTTTTTAAAAACACACTTATTTATAAAAGTATCAAAAAGGCATACCAGCATAAATGCGAATGATGTTTCTTTCTAAGAACTTTTATTTCTTCTGTTTGGTTCTATGTATTTTAATCAGTATGCAAAAATTAATTTTATAGTGAAGAAAATTAAGTTTTAAAAAGCTCAAAATAATTAGTAAGGTAAAAAAAAAAAAAGAATTAGTAAGGTTTCTTTGAGGCTAAATAGCAAATAAATCCCTTCACTATTCATTACATGGATTCTGAGCTCTGGTTTCTCAGATTTCCCCCAAAATCTGATTTAAGAAGTTAAAATTTAAGAGACTTACCTACCTCATCTTACTGTTGATCACAAACTGGGAAACTGCTGAGTTCTATTTCTGGCTGGAGGTGGTCTCTTAAGTCAAAGATTCCCAAGCCCCTGCAATGAGGCACAGCGAAGTTTTAAACACTAGTTGTTTAGTTAGCTCTTTATGGTTCCAGGGTAGCTTTCTCCAAAAAGAAAGAAACAGATTGGTGTCCACCCTGGGATGCTGCTCTTGGATGTCATCTCCAAGTGCACAAAAGCTCTGGTCTCTACTAGAGTCATGCTTATTGTATCTACCTGGACTCTTATTTATTTATAATAATATTAATAATTATTATTATAGCTGGTGTTTATTGACCCTTGCTCTAATGCTCCACACATTCTATCAAGCACCATTCATACATTATTTTGTTTAAACTCTTAAAAGCATTCCAGGAAGATTAATGCTATCCTTATTCCCATTTTATGGATGAGAGAACAATTTGCCCAAGATGACATACCCAGTAAGGAGTAGAGTCAAAATGGGAACCTGAATCTATCTCAATTTTATTAGATGTCCCTTAGCCATTTAAATGAGTGTGTTTACTACTGGGTATTTACCCCAAAGAAGCAGATGCAGTACAAAGAAGGGCCACATGTACCCCAATGTTCATAGAAGCAATGGCCACAATCACCAAACTGTGGAAAGAACCAAGATGCCCTTCAACAGATGAATGGATAAAGAAGATACGGTACATATATACAATGGAATATCATGCCTCCAAAAGAAAGGATGAATATCCAACTTTTCTATCAACATGGACGGGACTGGAAGAGATTATGCAGGGTGAAATAAGTCAAGCGGAGAGAGTCAATTATCTTACGGTCTCACGTGTGAAGCATAAGGAAAAACACTGAGGGCATTGTGAGAAGGAAAGGAAGGGTGAATTGGAGGAAATCAGAAGGGGAGATGAACCATGAGAGTGTGTGGACTCTGAGCAACAAACTGAGGGTTTGGGAAGGGTGGGGGTGGGGGGTTGGGCAAGCCTGGTGGTGGGTATTGAGAAGGGCATGTATTGTGTGGAGTACTGGGTGTAGTGCATGAACAATTAATCTTGGAACACTGAAAAAATAAAAGTATTTGGGGGAAAAAATAAATGAGTGTGCTTATAATTCACATTGGAGAGAAAGTTCAATTGGTCATGCCTGGGTCTTCCTAACCAGAATAAAAATGATTTCAAGAAAATATTAGATCAACATTACAACCACAGAAATGACTCTGCTACACAGCCATGCCCTTGGCTACCAGTGGCAAGGACATCCAAGACATAACCAGAATAACCAAGAGTCCTTCTGTGTTCAGCTCCACACTGACTTGCTTAAGCTTGTCACTTAACCTCTCTAAACCTCAGGTCTTTAGGTGGAAAATGAGCTTTATTATACTTCTCTTAAATACCTCATTTGTGAGTATCAAATGAGACACTGTATGTGTAAGCACTTTTAAAAGTACAAAGGGCAAAAATCTTGATTAACCTCTCCATGCAAATTACTTCTGCCCTCAAAACCCAAAAGCAAGGTAACTTTTATACAGCATTTTGCAAAAGACTAAGTGACTGAGGGACTTTAGAAATACAGAGAAACAATGTTAAAAAAAAAAAAATCCCATGTGTAATGTTCTCTCATGTTTAGCATTCAATTAAGTAAGTCCTGAGGAAAAGTCACTGAATAGATGTTACTTTCCCTCATCTGATGCTGTTTGACTTAACGTTTCCTCTCTAAGTGCATGAACTTTTGAACAACAGGCATTTTTGCCACAGGACTTAAGACTCTCCTGAGACTTGATGTCAGGAAATCTCCTTAGTCATTTTGGTTTCTGCTCCCTGGGAGCAAATTGGAGCTTTGGCTCTCAGTTGCTACACATTCTGTTTTAACTTAGGGTAACACATGGCTCAATAATTCAAAAGTATTACACCAAGGCTTAGGATTATACTTGCATGATGGAATAATTTTTTTAAAAAACTAATATCTGGGGTTAGAGGAAATAAAGAGATTTTTCTTGACCATTTTTTAAATTGTAAGAGCAATACATGCCCATGTTAAACAATTTAAATAGCACACGTACAGTGGAGGGTAAAAGTGCACACTCAATGCACATTTCCACTTCTCCTTAGTAAACACAACTGACAGTTTCTCATATATATTTTGAGAGTTTTCTGTGCCTAAATAAGCAAATGGATATAAATATATCTATTTTTTAACAAAAACAGTATCACTCATTCTATACAAACTGCTCTAAAAAAATGCTTTTTTTTTTTCTCCTAAAAGTATACTTGTATAGTTTCTCATATCCACCTTTATGGAGTTAACAGTTTTAAAATCTCCTGTGCAGTATTCTATTGCATGGCTCTACCATAAATTATTTAAATGTTTTTCTCTGCATATATATTTAGTTGTTAATAGATTTCTAACATCACAAATAATTTTGCAAGCAACAATTTCACCACATCTTTACTCAATTACGTGAGTACATCTATAGGAAAATTCTTAGAAGTAAAATTGATACGTCACAAGAGATGTGCCTTAAAATGCATTTAAAATGGTGACAAATAGAGGCGTCTGGGTCACTCAGTTGGTTAAGCGAGACTGCCTTCAGCTCAGGTCATGATCCCGGAGTCCTGGGATTGAGTCCCGTATCAGGCTCCCAGCTCTGTGGGAGTCTGCTTCTCCCTCTGACCTTCTCCCCTCTCATGCTCTCTCTCTCTCTCTCTCTCTCTCTAATAAACAAAATCTTAAATAAAATAAAATAAAATAAAATAAAATAAAATAAAATAAAATAAAATAAAATAAAATGGTGACAGATATACTAGCAGCATTTTTCACAGAACTCGAACAAACAATCCTAAAATTGATATGGGATCACAAAAGACCCCAAATAGCCAAAGCAATCTTTTTTTTTTTCTTTTAAAGGCTTTATTTATTTGACACAGAGATAGAGAGTACAAGTAGGCAGAGTAGCAGGCAGAGGGAGAGGGAGAAGCAGGCTTCCACTGAGCAGGGAGCCCAATGTGGGGCTCGATCCCAGGACCCTGGGATCATGACCTGAGTGGAATTATCACAACCCCAGATTTCAAGATATACTACAAAACCATAGTAATCAAAACAGTATGGTACTGGCACAGAAAAAGACACAGAGATCAGTAGAACAGAATAGAAAGTCCACATATAAACAATTACATAGTCAATCTTCAACAAAGAAGGCAAGAATATACAATGAGAAAAAGTCTCTTCAACAAACTGTCCTTGGAAAACTGGAGAGTAACAAGCAAAAGAATAAAACTGGACCACTTCCTTTCACCGTATACAAAAATGAACTCAAAATGGACTAAGGACCTGAATGTGAAATCTGAAACCATAAAAATGCTACAAGAGAGCACATGCATCAGCCATAGCAACATTTTTCTAGATATGTCACATATATTTGGAATTTAGGAAATTAAACAAATAAAAGGAAAAAAAAAGAAATATCAAAGACTCTCAACTATGGAGAACTGATGGCTGCCAGGGGGGAGTTGGGTGGGGGATGGGTGAAATAGATAAAAAGATTGAGAATGCATTTATCTTGATGAGCACTGACTAATAACACAGGATTGTCAAATCACTATATTGTACACCTAAAACTAATGTAAGTAACACTGTATTTTAACTATATTGGAATTAAAATAAAAATACTAAAATAGGATAAAATGGTGATAGATATTGCAAACTGCCATCTAAAGGTGGTTATACCAATTTAATCTTTCCTTACAATTGGTATACAAGAGCCTAACTTTCACCAACAACAGTACAGACTGGACAAGAAACTGTTAGACTGAGGTATATATAACATCAATGATTTGGTGGACACTGGATATCAAGAAACTGTAAATTCCTGCCTTTAGGTATACTATGAATTACCGGTCTTCTCATTCTGAAAAGAAACAAGATTGCAGTGAACTCAATTTCATAAAGAGGGGCTTAACACTCATGCTTACTATATGCCAGGCACTATTTCTAGTGCTTTACTTACATTAAGTCATGTATTCCCCTGGCCAATCCTAAAAGGAGGGTACTTTCATCATTCCCATTTTCCATACAAGAAAATTAAGCACAAAGAAGTTAAAGTAAATTTCTCAGCATCACTTAGGTGATGAGAGAGTTCAGATTTGAACCTATAAAGTTTGAGTCCAGGGGCAGGTGCTTTTAACCATTTACGCACCTGTCTGACTCTGTGCACCTACTGATGTGCTAAACATATTTATTAAATGCCTGTTCAATGCATGGACCATCTTATCCTCACAACAATGTGAGCACCTATTCCTCAGAGATATTAAAGTGGCCTGCCAAAGTGACAGAGGAAGAATCAGTATATAGGCATGTCTAATTCTGAAGCTTCTATTTATTCTACTGCACCATACTTCTTGAGAGAAGCTAATTGTCATAATTTTACAACCCATTTTACAGTTAAGGAAATCAAGTCTTCAGAATGAGGTGGATAAGGAGGCTAAACAGGAGTTGTCCCTGTCAACAAACAGAGCTTACCAGGGGCTGTATCATACCTAATTCTTCCTTTATCAGAGTTCTCTAGAGTGTTTATATAAAGGTGTGTAAAGAATGGAAAAGATGTAAGAAAATACGATGTGCAAATAGGATTTCACGACTGATTAGAGGAAAGGGGTGAGGAAGAGGGTAATCAAAGGGGACTTACAAGTTTGAATTGGGTGACAGGAGGCTGATGTATGCGAATCAGAAAGGTTCAAAGTCCGGGCTCCAGAGTCTGGGTTCAAATCCCAACTCAGCCACTTCTGACTTTGTATAACCTTAATTAAGTTATAGAACTTCTCAGTACCTCAGTTTCTTCATTTGTAGTATGAGGAATTTAATAGTAAGTGAGGACTGTACAAGATAATGCATTGAAAGTATTTAGCACCATGCCTGGCCCATAGTAAATGCTCATGAAATGTTATGTTATTGAATAGACTTCGAAATGCTGTTTACAAAGGTTATTGATTATGATAAAATAGAAAAAATGTTTACTTTCACAAAATTTTCCACAGGATATGATAGAGCTAATGAAGATTAATTTAACCTTCAAATTATTCTACCTTCAAGTATTTCAAACTTAACCTTGTGGGGTTTTTTTTTTTCAATTTCACTTCGTATTACTTCCAATACGGTGCCTTATCTCTGTGCAACATTATCACCTTGTTGTCTCCTGCTAACACTTTTCTTTTCCCTTCACCCCAAATGCCTATTCCTCCCGTCTCCATCAGTTCCTGCTAATAATTTCCTCCAAACTCATCTTCTCCAGAGTTTCCTTGACCAGTCTGCCTGCTCTACCCACCCCAGCTGTGATCATTCCATTCTATGGGCAAACTATACATATACACAAACACACCACACAGATATATAAATATGTAATTCTCAAGCTATGTTGAAGGTGTGTGTGCCTCCATAAAATAATTGTGAATGATGAAATAGTAGGAATAGCATCTCCTGTCTTCTTTAGATAAGAACCCTCCTCCTCCACCCACTCTTTTGCCCAAGGATCGAAGATGGCTTGGCAAAGCTATGCTCAATAAATGCTTACTTTAAGGATGAATGTTTTCAATTGTAGGTGCATGGTCAGTCTACAAATTATATTTCTATATCCTCTTTCTATACGTAAGCCTTAAGAAATGAAATGTTTCATAAAACAATCTCTGTCATATAATGGGAAAACTAATGCATGGAGGAAGTGTTTTATAATCATTTCAAGTATTGTAGGTAATACAAATGTGTTTTATACAATAAAGGCCTGGAATACCATACATCTAAAAGGCAGTAGGAAATTATAATTAGAAACAGAAACAAGGCATTTTTCCTCTATTTAGTACATGCAATATTCCCTACAAAATGGCACTGAATGTTTTCCTGCTGCTATACGGTGCCATATAGGCTCAGAAAAATAAAACCTCTTTTTATGCCTATGAAACTGACTTCAAATAAAATAACCAACTTCAAAGGTTGGTTGAATGCAAGGAATGTTTTTACACAGCCCAATATTTGTATATATGCATTAATGCATATTGCAATACATATTTAAAAAGTGCTACTAAATCTCCAACCATCCTATACATTCAATTGAAACCCTCATCAAGATATTCACATTCAAAGAAAAGGTTCCTATATCAAATAGGTCACAATCTTAGGTGTATTTAAATACTGGAAATGAATGGTTACCTAAAATCCTTCACACATAGAGCAATACATTATATGAATATAACATTAATAGCCTACACGGGTTTTTAATGGCTCCTAGTATAATATGCCCTTTCAAGGAATCATTCACACATATTGAAATGCATTTTTACTATGCTACTTGGAGTAACTACAAATTGGACAAGGTTGATAAAAATCAGCATTAAAAGTTAGGTAATTTTCTTGAAATATACACAATCTTCGGTAAGTACACAGCTCTGTAAGTGATAAAATATTAGATCCTGAATGAAAAGTAAAAGTAGTTTTCACACTGATTTTTAAGACTATACATTTTTATTGTTACAATTCAGTAAATTATTTTACCAAAGTTTACAGTCATCTCCAACTCAAAGCCAATAAAAAATCAATTGTCTGTTTTATAATCAGTATCATGAAGCAAAAGCAATTAATAGTCAATGTAAAATAACCTATTTACTAACTCATTTTAAATGTAGTGAGGAACTGTAACAAGAATGCATTAATATTATCCCAGTCTGTTCCACTTTAAGATGTTTGCATTTAAGATGTTTCTATTTTCAAATACGAAACCTACTGTACATTTAGAAAACCTATTTGGGAAAATCTATTATTATTTAATTTCTCAGAAAACTACTTCTACTTCATCCTACTTTTCTTTGAATTCTGAGTTGCTACATAATTCTCATCTTTACAACAATAATTATTGATCTCTCAAGAGTAGGAACATCATGTAAAGTGAAAGAATTATTATAATATAAAGACAAGAAAGAAAGTGAATAATAATCAAGTTGTATATCTTAAATGTATAGCACATTATAGTCATAATTGGCTCACCACCAGTTAGAAATATACATACACATTTTTCAAAATAAGTCTTTTAAATAAAGTATTACGAGCATCTAACTTAAAGATTTGAAATAGCAATTAAGTCTGAACCTTAAATCATTCATCTCTATAACTAGAAGAGCAAGTCCCAAGGATGTAAATCTCACCCAATGAGACAAGGGATGCTGAATGTATTATTAATTGCTAAGTAATTTCTTAATTTTAGAATCTACCACCCAACACTGCCAAATAAATAATGTGATTTATGATCCCGGACTCTCATGCTGCTTTACTAGAGTTCAATAAACATATGCACACCCTAAATGTACAGTGTAATTGTGATTTCTACAAGCCAGGAAACATAGCAGGACTCGGCGATAGCAAATCTACCCCATCTACTTATTATTCAAGCAGTAGTATTTAGAATACCTAAAATGCCTGCTGAACACTGCAGCTCAACGTCCCCCTGGGGTTACTTTTAAGCCGAACCACATCTCTTCTCCTCAGGATTAGTGAGTTTTAAGAAGGCAGGTAACATGGGGTAGAAATTCTCATGCAGCAGAAAGATAACTCTTTTCTCCAAATTCTTAAAAACCAATACCCCCACACCCAATACTCACACCCACATACACAAACACAGTCACACACACACACAATCACCTTTTTTTTTTTTTAAGAAAGGAGGGTTTTTCAAATAGGTACCTAAAACATGCCATTTGCAAGAGGATAAAAAATGTATTTTTCTTCTACTTGCTGCTGTGTAAGATATCTACAGATCTGATTAGAAAACCTGTATGTACGTAAAAAGTAGTGCTTTCAGGGAGATTCCTTTAGTGAAATCTGCCTGTGCAGACATATGTGTACATAAATCATACATATTTACGCAAACATGCCTACATTAACAAGGACACACACACACGCACACCTAGACCAATAATTAAGCTTACACTGTTCTACAAGCCCCCCTTGACATTTTTTAGCATGCATGTTATTCAGAAGACAGATTTTTAAAAAAACAATAAGCAGCTGCATATAATGCATGCCAAAGTGGCGTGTTTAGAGAAGCAAATACATTACCAGACGCATTTTGAAGTTTCTGGAACACCTGCAGGTAAAAGGAGACTGTGAATCAGATGCTGGCACACGGTATTCCTCAGAATCACAGAGCTCGGTGTGACTGTGGGGGAATGTAAGGCGAGTGTGAGGCTGGAAACCTTTGAGTTGAGCTCACTCTAAGCATCAGAAAGCCTCAAAGAGGGGAAAGAAAAAGGCAACCCACAGACAGCTAGATGAGAAACTTCTGGCACCTCTCCAGCTCAGGAATGAATTCTCTGTAATTTGGAGACGTATAGTGATGGAAATGAAGAGAAACTTGGATTTACGGGTGAATTTGCTCAGCCATGCAGAAATGGGCAGGTAACAGTCTCTCAGCTCATTTTAAAACAGTCATTCAAGAACAAGACTGAATCAAAAAATTAACGGGCATCCTTTTTTGAAAAAATAAAAAGGCTACTCCAGCCAGTTTCCCAAGATGCCTTTACAAACTTCAAATGGATCATTCCATCAGCTATTTGTTGCACATTTTATTAATCCCAGTGCAGAGGTAAACTGGAAAAATCTAATTCCTTTTATGTAGAAAACTGGATTTACTGCTTCTTTTTATAATGCACTTTAGTCATATAAATATACAGATTTACTTACAGAGTTCTTGTTTCTTGTGTAAAACCACTGCTGTTTGGTCCAGATAAAATGTTAAAAGGCTTGTTTGCAGCTTTTGAAGGAAGTAAAGAAAAAATGTTTTAATACTCAGAAGGTAAGCTGAGTACACATATTTAAATGTTGAATTTGAAGCAAAGAGAGTATAAAGGAAGAGCTCTGAGCCATTAAGTGGTACATAAGAGATACGGTTATACACGAGCATTGAGCAGGCAGGTGGCTCAAGTCTATAAATATATACATAATTAAGGGTAGAAAGAAAAGAGCTTTGGCAAATTAACTTCTTAGAGACAATAGCTGTGATTTTGTTTAGGCTTACAAATAAGTCAATAATGTCTGGGGAGCACATGTGGACTTCACCTTGTCTGAAAAATTCCACAGCTCACGAATAGAGAGTGAGGTTGGAAGCATCACACACTGGCAATCTATATTCAAATGTAATGAGGAGAAGGACCATATTACCATGAAGAATGTTGTCATATTACATTGTGCCTGTGTGGCTTAACTACTCATCCAACCTTGCAAATGGCCATTTGCCTGGACTCAATAGCAAATGTGCTATTGATGGGAGGGTGGAGGTGGGAGGCAGATTTTATTTGTTTTACTACACATGCACCTTTGGGAGGCTCGAGTATAAAATGCACGGGCTGAATGTAGGAGTGATTCTCTTTTCAAGGCCACATTTATCTATAATAAATTCAAAGTGGAATTAATAATGACCAATTAAGCTATTTATTATTTTAACTCTTGAGGTCAAGGGCAAAACAGTGTTTATGTTTATGGATAGAAGGTCGATGGCAAGACAGCTGGGCTCACCTTTAATCACGCTCAATAAACATGTATTGACTGAGCAGCCTCTAGGCTTCCTCACATCTCAGTGCCCAGTCTTTTTTGTCTAGGATATTTTTTCTTATCTCTCCACTGCCATCTGCTTCATCCATTTATTCAGCAAATATCTAGTGAATTAGATATTCCACTTTGTGGAGAACACAGAGACAGAGAGACAAGATCATCCCTCAAGGAGCTTACCATTGTCAGGTGGTACCACAGTAGGTCCCAGTAAGGGATCGGCACATGGGAATTACTTACAAATACCTATGCTCACTGCCGTCTCTTCTTCTATTTTGGACTCATTTTTGGTGGGAGGAGACAAGCAGAGTTTGTACTTTCAGAGATTCTGAAAATCTCCCCCAGATGATTCTGATTTAAATCCCCTCCTCCAGACCATAAGACTAACAGCAATTCAAGATGATTGTTATCAGCCCTCTAGTAACTGAGAGGAGGATATCCCATCCACTGCTGCATATAGACTCAAACTGCACAACTACTCAAGTTGATCTGTACTTCTGTGTCTTTCTTTGCTCATTTCTCTACCATGGGGAAGGCCCATATATAATCAATGTGACCCAGAGCCTGAGTCTGCAAGGTTCTAAATGGATTTGGAAGCCAAAGCTGAAGGGGGAAAAAAAAATCCCAAATCTTTTGGTTCATTCACATAACTTCTCTGGCCCTGTTTCCTTACCTATAATTTCTTTGCCAAAATGTATGAGCACCTTCTTTGAGAAAGCCAGTTCTATGCCACGCTGACACATACACAAGAGCACACCTGAGGTTAAAACTTGGAATTCCCGACTTCTACCATCTTACTTCTTAATGGACCTAGTCAGCAAATCAAGTCTCATGATGGTGAAACTTCAGCCTAAGGATCTAGGGCCCCAGCACTCCAGGCTTCTTCTTCTCCATTTTCTCATGGCAAGGAACCACAGAGGAATTCAGAGCATGAAAACAAGCCTATTATCTGCCAACTTCACCCTTTGCTTCAGCAACTGCCTCAATTCCAGCCTGGAGGAACCTCTGGTAAATGACAAATCCTGGCAACTTCAAGCAGAATGGTCTTATAGCTAGAAAACATGCTACCACCTGACCCCCTTCTCCCATGGCCATCCCATTCAAATAAGTGTGAGGGCCTAAGCAGGTGGGTTTGGGGGCTTATGAGAAGCCCTCCTCCAGCCTCTACTTCTAACCTGTGGCTGTGGAGGAGTATCCCATGCCACTCCTCAGAGGTATAAGAAGAGAATATGGCCGTGACGTTCTCAGAGGCCAGTCTGACTGCCCTTTTGATTTTCATCACAGCTCACTCTATTTGCCACAAGCCCACCCAATGTGACAATAAAAATAGCTCAGAGAGGAGGGCTCATTCAGCCTCTTTCCCCCACTGATTATCCTGTGCTCAACACCACCTTCATTCACTCAAGAAGAAACCAACCTCAGTGGATATTTTTAAGACAAACTCATGTGATCGACTAAAATATAAACCTCTTCATATAGCAATTCTATTAAAAAATAAATGTATTCTATCTCCTCTAGTTCTCAGTTAAGAAAATCAGAAAAGCCTGACCTTGAAACACTAAGAGAAGGAAAAGCACAAATTTCCAAAGATGGTAGCACTCCAGAGATATTAAAGACACACAGACCTGAGTCTGAAGACAGGATTCTCTACCTAGAGGCTATGTGTCTTTGGGTAAGCCATTTAAATTCCCTCACCTTGCTTCCTCCTCTGTAAAAGAAAAAATACCCTCCTTATCAAGTTATGTTGAGAGTTAAAACAGGAAAAGTTCCTGAGGCATCATAAGTTAACTTAGTAACTCATGCTTTAATAATCAAAAGTATCCAATTGTCTTCAATATGCCAATAATCTGTAGAGAAAGGGACAATGTTTTAGTTATTTTCATATTCCTCCTACCTAGCATGCCCTGTACCTCCAAACCCATTCCATAGGGTTTTATTGAGCATCTGTCATTCCCACATCCCCACCTAGGTGCCAGGGACACAGCAGTGGGCAAGACAGTGGTGGTTCCTGCCCTCATGTGGTTCACAGTCCATCGAGAGAGACAAAAGTTAAATAAGTGCCATGAATAACTAAAATATGTGTCTTAGTCTACTCGGGCTGCCATAACAAATACCATACAGGAGGTGGCTTAAACAACAGACATTTATTTCTCACAGTCTTGGACCCTGGTTAGTCTGATATCAAGGTGAAAGCAGATTTAGTTTCTGGTAAGACACTTCTTCCTGACTTGCAGACAGCCACCTTCTCACTATATCCTCACATTTCAGAGGGGAAGTTCTGGTGTTTCTCCCTCTTCTTACAAGGACACTAATCTCATCCTGGAGGCTTCAACCTCCTGACCCCATCTAAACCTAATCACCTCCCAAAGATCCCACCTCCCAATAACCATCACACTGAATGTTAAGGCTTCAGTGTATGAATTCTAAAGGGACAGAAACATTCAGTCCATAACACTATATAAATGAATTAATGAATTAGTTAATAATAATCCTTTTAGTTTTTTTGTTTATAACAGCCCAGACTATGTCAAGGGAACAAATGAGGGAAAATTTGGGACTGCTCCCAGTAATTACCTTCAAGCTTAGAGACTCAGGCTGATGGGCTGGTCCTCATTAAGTGGCAGGTTTCCCCCCAGGAGTCATCCCCTGAGACCCAGCAGGCTAGCTAGCCTGGGCAGCACTTTGATCTGTCCTCAAGGTCCCTTCCGTCCCACCGGCAAAACGTTCTGGTTCCTGGACTTACTGTTTTATATCCAAGCTGTCTGAAATGCAATAACATTTTTTTTTAAAGAGCAACTGGGATTTTAATTAAAGTACCAGGGATCCAGCCAAAGACATTTTTCTAAAAGAGAAGAAATATCTGTTTTTGGAGACAGAACATTTCGTAACAGAGATCTCAAATTCATCAAAAGATGAATGATAAATAGTGACATGGACTGTAACCTCACAAGAGTCCAACCACAGGGTTTATGCGTGTGCGCATGTGCATGTATGCCCACATGTGTGTGTGTTTAATGCTCATCCTGCCTAATGAGCACAGAATCAGGGAAACAAATGCACTCTAGATACTTAAACCCTTCAGAGATTTAAGGCAAACACAGTTAATGGAACAATATATGGGGCTTTTTTATAAGGGCAAAAGATTACCTTTTGTTCTCCCTGATTTCCTTTGATTTAAAAGGCTTTGGCTACAAGACTCCATGCAAACAGCACTAGATAAGGATTCAACTTCTGCATGTGCAGGTTGGCAGAAGTCTACCATATACCTAATGGTGAGTGAGACCATGTGGGATACTGCAATTCCATGGCACTCATACTCATAGGTAAAGGAATTTAAAATAAAACAAAGCCCAGCAGCATCAAAAGTGACAGTCTGGCAAAATTATTCTATCTATGAGATCTATTTTTGTAAATTCATGCTTACTGCTTGGAAAATCCCTGATAATTCCCCACACATCAAGCCAGTCAGAAGCTAAAGAAAGCGAGCTTCAAAGCCATCCAGCTTCCTCCATGGACCTGAAAGCCTATACACATACCAGTGCAGGCAACAGTGCACCCATGTCCATTTTGGGCCCATCTGGGGGTCCACAGATACTACAAAGTTGAGGCATTAGTAGAAGACTTGTAGGTGCCGGCAGACCATCTCAAGCAGAAGGGCTGGAGGCTTGGAAGCCTCTGGTGTCTCCCCATCCCCAGAGGCATGGCACAGCCATGGGGCCAGCAGCCACAGATGGTGCCCTGCACAGACAGCTGAGAGGCAGACAGCCATGGGTCTGTGTGAGACATCAGCCAAGTTGCTGGCTATGTGCCATTACTGGGCCTGTGGACCTGGAACAGGAAGCTGGAGTGGGGATATTAGCCCCTTTTCCCTGACATTATGGGTGTTATTTCTCTGGATTTAAATGGTGAGGGATGAGGAAGTGATTTTATGAGAGGATAATAGGCGTTGAAATGCTAGACGGACATCTCAATTCTAAAAACTAATTTACCTGAGGGAAAATTGATATGATTCCCCCCTCTGGTAAAGCAATAATGATTAGGCTAAATTACCCCCAACCAAGCTTTTTACACTGATTCCATCTGGTGATAGCAGATATTAAATCACAAGATACTATAATACACACACATATACAGTTCTATATTGTTATATATTTTACTATAAAACAAATATAGTGTCTTCTTTAAGTGACAACAGCAAGTGACAATCTTTCAAGCCCTGAAAGGCCAGCCAGTGAAAGAAAATGAGAACAGTGTGCAAGCACCACCCACAGAAATCCAAAGTATAGAAAGCAAATGACAAAGAGTCAATTGCCAACTCCAAATTAAAAAGTGAAATCTATGCACTGATTCTTAAAGTGTACAGAGCATGAAGTGCTTCACGGCAAGCACAACTGATCCTCACTTCAAAGGAAATGGACCCATGTGTCATGTGGTATAGGGGACAAGCACTGGACCAGGAGTAAGAAGATCCAGGGTCTCAGTTGCTGCTCCATCACCTAGCACTGTGACCTTAGCCTCAGATCCCCCATCATTGGGTGGGGATTATGTCTGCCCAGGCTGTTTATAGCATTGATGTATGGAAAATAACAACATCTATACCAATTTGTATATCAATCCAAACACAGCATACAAATGTATTGTGGTCTTACTGCTCTACCTCAGCTCAAGGCATCAGAGTATCACTAGTAAGTCACTACTGTTCTATCCACATAATGTCTTAGCAAAGGGATAAAATGCCTATAAAAACCCTAAGAAGGAGTCAGTGTGTGGAGAATTAAGCCATAAGAAAGAGAAAGACAAGAAAATCAAACTCCCACCCCCATGCCTAACAATCCAGTCCAGTCAGGGGTAATTCACTTCAATTAAGTGCTAGGCTTCCAGAAAGCCTTGTAGATTGACTATCAAAATTCTTGCTCAACTGAACTGAAACCTTACAAAGTGGCCACCACTAAGATTCACCAAGGAATTCCTCATATAAACAGTAGTCAATGTCAATTAACCTTTGTGAACGTGAAAAATAAATGGAAAGGTTCAGAAATTAACAGGGAGACAAACACAGATGCCAGACACAAGCATGATGTTACAGTAAATGCTACAACCACATGGTAGTTAATTTTAGTATAGTAGGAATGGCTCTCATGATAAAAGATCTTTTCTAAAAGTGGAAGTGCATTACAAATAGGAGCTGAGTCTAATCTATATTTTCCCCTATCGCACTCTGGTTAGTCCCACATCTGCACTGAGTACAAATATTTATTGAAGATACCATACTGATGCCTTCTGAACGTCTGAAGAATCAGTAAATATAACTGCATTCATCTGTGTATCATTCAACTTCCTTAATTGATGATTCAAGCAAAATTAATTAAATTCCTATATTATGAAGAAAGCTTTTCTCCTAAAGGGAAAAAAGTATAGAACTTTTGGAGTATAGAACTGAGTGAAGGGGGGCCTGGGTGGCTCAGTGGGTAAAGCCTCTGCCTTCAGCTCGGGTCATGATGCCAGGGTTCTGGGATCTATCCCCGCATCTGGCTCTCTGCTCAGCAGGGAGCATGCTTCCCCCTCTCTCTCTGCCTGCCTCTCTTCCTACTTGTGATCTCTCTCTCTGTCAAGTAAATAAATAAAATCTTTAAAAAAAAAAAAAAAAAAGAACTGAGTGAAAACTTAACTCGAAACTAATACCAGCCTTGGGTAATAATGCGGTTGGAACCTACTCCCCACCACTTGGCCTAGCCCCTTTCTCTTCACAAACCCACCTCTATCAAGCAATATGTGGGGCCTCATAGGCATGTGAATGGGCAACCCAGACAAGTACAAGCTCTGTTCAGATCACTCCCAACACATGGCCATGAATACTCCCATTGAACATCCCTTGGGCTTACATATATACCCATTAATTATGCAGTCCTGCCCTCAAGATTTTTGACCAGAGGGGCGCCTGGGTGGCTCAGTCGTTAAGCGTCTGCCTTCGGCCCGGGTCAGATCCCAGCGTCCTGGGATCGAGCCCCGCATCGGGCTCCCTGCTCTGCGGGAAGCCTGCTTCTCCCACTACCATTCCCTCTGCTTGTGTCCCCTCTCTCGCTGTGTTTCTCGCTGTCAAATAAAAAAAAAAAAAAAAGATTTTTGACCAGAGAAAGAGGGCTTCAAGGGTCCTGGAAATGACTTCAGGGTGTTTAGGTAGGAACTTCTAAAGTCTAGTTTATGAGACCATGCTCTAAAATGGGGGCCAGAGACACCAGGTGAGCAGGTTCCTGGATTCCTTAATCCTTGACTTAACAGGTAAGGGCAGGACTAGAGAAAGACACAAGCCAGGCCCCTAAGATGCAGGGCTCAGCACAGGAACCTTGGGTACTCAGGTCTCAGGAGGTAATTCTTGAACCTATGTCTAAATGGATGTCTAAACTGTCTTCTGAGATTCCTTTAATGGTAACTTTGATAAATAAATGATCTATATCCATGAATCATTTTTTCATCAGCCTTTTTTTGTTAGCCTTCGGTTTTGCAACTTTTTACATTATAACCTGTGTCCTCACTACCTAGTATAATTATTTTCTCTAGGAACGCTAATTTTCTTCTTACCAAATTTAATTGCCTTTGGCATCCCCCCACCACCACTTTTAACTGTTAAGATCATTCTTCACCTAGACCCTATGTAGCCTTGCTGTCTTTGTGCCCCTTTAATGTGCCTCTTTAATGCTACTTTCATGTTTCCTCAGCTACTACTTTAACTTCCCTTCATTCTATATCCATTCATTAAAGGTAAGTACTGCTCTGGACCAAGTGTCCTTCTAACTCTGCACACAGATGTTCATCTACTACCATGTATATACCCAAAGGTACTTGTTCAATTTTCTTTGACCCAGAATGCATCTCTCCCTACTTTTTAGCAAACCAAGTATCTTTTTTGTTTTTAAACACTTGAAGATCTTCTTTTCAAAATACTTCCACATTAACTCCACTCAGTCCTAATCACTCTAGATAATATATAATAATGCCCAAGTTAGGGCTCTGACTCTGGATGAGTATAATGCAGAAGCACCAGAGATGGTAAAGAGGGTTCTTCTTATTTGCCTTATTTGCCTTTTCAGACTAATTGATTAATATTATCTATATTCCTAGAGTCATGTTTCTCCCATTTTGATATGCACAGGAATCATCTGGGGATCTTGTTATGCAAGTTCTGGTACAGTAGGCCTGAGGGGGCCTGAAAAGTCTCCCTCGACTGAGGTGATGGCTGGGCTGAGGACTGACAAAATGGAAACAACTCAGACAAGTTGGTCACTAAGTGAACAGCCTTTCAAGAGAGGAAACAGAAAAAGCTACAGCCCAGAGTCAGGAATTAGATCAGAATGAAACATATTTGACATCCTAGAGGTATAAAAAAAAACCCAAAAAACAGACTTGTATTCAGGCAAATATGTATTCTAATCTCAACTGACCCACCATGGACAAGCTATTTAACCCATTTTCTATTTAAAAAAATTATTTCTTGTCAATTGTTGGAAACTTTGCTAAATGCCAGAGAATATGACAGATGTGATCCTACTCTTAGGAAGCTCCCATTCCAGCCCTCTTAACCTGTTTCCTCATCTATAAAATGGCTAAATACTGCTAATTTTGCATTAGTCATCAAATGAAATAATGTCTTAAAAATTCTGGTAAGCAATACTTAATAAGTACTTAACTATTAATAAGTACTTAACTACTAAGCTATCTTTCCTTACATATTTGGCAATATAATGTTGACAAGGTGTATACTCTTTTTGTGTATTTAAAATTGATTTTTAAATTTGTTTTATTTTTCCCCTAAGATTATAAATTATTGAATTGAGAAAACATAATCTCTTATAGCTCTTTGACACGTTGGAGAGCACTTCATTCACACAATTCTTCAACAAATATTTTACTGAGTGCCAAATAAATAAATAAATAAATAGTCTGGTTAACTGAGTTATAAGGAAAACTAGACCAAGACAAGAGGAGAAAAGAGTGATGGAGAAGGGGAAATGTTATTATACTAAAAGTATCCAGGGAGGCCTCACTGATAAGGTCACATTAGACTGAACTGAGAAGTAAGGGTGCAAGCAGTGTTAGTTTCTGAGAAGAGTTTTCAGGCAGAGGAAAACAGCAAGTGCAAAAGTCCCAAGTGTTCTGTGTGTTTGGGGAAAAGCAAGGAGGCCATTAGAGCAAATTCCTTTATTTTATAAAAGAGGAAGGTGAGGCCTTGAAAAATAACTTTGGCAGACCCAAGTATATCAATTAAGTTAATTTTAGCTGTTGTAACAGAATAAACTCAAACTCGAAAAGCATTTTGTCTTGCTTACAACCCAGAGTAGCAGGCGCTCCTCCAGGGACACAGGCTCCTTCCCTACTGTATCTTTGCCATCTTCAAAGAAAGGCTTCGGGGTTCACTTCAAGTGTCAGATCTCCAGTGTCTGATAGGGAAAGATTATGGAGCATCACATATAAGAGGTTTATAACAAGCCAAGCCTGGAAGTGGCACACATGAATTCTGCTCACACTCACTATCACTTAATCTCTTGACTACTACCTACTACAAAGGAGAACGTGAAATGTAGTCCAGCAGGAATAGGAGGACAAGAGATTTGGTGAGCACCTAGCTAGGCTCTACCAGGCCAAGGCGCCTTCCTCCTAGACCTATGCTTTCTTCCTTTGCATATGCATGCATGAAATAATATTCTCTATAAAGTGGTCTTTATCTTAGTTATAGTTGGCACTAACAGTAATATAAGACAGAAGATAAAAGAATTCCTAGTTATCTGCTGCCAGCTAAAACACATTCTACTGTCAAGTAGTTTCATCTTACTGAGATGGGAATACAAAAGAAAGAAAGCTATCTATAATGGATTGAAGGATCAAGTAGAGATATGTTGTGATGAGGAAGGAAGATTGCATAAACAGAAAACTTTATCATGACCCCATTTCACTGCCTCCACTGGTTCACAAGATCCAGCTGTAAGTCAGCAACCAGCTGCTCTCTGAATTTTCTTACTCCAGCTCACATCAGCAGGACTACTGTGAGGATCATATGGAGATTACATAAGCAAGAATAAAATTTAGGTATTGTTGTTATTAAATTCAATTAGATAACTAGATAGAGGTCTTTTTAATGTACTCTGGATAGATATTTAGAACATAATGCCATTAATTTATAGAAGTTAATTGTTTAAGTTGGACACATTGTTGATATATACATCTGTCAGGGCTATATCTAGTAGTATAATCCATAGCAGTTATGATAGACTAAATCACTGGCTCTAATACGTCACCTTCCTCTGTATCTACATCCTTGTCATGGCCTCTCTCTCTCTCTAACAAAATGCAATTATAAGTAATGGAAAGAAAATATCAGTGTTAGAGAGGCAAAAAAATTAGAGTCATACAGTAGAATTGGATTACTCTGTAGAAAGTTTTTCAATACCAAAAACAGTCCAATTAAAACTGCCAAAAGTAATACCCATCTAAGGAAATCATGATTACCGGAGAATAAGTCAGTATGTAAATAATCACTAATGAACAAAATCTGTGGTGTGAAAACTCTACACTTTTGTCTTGATTAACAAGGAAAAAAATGCCTTTTTAAAAAATAGTCTTCTGCAGTTTTAAATTTTTTTTTTAATTTTTATTAACATATAATGTTATTATTTGCCCCAGGGTACATGTCTGTGAATCGTCGGGCTTACACATTTCACAGCACTTAACAGCACATACCCTCCCCAATGTCCACAACCCAGCCACCCTATCCCTACCCACCCACACCCCCCCCCTTAGTTGTTCGTTTCTTGAGTCTAAGAGTCTCTTATGGTTTGTCTCCCTCCCCATCCCTTCCTGTTTCATTTCTCTCCCCCACCCCCCCAAACTCCCGCCTTGCTTCTCAAATTCTTCATATCAGAGAGATCATGTGATACTTGTCCTTCTCTGACTGACTTATTTCTCTTAGCATAATACCCTCCAGTTCCATCCACGTCGTTGCAAATGGCCAGATTTCATTTCTCTTGATGGCTGCATAGTATTCCATTGTATATATATACCGCATCTTCTTTATCCATTCATCTGTTGATGGGCATCTAGGGTCTTTCCATAGTTTGGCTATTGTGGACATTGCTGCTATAAACATTCGAGTGCACGTGCCCATTCGGATCACATTTGTATCTTTAGGGTAAATACCCAGTAGTGCAATTGCTGGATTGTAGGATAGCTCTATTTTCAACTTTTTGAGGAACCTCCATACTGTTCTCCAGAGTGGCTATACCAGCTTGCATTCCCACCAAGAGTGTAGGAGAGTTCCCCTTTCTCCGCATCCTCGCCAACATCAGTTTTTTGTTTGTTTGTTTGGTTTTTTTAAAGGAGCAAGTACAGAGCTTGGCTGTTTTTTTTTTTTTTAAGATTTTATTTATTTGACAGAGAGAAACACAGCGAGAGAGGAAACACAAGCAGAGGGAATGGTAGTGGGAGAAAGAGGCTTCCCACAGAGCAGGGAGCCCGATGTGGGGCTCGATCCCAGGACTCCGGGATCATGACCTGAGCTGAAGGCAGCCGCTTAACGACTGAGCCACCCAGGTGCCCCGCCAACATCAGTTTTAAATTTCTTACGATAGGGCTAAAATTACACGATTAAAGTCAATTGAACCCATCCCATACAGGTATCTGCAACAATATCAATAGTATGGATAAACATAACATGGATAACATCTCAAGGTCTGAGATGAATGAAAGTGGTCCTTTGACAGAAAGTATTACTTAAGATGATATTAGGCTTGATTGTATTTAATATTCATTAATGACCAGAAAACACTGTGCAAATTAAATCCACCATGGATTGTTAATTGAGTACTGCACATAACTGAAAAATCCTCCCACAGTAAATACTAAATGAAAGTCATGAAAAGATTAAAATTATACAGAGCAAAAATTTAAGAGTCTATCAACCTGAAAAATAAGAACCGACTCATATCAATATATTTTAATAAATATTTGCTGAGCATTCATCATGAGTACGTTATGCTGAACACCTCCTGCAAATAATCCTATTAACCCCAGATATCTGAAAATAGTCATAATTTCTCCACATCTGGGAATAAGCTTTACAACTTTATTTGCATCTAGTACTTAAGACTTTTCCTTTTATAAGGATAAGTTAATGATGACATGGAGAATTACTGTGGCTTTTGGGGCATGCATCATGTAGTTAATTAAATGGTAATGGGTAATATATGGGCATGGAGTATACACAATACAAAGATAATTATTCTTTCCCAGAACTCATTATATTTATTTCCTGTTCCATTGATTTGTCAAATAATCATTGATCATGTGCTCCCTGTGACAGTTCTTGTCTTGTCAATCTGTATTAAAACATTATTCTACTAGTTTAATTTCTTCATCTTGCCTAAGAACAGAAAATACATGTTTTGACTTTTTTTGAGAGCACTTTGCACATTTTTGCAGGTGCCAAATTATATCTGTTGATGTAATGAATGAATTCAGAATCTTTTAATCTTTTTTAGATTAGGCCAGAACAAATTAAAAGTAAATACATGATGGAATACAGTCTTATCTTTGTAACTGAGGATGTGAAGCCTCTATTGTAAATGTTGAGGTTGATTTTCATCAGTAATTATAGGAAAAGTTTTGAATAAAAGGAAATACAGGGATGATGTGAAGAGAATGGACCAAGGGAGAGAAGGGAACACAGTGGATTAAAAAGCACATCACAATCGAACTTCATAAAATCCACCTACCAAAGAGTTGACTAATATTTCTATAAACTTCACATCCGAATACCAGAAACATGTAAAAGATTAAGACTGAATGGTCGGCTGGGAATGACTTTTAATGATACCATCCTAATTACAAAAAAACACAAAGATTTACTAATGAATTTAAACCTTTAAAATACATGTCTCCAGGAAATATTAATCTACATAATTATTTTTTATTTTAAAATGAATTTAATTGATAATAGATTCATATTTTGCCTAAGGTATTTTTATTTTTTAAAGTCTAAAGAGATGGGCTCCTGGGTGGCTCAGTTGGTTAAGCATCTGCCTTAAAGCTCAGGTCATGATCTCAGGGTGCTGGGATCCGAGCGCTGTGTCAGGCTCCCTGCTCACTGGGGAATCTGCTTGTCCCTCTCCCTCTGCTCCTCCCCTCGACTCTTGTGCTTGGGGTCTCTCTCTCTCTCAAATAAATAAAATCTTTAAAAAGTATATATAAAGAGAAAACTTTGAAGAAAAGACTGCAGTAGGCAGAATAATGAATGGTCTCCCAAAGATGTCTATATCCTTGAAACTGTAACTAAATGACAAAGGAATTTTAAGGCTACAGATGCAATTAAATTTGCAAGTCAATTGACCTTAAGAGATAGAGAGTTTCCTGTATTATCCAAGTGAGTCCAATGTAATCAAGAGTGGAAGATGCATGACGAAGAATTAGTGTCAACATGATACAATGTGAAAAAGACTCTGCCAGCCACTGCTGGCTTTGAAGATGGAGAAGGAGGGCTATGAGCCAAGGAATGCAGGCAGTCTCTAGAAGCTATAAAAAGCAAGAAAATGGGGGCGCCTGGGTGGCTCAGTCGTTAAGCGTCTGCCTTCGGCCCAGGTCAGATCCCAGGGGCCTGGGATCGAGCCCCGCATCGGGCTCTCTGCGCGGCAGGGAGCCTGCTTCTCCTGCTACCATTCCCTCTGCTTGTGTTCCCTCTCTCGCTGTGTTTCTCTCTGTCAAATAAATAAAATCTTTAAAAAAAAAAAAAAAAGCAAGAAAATGGATTCTTCCCCACAGCTTCAAAAAGAAATGCACCTCTGCTGACATCTTGATTTTAGCCAGCGAGACCTGTGTCAGACTTCTGACCTCCAGAAACGCAAGCTAATAAATTTGTGTTGTTTGATAAAATTGTGGTAGCTTTTTTAGCAGCAATATACAAAGGCCAAAGATTTAAAAAGCTTACAGAATACTATTTATTTGATATTAATCTCAAATTCACTAAAAAAGAAGTAAACAAAATGTATGCTTTTAAAAATTAGTTGCAGCATCAATAAAACAAGTGAACCCAAACCAAGAATAATAAAAGTAACAATAACAAGAAGACCCAAGTAGGATAATATTTTCACGGAGGAAAAAAACCCTAAAACTCAAAAATATTTATGTAATTTTAAATCTGCCCTCTTTGGACAGCTTAGTAGCTCATTTTCTTTCACAGTGAGGTCAAAGTATAAAATATATTAAGAAAAATGTGATGAGGTGTGTCTCAGAGGAAAAAATGTGCCTTAGTATCCCTCCCCCCAAGTGTTTGGCTTTGGTTTAGTCCTAAGCCCTCCTTTAGCTTGAATTTTAAAAGCATAATATAATACTTACTTCAAGTTCTCTGATGAGAAGAAGTACTATACTAGGAATAGAGAATAGGTAGACTGTGACAAGGTCAAAGTAAACTGTTCCCAGGGTAATAGCAAAACTCTAGCTGTTCATCACTTCATCATAGGCAATGTAGTGGAGTAGCAGGGGAGGAAATCTTGCTGAGGCTGAATTTAATTTAGTCTCTTAATTTTGAGACACTCCAAAATTCAAATTCTACATATACTGTTTTAAATAAGTATATACAAATAAGCAAGCAGATATATAAATGGAATAGTAAATCTTATTAAAGAAGGCAGGAAAGCAATGATCAATTACTTCATTACTAAAAGCATTAAACATAACTAGTTACAAGAGAGTTCAGATGGGCCATGCCCTAAGTTGACAGGTTACCTCTAAATAGCATCCTGCTTCTATGTTTTTTTAATTGCAGGGAAAGAGATCAGGAAAAGATCTCCAATCAGGAGATGCAGGTTCCAGTGTCAATTTGCCCAATAATTTATCTCTGTGAAACTAGGCTTTCTAGTTTGAAAACTAAAGAGATGCAATTAAGTTAATATGACCCAAACTTTGGTTTCTATATTAGTGGAAGTAGTAAATAAGCTTGTTAAAAGTATTAAATAATGTTGAATCTCTAAGTAAGAAAGTGCTTTCCTTTTCAATTCTCTTTTTAACCTTTATAAGAAGGTCAAGGAGAAAGTCTCAGCTTGGTGATAGTGTAGCTTTGACACCTCCCTAATACCAGCAAATCTGCTTTTTTAACAGAGGGCACACTTTAAATTTAGAGTCTTCCAAAGGCAAAGTCTTTAGCTACAATTAAAATGTTGTTTTGCCTTTACTGTATTAAATTATATATTCTTCTATTTATGGCATATAAAACTGATTTCACTTATAGTATAATGTAATTTATTTAAATAAAAACAGGAAGGTGATTTAAGAAAAAATATTAATTAGATAGTATATAGGTGATAACTACATAGAGTTGAGAAATGTAGATTAAATTATTTCTAGGATTCCTTCCCATTCTAACTATAATCCAATGATCAGAAACCGGGCCTCTACTATCAAGAAAAATGTTGAAACGCTGTTTATTCCATTTAGTTGCTAAGATAACTCTTGTAATTGTTCTATTATCATTATTTTTTTAGAGAGGGGAAGGGGCAGAATGACAGGGAGAGAAAGAATCCCAAGCAGGCTCTTCTCCCAGCACAGGGCTCAATCTCACAACTCTGAGATCATGACCTGAACCATAATCAAGAGTCAGACACTTAACTGACTGGGCCATCCAGGCATCCCAGAATAGTTCTATTATTGAATTAATGTATTACATGCCTTGTTTCCCCAAAAGAAATAATAAAACCAGGAAAAGCAACATATGTACCCCATTAATGTATATCGGATGAATAAATGGATTCTTCCTTTTCTTACATAACGATCTTTCTGGACCTAAAGAGAACCTTAAATTGAAAACCACACCTAAATCAGCATAACTATATTGTCTCCCTATCGATAGTTTACATACTCTTGGGAATGTTAGAAACATAAATCATTTCAATCACTGTCTCAGATCTCAATTTCCTCCAAAACCTTGCACTCCAATACTATTTGAAAGTTCAAACCTGTATCTCAAAATGATATTACTGACATGCATTGTCTATCTTTGTCCAATAGAAAATGTATAAGAAAGTGGATGTGTACACTTCTAATCTGCCAACTCAGTTCTTGTGGTACAAAATCAGGAGAAAGGAAAAAGGTTTGGGGCCATCCAAAAGCTAGGCCAGACAAGGAAAGTCATGAAAGTACAGGAACCATACACTCCTGTGAGCCTTGGAGAGTAATGGCTTGTTACATGTGTAAGGGTGGGGAGTAGAGAGAGAGTTGAAGCAGACAAAATTATGGGGTTCAAAATGGAGGCACTGTCCTCCTGAGCAGAAAAAAGTAATTCATGTGTCAGTCTTTCTGGGTCAGCTACTTGCTGATTTGTGTGATGTTGGGCAGGTTGCTTAACCTCTTTTGCTTCAGCTTCCTCAGCTGTAAAATGGGGTTAATAATAGTACCTAACTCACTGTGTTTCATTGGGGATTATATTAACATTAATAAGTGTAAGTGCCCATAGTAGTCCCTTCAGCATAATCCATGTCCTATGTTGTCTGTTATCTGTAGTACTACTACAATGGATTATCTTCATCTATCTGCATGTCTTGCCCTGAGACTCACTGTTCCCTTAAAAGGCAGGGACTGTGCACTATTCACTCTTATTTCCAGAACCTTGAACAGTCATACACAGACCTTAATAAACTGTCCTTGAATGAATTCTTTAACAGACCAATGCTATTACAATGATTCTCATCAATATACAATCCAACTACTTTAAAGGATACATTAACATATGTAGTCATTAAAATTAGAAGAAGGAAAAGGTTTAACTCACCTCAATACAGTTTGGATGTTATTTTTATGGAACTGAAGGAAACTTCAAACCACATAGTGTGGATTGAGAAAAAAAATGATAAAGAGTGGGAGACTGCACAGAACATTATTGATTTGTGCCAAGAATTTTAAAGCCCAATCTGGTCTTTCATACACACACTGTAGAAGATAAGTAACTTCTTCAATAATCCTTTATTTTTCCCAACATTATTAATCAACCTGAGGATAGGGACTCAGCCAAGCTGGCTAGGACATTACAGAATCTAGATAAAGACTTGATGTGGGACGTCGTTTTCCAACAGCTAGCCAAGAGGTTCTCTATCAACATGTTTAATAGCCTCTTCAGCCTTCATAATGCCTCCACCTCGGACTCACAGAACTTGTTTCCCAAAATACGGTGCAACTTGAACTTACCCCAATTGAAAGTATTTTGAAAGCCCACAGCAGACTTTTTAAAAGAAAATACATTCTTTAACCTTTTGATTCTGAAAATGAGATGATGGTTGTAAGAAGATGCTATAGTAAGCACAGTATTTTTAAAGTAATCTTGTAAACAGTTTATTTTCTATGTAACATTCTCTCTTTTTGCAAGGGGTAGGGGTGATATTTTAAACAATACTTTGAACACCTGTGGCCATCTAACTTTGCTGGTTCACTCTGCTTAAAGCTGAACCTAGAAGAACAACAAAAACTCTCATTCACCTCCTGGGAGCTAATTAGTAGAGAACTTGCATGCTAAAGAAGTCATCTCCAAACACCACATGTACTTCATTTTAAATCTGTAATTCACCTCTCTCATTTAAATTAGCAGAGTTTGAAAAATCTGCCAATTTGAGGTTGTTGGAAACTAATATGGCTTAATATTTTCTGAACTTAGCTTTAAAATTTAGTTTGCAGAAATTTCAGCCATTTGTTAATGTGATGGCAATAGAAAATGGCTATTTTCTCTTTGCTTGCTACTATGTCCTTCTAGAAAACAAGGATGCAAAGACTCCACACCATCAAACAGATCTACTGTCATTTGGAACATGTAATCACTCTTTACATTGCTTCTGCTTTATCAATTAATCAGTCCCTTTATTAAATACTAGGTAACAAGGAGTAATGATGACCATAAACCTTTCACCCACCCAGATTCAACTGCAACCTTGTTGATAGTTTTATTGTTAAATTTGACTTGATCTTTAAAGTGTGGTAGTATTAAGGTAACAAACTTAAGTAAATTGCAAGTAGCCCTGAGTTCATTAATATAAAGTACATGTGACTACTATATTATGTAATTTGCTAATAAGATTAACAATTGAGTTGGTTGGTTCCCAGTTATTCCTAACTGGCTCACTTTCAAAGTGTGAGTTTCAGATATATAAATAGCCCTTGTGAGAAAAGCATTTGACGATTGTGATTAATTCAGTTCCAGGCACCTAAGTGTTACAAAATAAAAGAGCATTTCATGAGTCCCAAAGTCATGCATTGTTATATTAGTTGGCATAAATGGGAAAAAAAAATCTCAAAACATTTTTTCAATAAAATTTAGGTATTTCTAAAAAGCATTCCCATAAAATGAATATCACAGCATTAGTAATAACAAGCATAACTAGAAGGGAAAAGCACTTCTATTTTTCTAATTAATTTCATAACCAAGACTGAGGTCTCTCGCTAGGATATTTGACTCCCTTTGTTTTGCTTCTAGTATCTATTGCTTCAAATATGTAGCTTTTTCACCTAGCAGGGGATGATTTCAATTGCATTTCAAAATATGAATCTCCCTCTCCTGGGTTCTAAACCCTAAAGCATTTCCCATTTTTGCATTTTTCAAAGGGAATGTTTGGAAAATGTCAAATGTGTCCCTCCATGTCGAATCTCACAGTCTCATATATTTGCTAGAAAGATGGCTGGAAACAATTAAGATCCTCAAAACCACTTTGCTGGGTACTCAGAGTTCTGCCACTCAAACTTTTAATTATAAACGGACATCTAATAAAGCAGAATGTCAGAAAGCTACTGCAACCACACTCACTTTGCAGTTTTACTGTGGACATTACTATAGCGAAAGCCTGCCTTGCCGATCATTTTTAATTAAATAAAAGGCAAGCCCTCCCAGAGCAAGAATTATAATGAAAGTCAGCTTTTCAGTGGAGCAGCTGTGTAAACGGGTTCTAAAATTAGTCTAGTCATTTCCAAGCTGTGTTTTACAGCTTCAATGTGTCTTCTGCAGTCCATGTCAGGATGAGAAAATGAATTTTCTCAAGAACATCCCAGTCATTTTGGGTTCAGTCCATTTTAATGGTGTCATAGCTAACTCAAAGCTCTCAGTCCTAAGCAGTCTGGGCATAGGGAGACGTGATCAAAAAGTGCCATTTGAGAAGAGTGTTTGCTTTAATTTAGATGGTGTTGACAGACCGATGGGTACTGTAATAAAACCACCCAGCCTCTTGCCCAGGGGATATATAATCTAAACAAGACAAACAAGAATATAATGAACAACTTAGACTGACAGGCAGTAGCTAGCTTCAGATATCAGGCTTCCTGTCCTTTACTAAGACGGTAAGAAGGAACTTTTCTAATTCCCATTTTTAATACTTGTTTTTGCAAGGAAGCAGTGGAGGTGATCATAGAAACAATTTATGTAAGACAGGACAGCCATTATCCATCTCTTCACCACAAAAAAGAAAAAAAAAACTGAAATATGTTTTCACCCTTTTTTAACCCAAATTCCTGCACTGGCTATCTCAGAAGATTAAGGGGTAGCAGGGAGAAAACCGGTTAAGGGAGAAGAGGAAAAGAATGAGAATGGAGTTGGCAACACACAGTAGAAGATTAGTAAGAATATAATTTGTATCTCTGAGAGCATTCAAATTGACACAGGACTACAAATAAGTGAACACGTGTCTTTCCTATCCTTTATTAGTGATAATTTAATGTTGCTAATGCATATGGCACTATGAGATCCCTTGCAGAATCACTAATATTTTCTTTCTTTTTTTTTTTTTTTAAAGATTTTATTTATTTATTCGACAGAGAGAGAGAGAGATCACAAGTAGGCAGAGAGAGAGGGGGAAGCAGGCTTCCTGCCGAGCAGAGAGCCCGATGCGGGGCTCGACCCCAGGACCCTGAGATCATGACCTGAGCTGAAGGCAGAGGCTTTAACCCACTGAGCCACCCAGGTGCCCCACTAATATTTTCTTTACAAAGCAGGTATTCTAAGGCTGGAAACTCAAGATTATAAAGTTATCTCTGAGCTAGGCAAGATCAACAGGGAGAGGGAGATGAGGGTTATGTCAAAATAATACACTGACAAGTGCTGAACCCATACCAGAAACTTTGAACCAGCAGCTCAACCCATTCACAGAAAGTCACCCCATGATCTGCCTAGGCAGGAACTGTTCCAGAGAATCTAAATGGTGCCTTACTGGGATCAGGGAACTATAAAATGGCCACTCTGACATGTCTGTGCCCATCCGTGAATATGTATTTTAAAATGCTGTTTTATCTTATCAAGTAGTAAGCACCACAAACATTCTAGGTGCTCAACTTATTTTTTAAGTGACCTGAAAATGGTGAGCAGAGAAAGACTGACCATGAAACTAATGTGAGCTCTGGTTTGCACCACCCCTGTGAAATCTGGAAGTTATAGAATGTTCAAAGTAGGGAGGGAAGCCAAGTTGCAACCAAGGGTTTATGGTAAATTTCCCAACTAGATCTCAGAAGAAAGAGATGTAAATCCTCAAGATTCCACTAATTTATTGTGATCTCTTTCTCAAAAAGTTTCATTTTGATATCTAATGTATTCATAGCTACCATGTTCTTTTTCTGAAGGAGGGCCCTCAAAATTCATAACATTCAGGTCCCAGAAAACTTGAATCTTCCCCTCATGGTGATATTGAGAGCTTTCAATATGTTCTTACCCTATCACTTGAGAAGCAGTATAGCTGTGGTGCTGTCTAGGAGTACTTATTATTAGTGCCTTCTTTCACTTTCTCAAAAGCATCTTGGTTTGAACGATAAATTATGCAGTCACTCTAAGTATAGCATAATAGATAAGAACAAACTGAAAGTGGTTAAAATCAATCACTGCCATTTACAACCTGGGGAATTTAACTTCCTCGTGTCTCAGTTTCTTCACCTGTAAAATGGGGATAACAATGCATACCTTACAGGTGACTGTAAAGATTAAATGAATCCATAGATAAAAAGTACTTAGAGCACTGCCTGGCAAAGAGGAAACACTATGTGCTAGATGATTGTTGTTGTTGTCATTATTATTAACTCTTATCTAGTTGTTTAAAAAAATAAAGCCAATTATTTATTGATGAGAAAGTACTATGCCTGTAAACAGCTAACAATTTACTGGTGGTTATTTGTATGTTGTAATCACTGATTTAAAGTCTACTGACTTCTGATCTTTTTTATCTACTGATATTGTAATATAATTCACTTAGCATAATGCCCTCAATGTCCAACCATGTTGTTGCAAACAGCAGGGTTTCCTTCTTAAGTCTGAACTATATTCCATTGTGTGTATATACCACACTTTCTTTATCCATTCATCCTCTGATGGACACTTAGGTTATGGCCATGTCTTGGCTATTGTAAATAATGCTGATGTGAACACTGGAATAGAGATCTCTCTTCAAGATAGTAATTTCATTTCTTTGGATATAAACCCAGAAGTAGAATTGCTGGGTCATATGGTAATTCTATTTTTAATTCTTTGAGGAAGCTCCATACTGTTTTCCACAGTGGTTGCAGCACCAATTTACATTTCCAATAGCAGTGCCCAAGGATTCCCTTTTCTCCACCTCCTTTCTAACACTTGTTAACTCCTTTCTTTTTGATAATGATATATGGTTTGCAAATATTTTCTACCATTCAGTAGGTTGCCTTTTTATTTTGCTGAGAGTTTCTTTTGCTAGTCACAGGTTTTTAAGTTTATTGTAGTCCAACTTATTTTAGCTTTTGTTGTCTTTGCTTTGGATATAAACTCAAAAAAAAAAATCACCTTATTTGTTCTTGAGTCCTATTCCCTCAGTGAATACTTGACAAATCATTCCTTTTTGTGAAACTTATTTTTAATAATTATTAAGAACACTGAACATGCCTGCAGAATATTTCTTTATACAAAATCACTTTGAGAATTACCTAATCACATGTAATTGCTCCAAGAGAATAAACTAAAATTAGTGGCTCATTTAGAGGCAGAATTAAACTCAAAATAATAAGAACTTTCCCAAACACTGTCCAATTCTAAGACAGAGCTGGCTTGTGAGGTGGTGAGCTCCCAACACTGATGATATTCAAGAATTAACTGTCTGACTAACCATTTGGAGACGTGGATTCTGTATTAGATAAGATGATTCAACTTGATGACTTCTGAGGTCATGTCCAATATTAAGAATCAATGTTTCTATCATTCTTAAGCAGAACATCTTATTATCAGATAATTTTCTTCCCCTTACAACATAGCTCTCCTCACTGCTGCATTTAGCATATTAGATAACATTCTCTACCCTAAGGTATTCTTGGCCTGTTAATTCACCTTTGTCCTCGTAGAGGAAAAACTTCACAAGGAGAGATTCAAAACTGACAATAAATGCATAAAAAAAGAAGATTCTCTAAATTACAAGTAATAGAGAAAAGTGAAAGTGTTCAAGGGGTTTGAGAACTTTGTAGCAAGGAAAAGTTTTAAATATTTAATGTGCCTGCCAAGGTCTTTTTTGGAGAGATTAATATTCAAATGCAGTTTGTTTGTATTAAAGTATTTAAATGCTATGCATTTAATATAAAATACATATTCTCACTTCTTCCCTGATGCAAAATCACACTGGGAATTATGTGATCATGTGTAATTTGTTAAATGCAAATCACATTTTAAATATTCATATACCATATTTGCATTCTGTTTTTTTTTTTTTTTAATCAGAATTTTCAAAAGTGGAAGAGGAAGCAGGGGAGGAACAAAATTTAAAATACATTCTATGGAGGACACCAAAGAAAAGAAAGTAATATGCACAGTGGACAGATAGATCCCTGCAGCTACTGATAAAACAACCAGAGCAATCTGTACAAATTTGAAATGTAAAGTCCACACCAAGAGGTGGATTAGAATCTTGAACCCAGATGGGATCTTTGGGGCAGCTGGCCCTACTTCTTCATTTCATGAATGAAAAAACAGAGGTTGAAAGAAGAGAAGTAACCTGAATTTTGTTAGACCAAGAGGAAACAGATCTGGTTAGGTTCTATGATGATGTCCAAACAACTGGGATGTCCTCTTACTCGACATCTCATCACTATTCGTTCAGCCTAGCCCTTATCTGAAGACTCATTAAGTAGCTTCCGTGGACTCCAGCAGCCGAAAATTAAAAATCAATAAGAACACTACTTGCCTAACAGATAAATGATAATGTCCAAAGCTGGCGAGGGTGCCCTGAAATACATTCTTACATTGCTGGCAGCAGTTAGAACTGGTATAACCTTTTGGAAAGCAATTTGGCAATCCTTGCCAAAAGTCTTAAGAGTGTTAATGTCTTTATTTCCAGTAATTCCAAAGTACAAAGAAATAATGCTTAAAAAGTCTAGGAACACCAAGTTTTATCACAATATTATATATTATAGCCAAAAGCTGGAATTAGCTTAAATATACAACGTAAGAAAATTATTTATTTCCCTTCTTAAAATATCATATGGTAATTAAAAATGACAGTTATATGAAAATTATAAAATTTAATAATGTATCAAGCAATGTTTTTAAAGATGACTAAATCCATACTCTGAAATAAGAACTGTATAATGTCTACTCCGTATTAATTCAAGCACAGATAGTTAGAACAACCAAGAGCACTCTTGCTAAAAAATTGGTGAGAAGCCTTAGGCCAGTTCTAAAACTTCATTATATGCAACTTGTCATTCCAAGATTTTGTCAAAAATTCATTTCCTGATTGGTGGGGTCTGGACAGGATTCAGGAATGTACATTCTGACATTCTTGGTCTCCAAGGGTCAAGAGAAAGATTTTTCTCTGCTCCCTTCTGGGTCTGTCTTCTGACAGGCTTCATGGATTCTCTCACACATTTGCCCAGCAGACTGATCTGTGATCAGAGGAATCACCGTTTCAGGTTTATTAACTCACCTCTACCTGTGCATTCTGGTGTTCAGTTAAGTGAAGGAGGGAGAGTTGCAGTGGGTTTCCCCAAATTTTCTGTTATGTTTTATTGCTTTGGTGAATTTAAAAATATATTTTCAAAAAGAATTTAGAAAATAGATGTTTTTATAGAAACATGACCGTTGTAACACCAAAAGAAAAAAGTTAACTTAAAAAACTACACAGAAACTATAATTTCAATTATAATTCAAAATTATATATTGTATGTTTATATAATTATTAGCGTCCTGGAGGAATGCTGGGAGAGAGAAACAAATAATGTTATCAGCTGATTTTGTGGGGTTTCTTTTGAAGACCTAACATTAGGTCTTTGTTTATTTATTTTTTTTTAAAGATTTTATTTATCTGACAGAGAGAAACACAGCAAGAGAGGGAACACAAGCAGAGGGAATGGTAGCGGGAGAAGCAGGCTTCCTGCAGAGCAGAGAGCCCGATGCGGGGCTCGATCCCAGGCCCCTGGGATCTGACCTGGGCCGAAGGCAAACACTTAATGACTGAGCCACCCAGGCGCCCCTAGGTCTCTGTTATTAATAGAAAAGATCATATCTTTGCCCTCTGAGTTTTACATACTTAAAGTACTACACAGCAGAAATTATTTGCTTTGGAGAAGAGTGAGTGATCAATGATCCTGACATCCACTTCCAGGAGTATGATGGACCAGAGCTAGATACTCTGAAGAAATATAACAAAAACATAAATTAACTTAGATACATTTTTTAAAGCATTCTGAGGTTTAGGAGATATCCTCAAGAACCAAGAGGAAAGAAAGAAAAATGAAGAGCTGAATCTTGCACAATGCTATTCAGTCAACACTGATGAAGAAGCAAAGTCATAGGATTTTCCTGGAGCCAATGATGATAAGACAGCAGGAATCTTGCCTTTCATAATGTGAAAGAGCTGAACCTGAACTCCCACATTAAACAAGGACTCTTAAAAGGGATTAAAGCTTTCCAAGTTGGCAATACCTCCTAGATATCAGCAGATGCAACTGAAGGCTTTCCTGCAGAAAAACAACTAAAATTTAGTCCCTCAAAATTTCCACAGGGTAAGTTCAATAATGAATGAGTTCACAATCAAAACCCACCGAACACACAACAAAACAAGCCTTCAATAGTAATAGTCAAGAAATTTAAAAAAAATAGGCCTTCAAGAACATCTGAAAGTGAAATTTTTCGATACCATATATAAAATAAATACCTGAGTAGAAATGCTTTAAAATTTAGAATTATAAATAAGCACAGAATAAGAAGAGACTATCCAAAACAACCAAGGGAATTTGAAAAACAAAAACAAAAAAAACAAAAAAATTTGAGTAATTTTTTTAAATTAAAAACTCAACAGATGAGTTATATAGTAGATAAGATACAGTTGAAGAGAGAATTGTAATTGATCAATAAACAGCACAGAATAAAGCTTTGAATGTACAATGTTCAAAAATATAAAGCAAACATATGGACAGATCAAGATCATATAGGATATGTTTAGTTGAAGGCTCAAAGAATAGAGAATGTAAAATAAATTTTTAAAGAAATAATGTTTGAGAATTCCCATAACTGATCAAAAATACTGTATACGTTAGCTATTGCTACAAAAAAAATGATCTGAGTAAGAAAGTCTAAGTTACAAGAAGGAATGGTAAGTGAAGAAAATGGAAACAGAAAAGATACAACATGATAGTATCAGCAGATATGATAGTAACAGAAACATATGAACATAAAGTCCAATTTTAACAGCAAAAAATTAAAAACAATATAATAGACAATGTTAGTATGTGAACCAGAGAAAAATGACCAGATGGCATCTTTGTGCATGTGTGGTTTCTTATTTTGAGAGGGGGCCTGACATACAAACGAACTTTAGACTTCATTGGATTGTTAAGTATGCATGGTAAGATTTCCAACGAAAAGCAGAGAAAACCACTAAAAGAATACAGTACAGAAATTCAAACCTGTGGAGGGGGAAAATTTATAAAAGGAAAATAAATAAAACACAAAGAAGAGGCAGGAAGGGACAAACAGCATAGACAAAGTAAAAATTGTACATATACAAATTCTAAGATAATTGAAATAGTTTCAGATATTATCAGTAATAAAATAATGTGAATAAAATTAATTTGGCAGTTACAAGAAGTTGTCTAATTGGAAAAAAAAAAAACTATACCCTGTATTTACAAGATACATACATAAAAAAGACTACAGAAAGGTTGAAATAAAAGGACAATAGTCCTCCTCTTATCCCCTTTCACTTTTCTTTTGCACAAATTTTTTTATTAACATATAATGTATTACTTGCCCCAGGGGTACATGCCTGTGAATCATCAGGCTTACACATTTCACAGCACTTACCATAGCACATACCCTCCCCAATGTCCATAACCCAGCCACCCTATCGCTAAGCCCCTATCCCCCAGCAACCCTCAGTTTGTTTCAGGAGTTTAAGAGTCTCTTCTGGTTTGTCTCCCTCCTGATCCCATCTTGTTTCATTTCCCCCCATCCCCCATGACCCCCCACCCCCCATCCTTTTCACTTTTGAGGTTTCAGTTACCCCTGGTCAACTAGGGTCTAGAAGCAGATGATCCTCCTTCTGATATATCATCAGAGAGCCAACAGTAGCCTAATGCTATGTCACAATGTCTATTTCATTCACTTTGCTTCATCTCATCACATAGGCATTTCATTATCTCATGTCACCACAAGAAGGGTAAATATAACACAAGATATTCTAAGAGACAGAGACCACATTCACATAAACTTTATCACAATATCACAATATATTGTTATAATTTTTATTTATTATTAGTTAATATCTTACTGTGTTTAATTTCTAAGTTAAACTTTATCATAGGTATAGATACATAAGAAATAGACATAAATATATAAGAACATAATATACATAGGGTTCAGTTCTATCTATGGTTTCAGGCATCCAGTGGGGTTCTTGGAATATATCCCCTGTGGATAAGGAGGAATACATGTATAGGGGTGCCTGGGTGGCTCAGTCAGTTGGTTCAGCATCCAACTCTTAGTTTCAGCTCACGTCATGACCTCAGGGGTCTTGGGATTGAGCCCTGCACAGAGCTCTGTATGAAGCACTGCATGGGGTTCTGTGCTCAGCAGGGAATCTGCTTGAGGATTCTCTCCCTCTGCCCCCCACCCCACTCTCACACATAAATACACTCTCTCTCTCACTCTCTCTAAAATAAATAAATAAATTTTCAAAAAACTAAAGAAAACAAAAGGAGCAATATTGTACAGTATATGATATATTGTGCAAATACTAACCAGGAGAAAGCTAGGGTACCTATATTAACATCAGTTTTTAAAAAGAGTGAATTTTAAGACAAAAGGTATTATATAGCAAATTCTCTTCTAGAAAGACAGAGCCTCACCCAAGAAAAAAATTGGTGGAAATTAAAAAAGAAAAAAGTTGAGCAAGACAGGACCCTGAAGGCCATGGAGAAAAAAATTTCAAATACTATATAGTGAGGAAGCATCCAGAGGAAACAGAACTCAAGTAATAGTGAACAGCAAAATACTACATCTAAAGGTAAGAAGCACTTCTTTTGAAGACAAGGTCTTTAAAGCTGTAGGAAAAACAGAGCTAGAGGCAGAAAAATCCTCCTGAACCAGATTCTGTCCTGAAATAGCTGTGCAGAAAAAGCCATACTTAAGTCTCTTACAGTAACAATAGAAAAGAAAGCCTTTAAGCTATAAAGTTTTGAAAGCTACTTTGGATCTCCACATCACTCTGAAACGTTGTCCTTAAAGCCCAAAAAAACTCATCTCACTGAAATGTGAAGGGAATATACTCTCTAATTCCATACTAAACAATTGCCAAAAAAATAGGGGAAAAAATGAACTATAAAATATCCCAACAACAACAAACCAGAAAAATGTAGACTCAAACAGATGAGAACTATAATCTTAATACATCCAAATGAGCTAAATAAAGAAAACATAGTTTTTAAAAATATACATATCAGAAATAAAATGGCTAAAAAAGAAAAGAATAAAATGTGAAAGTCATCAGAAATCAGAACAGAAATATTGCAGGAAACAAAACCAATACACAAAAATTTGCTGCTTCTCTATATACTAATAACAAACTAACAGAAGGAGAAATTAAGGGGCACCTGGGTGGCTCAATCAGTTGAGCGATTGACTTCAGCTCAGGTCATGATCTTGAGGTCCTAGGATTGAGCGCAGCATGGGCCTCCATGCTCTGTGGGGAGTCTACTTGTCCCTCTGCCCCTCTCCCCACTTGTGCTTTTTCTCTCTCTCTCTCTCTCTCAAATAAAAAAATTTTTTTTAAAAAGAAATTAAGAAAACATTTCCATTTATAATTGCATCAAAATACGGGCACCTGGGTGGTTCAGTTTGTTAAGCAATGGAATCTTGATTTCCACTCAAGTTCATGATCTCAGGGTTGTGTGATCAAGCCCCAATTCAGGTTCTGAGCTCAGCATGGAGTCTGCTGGAGATTTTCTCTCTCTTCCTCCCCCTGCCCCCCTCTGCTCTTCCACCCTGCTTGCACACACACTCTCTCTTTCTCTCAAATAAATAAATAAAATCTAAAAAACAAAACAATTGCATCAAAAATAAAAAATATATCTAGGAATAAATTTAGCCAAGCAGGTGAAAGATCTATATGCTAAAAACTACAAGGCATTAAGGAAAAAGCCAAAAGAATACAAAAATAAATGGAAAGATATTCTGTGCTCATGGATTGGAAGAATTATTATTAAAATGTCCATTAAAATGTCCAATACCCAAAGCAATCTACAGATTGAATGTAACCCCTATTGAAATTCCAATGGCATTTTTCACAAAAGTATAACAAGCAATCCTAAAATTTATATGGAACTACAAAAGACCCCAAAGAGCCAAAGCAATCTTGACAAAGAAGAAAAAAGCTGGATGAATCACATTCTATAAGCCGAAGCTCAATTACAAAGCTACAGTAATTAAAACAGTTTGGGATTGGCAAAAAACATACATAGATCGATGTAACAGAAAAGACAGCCTAAAAACAAACCCACACATATATGATGGATTAATTTATGACAGAGAAGACAAGAATACACAACAGGAAAAGAATAGCCTCTTTAATAAGTGATACTGGGAAAACTGGACAGTCACATACTAAAGAATGAAACTGGATCACTATCCTACATCACATGCAAGTATCACCTTAAAATGGATTAAAAACTTGAACATAAGACCTGAAACCATAAAATTCCTAGAAGAAAACATAGATGGTGAGCTCCCTGACATACATCTTGGCAATGGTTTTTTGAATCTAACATCATGAGTAAAAGTAACAAAAAAAATAAATAAACAAGAGGAACTGTAACAAACTAAAAAGCTTTACCACAGCAAAAGAAACTACTGACAAAATGAACAGGCAACCTATTGCATGGGAGGAAATATTTTCAAATCATATATCTGAGAGAGTTATTATCCAAAATGTATGAAGAACTCACAACTCAATAGCAAAAACACAAACAATCCCATTAAAAAATGGTCAGAAGCTCTGAATAGATATTTTTCCAAAGAAGATAAACAGATGGCCAACATTACATGAAGAAATGCTCAACATCATTAATCAGGAAAATGCAAATCAAAACCACAATTGAATATCAATTCATACCAATCAAAATGGTTAGCATCTAAAAGATAATAAATAACAAGTGTTGGCAAGGATGTGGAGAGAAAGGAACCCTATACACTGCAGGTAACAAAGTGTTTTATGTAGAAACATAAAAGTGGTTCCATCACTATGGAAAACCTTTAGCATGGAGGTTCCTCAAAAAATTAAAAACAGAACTACCATATGACCCAGCAATTCCACTTCTGGGAATTTATCTAAAAACAAAAGCACTATCTCAAAAAGATAACTGCACCCCTATAAGCACTATTTTCAGAGACAAGATATGTAAACAAGTGTCCATTGATGGATGAAGAGATAAACAAACTCTATGGTACATATATATAGTGGAATATTACTCAGCCATTGTTTTTTTTTT
>CM053603.1:94775531-94815846 GCA_028646535.1 Procyon lotor
CCGGGGGAGAGGGGGGCGGGGGTAGGGATAGGGTGGCTGGGTTGTGGACATTGGGGAGGGTATGTGCTGTTAAGTGCTGTGAAATGTGTAAGCCTGAAGATTCACAGACAAGTACCCTGGGGCAAATAATACATTATATGTTAATAAAAATTAATAAAATAAATAAATAAATAAATAAAATAAGAAAAGAAAAGAAAAAAGAAAAAAAGAAAAACTTCTCTATGTTTAAAAGAAGTCATAGAGCACATATTTTCATGCAAAGAAAATGTTTTAGGTGTTTATAAACTGAATAAAGGAAAAGAACGTTCAAAAAAAAAATAAGTCAGTCAAGAAAGAAAACTGTCACATGATCTCTCTGATATGAAGAATTTGAGAGGCAGGGCACGGAGTTGTAGGGGGGTGGGGGAGGGAAATGAAAAAGATGGGATCCGGAAGGAGACAAACCATAAGAGACTCCTAAACTCACGAAACAAACTGAGGGTGGCTGTGGGGTAGGGGGGGTGGGGATAGGGTGGCTGGGTTATGGACATTGGGGAGGGTATGTGCTATGGTGAGTGCTGTGAAATGTGTAAGCCTGATGATTCACAGACATGTACCCTGAGGCAAATAATACATTATATGTTAACTAAAATAAAATAAAATAAAATAAAATAAAATAAAATAAAATAAAATAAGTAAGCAGCCACTGCTTGGGGATATGTACTGTGGGGTTGGGGAGCAGAGGAGGAAAATTCTTAAAGAAATTAAAATTCTTTAATCTCTTATGGAATAAGAAAAATCCTTTTTTTAAAATTAAAATGGGCCTGACATTTGGAAAGCCAAACCAATTGCTAAAGCATTTGACTTTAAACCGTGCTTTAAAAATGGCTGGAAATGGAAGGAAGTCTAAAGCAGTAGAAGTTCTCACTTGTGGGTTAAGACAAACACCAATGCTCTCCAAGTTATGTCTTAGTAATTAGTGGCTGGCATGGCTCCCTTTAAGTCTGTTGCTTACCATCTGTGATGTCTTTTGTTAGCCAATCTCAAACTCCTTATTAAACAAGAAAACTATTCAACCAAGTGATATTTTGAGCTATTGATTACTGAGTCAAGCACCAGTGGTTCATATGGAGGCCAAATTTCTTGATCCTTGGCTTCTGTGAAGAAAGGGGCTAAAGAGAGGTATGAAAGAAAGTTGGTCCACCTGGTGGTGAACAAATAAAGACAAGTGTGCCTTGTCTTCCATATATGACTTACGGAAGAAAAATGCATTTGTAGATAACATATAGGCCCCCACAAAACTTCCTTCACATGTATATTTTCATACCTCAACTGAGTAGTAAATATTTAAATCTATCACACTATGGAACTGCCTGCTTGCAACCACTTTCATTTTGGCAGTCACCATCTTTGAATAGCAATTCAAGCAATTACGCGAATATTTTATTGCATTTTGTCTTTCTTGGCTTATAAAATGAGTGGAAAATGTAGAAATGAAAATGCTGATATTAGTGAGAGGAAGTACAATTCTCATAAAGTTAGTATGATTGGTACAAACTTGGAAATCACTAGGTGTCCTGAAAATAGTCAATCTTTAGACTCAATTTGAAGCCCACTGGACTCAAGCCAGTTGCCTGTGTCTTCAACTGTGAAGGCAAATAAGAAAATTAAAGAACATGCATGAAATGTTGGCACTGTATAATCAAAGATAATGTCTACAAGGAAAGTGAAATTATAGATTTTATATATTTTAGCTCTATAAAAACAGTAGCAGTAGTAGTGGTTGAAACAGTACCTACCATTACTACGTGCCAAGCTCTGGAATAAGAACTTTATTTACCTCTTCGGCTGAGTGCTCTGTTTTCTTCTCTTTTGTTTGTATCTAAATTGATGTAGCTCAGATCTCAGTCCTCTTTTCCTCTTCTTCTATATCCACTTTCTGCAAGATCACATCCATTCCTGAAGCTGTAAATGTTACCTGCATACCAATGACTCCCAAATATTTATTATATCTTCACTGAGTGCCAAATCCTATACCCAACTACCTATGTGACATTTCCACATGGATGTTTAATGTCCAATGTCACACAGTTATTGCTAAAGCAGAACTCTTTATTTCCATACACTGTACCTATAGTCTCGTCTCCCCTCAAAACCTTGTTTTCTCTATCTTAACTAGCACCCACCCAGTTGTTGTTCAAGCCAAAATGTTAGAATTTTCTCTGATCCTCCTTCTCTATCTTCTCCCACATTCAATCTATGAATAGCCCTGTGGACCCGTATCCAAAATATATCCAAACTGTTCTACTTCACTCTATCTCCACCTCACCACTCTGGTTCAAGACACCCTCTTATCTTAGACTATTACATGGGGTTTTAACTGGTATCTCTGCTTCTACTTTAATTCATCCTTAATCCATTTACCATACAGTAGTGAGAGTAATCTTTTAAAATACCCAAATTGCAACTGTTCCTTGCTTAAACTCTCCAGGAATTGTTATTGCATTTAGAATAAGATCCAAATTCCCTAACCTAACCTACAAGGCCATATCCAATCTCTCTCCATCTGCTTCTCCAGTTACTCTCTCCCCATTCACTGTGATCCAGTTCCACTCCATCCTTTTCCCTTTTTCAAATATGACATGCTCATTCACAACCTCTCCACTTGCTGTGGTTTTCCATTTAAAATGCTCTCCCCCTGCATCTGTGCATAGCTGCCCCTTTTTCATTATTCAGACCTTAGCATTCTGAGGTCCTACCTACCTACCTACTTGAACCCAGGTACTCTGACTCTATAGCCCATATCTAAACCCTTCCTAGTCTGACTCTTTAGAATAAGACTACTATGGGGCACCTGGGTGGTGCAGTTGGTTAAGCATCTGCCTTCGGCTCAGGTCATGATCTCTGGGTGCTGAGTTATAGTCCCACATCAGGCTCCCTGCTCAGCAGAGAGTCTGCTTCTCCCTCTCTCTCTGCCCCTCACCCCTGCTCATACTCTCTCTTCTCTAATAAATAAAATCCTTTAAAAAAGGATACAAAAATAGAATAAGACTACTATGACTATCACTCAAGGTGTCATACAACTCTCATGAGTTTTCAGGAACAAGAATATATATACTTGACCATAAAGAGCAATACTTGAGGTGCTCATGTTCCATAATCAAGCAAAGAGAGTACTGAGGAGGCTGAACAGCCCCTTCTCTTTCCTCTCACATGCAGTGTTTGCAGTTGTTTGACCTTTTTGAGATATTCATTTCCCCCCTCCAGATTACTTTTGGTTTTAATATGATCTTACTAAAATAATGAATGGAAGGGGGATAATAGTAAGCAGGGATGTATTCTGAATTTTCCTGACCCTTCCATCCAGCAAAGACAGCCATTAAGTTGAACTGTACCCAAAATGTCCAGTGATGTGGGCCAGAAAAGAGTTACATTTCTCCAGATACTGTAAGATAAAACTTGGAACCAAAAGAGTACTAAAGCACCCTTCTATAAACAGGATAAATCCCTTTAGCTGAAGAGCAAGAAAGTCATCTCAAATCACTTCACACTATGACGGTGGTTCTAATGGATGTTGTGGATAGAAACATCACAAGTCAGTCATGGGCAGTAGTGCTGAGCCATTACAACACAGAGTATCTGAGCAAAGGGGACTAAGGCATTGGAGAGCTCGTGGGGCTACTCTATAATCAGAAATAGAAGGGGCTTGGTGCCTAAGAAGAGACAGGGAGGCAAGATCATGAGGAGGGTGACCTGTGGCAGCATCATCAGTGATGGGAGCCAGGGATGAGGCCTGACTGGAAGGAGGGGCAGCTATTGGCTAGCTCCACTCTTAGATTCTCTCCTCTTTATGAAAAACTTTCCTTCCAGACTGCCCTTGCTAAACACTCAATGTTCCCTCACTTCTTCCCTATCCCTTACCTGGCTGTTCTACAAGAGAGAATCTGAAGAGGCTGCTTTATACTAATAACCTGATACTGATGTTCTCCAGACACAACTCATCCAATTGAAAGGACATTTCATTGCAGTGATATCAGGCATCAAAGAATTAAAGGCAAACAAACTCCACTGCTAAAGCAACCCCCTAGAATCTCTAAACATAAACCCCTCCTGCCTTTGCCTTCCAGCTAGAAGTGACTGAGTGAGCAGGGGAATTAGGGATGGAAACAGAACCTACAGAATGGACATCTTAAGGAAGTGAAACTATGAAGTAGTCAACCAGGGAGTACATGGAAACTTGGGTTTTTTTATATTATTTTTTATTTGATATCCAATCTAAAAATTTGTGTCCTCTCTTTTCCATTTGTTACTCTGGCTAGAGGTTTATTGATTTTATTACTCTTTTCAAAGAACCAGTTTTTGGTTTCGTTGATTTTTCTGTATTAATTTCCTGTTTTCAACTGGTTTCAGCTCTCTTTGTTCTTTCTTTTCTTTTGCTTACATTGGTTTTTTGTTGTTGTTGTTGTTGTTTGTTTTAATTTTTATTTAAATTCCAGTTAGTTAACATACAGTATATTAGTTTCAGGTGTACAATACAGTGATTCAACACTTCCGTACAACACCCAGTGCTCACCACAACTGTGCTGTTCCTTAATCTCCATCACTTATTTAACCTATCCCCACCCCACCTTTCCTCTGGTGACCCAGTTTGTTCTCTATAGTTAAGAGTTTGTTTCTTGGTTTGCCCCTCTCCTTCTCTTTTTTTCCCCTTTGTTTGTTGTTTCTTAAATTCCACATGAGTGAAATTATATGGTATTTGTCTTCTCTGACTGACTTATTTTGCTTAGCATAATATTATCTAGCTCCAAACACATCGTGGCAAATGGTAAGATTTCATTCTTTTTTATAGCTGAGTTTAATTCCATTGTATATATACCACCACTACTTCTTTATCCATTCATCAATTGATGGACACTTGGGCTGTTTCCATAATTTAGCTATTGTAGATAATGAAGCATGTATCCCTTTGATTAATATTTTTTGTATTCTTTGGGTAAATACCTAGTAGTGCAATTGTTGGATCATAGTTAGTTCTATTTTTAACTTTCTGAGGAACTTCCATACTCTTTTTCACAGAGGCTGCATCAGTTTGCATTCCCATCAACAGTGCAAGAGAGTTCCCCTTTCTCTATATCCTCACCAATACCGATTGTTTCTTGTGTTGTTGATTTTAGCCATTCTAACAGGTGTGAGGTGATATTTCTTAGAGTTTTGATCTGTATTTCCCTGATGATAAGTGATATTGAGTATTTTTTCACATGTCTGTTGGCTATGTGTATGTCTTCTTAGGAAAAAAGGTTTATTCATGTCTTCTGCCCATTCTAACTGGATTATTTGATTTTGGGGTATTGAGTATAATATTTTTATATATTTTAAATAGTAACCCTTATCAGATATGTCATTTGCAAATATTTTCTCCCATTCTCTAGGTTGCCTTTTAGTTTTGGGGTTTTTTGAAGATTTTATTTATTTATTTCACAGAGGGGTGCGGGGGGGGAGAGAGATCACAAATAGGCAGAGAGGCATAGGTTGCCTTTTAGTTTTGTCAATTGTTTCCTTTACTGTTATTTACTTACTTTGGGTTTAATTTACTCTGCTTTTTCTACTTTCCCAAGATTTCTAAGGAAACTTAGATTATTGATTTTGGATCTTTCTTCCTAATATATGCACTGAATGCTATAAATTTCCCTCTGTGCACTGCTTTTGCTGCATCCCACACATTTTGATAAATTGTTTTCATTTTCATTTAGTTCAAAATGTTACTTTTTAATTTTTCTTGAAATTTCTTCTCTGACCCAAGTGTTATTTAGAATGTGTTATTTAATCTCCACCTATGTGGGGCATTTTCCAGTTATCTTTCTGTTACAGGTTTCTAGTGTAATTCCATTGTGGTCTGAGAGCAGACATTGTATTATTTTTGTTCTTTTGTATGAAGGTCTTTTTTATGACCCAAAATGTGGTCTATCTTGGTGAACGTTCCATGTGAAATTGAGAAGATTGTATATTCTGCCATTGCTGAATAAAGTAGTTCGTTAATGTCAATTATATCCAATTGACTGATGGTGTTGTTAAGTTCAACTATATCCTTACTGATCATCTGGAGCTGTTGTGATGGATCCTTCCATTTATATTAGAGGATTGCTGAAGTCTCCAACTACGTTAGTAGATTCATCTATTTCTCCATGTAGTACTATCAGTTTTTGCCTCATGTAGCTTGGTGCTGTTAGGTGCATACACATTAAGGATTGTTAGTCTTCTAAGAGAATCAACCCCTTTATCATTATGTAATTTCCATCTTTATTCCTGATAACTTTCCTTACTTTGAAGTCTGCTTTGTTTGATATTAATATAGCCACTCCTGGTTTCTTTAGAGTTTGCATGGTATATGTATCCATTTACTTTTAATCTATATGTGTCTTATATTTAAAGTGGGGTTTTGTAGGCAACATATAGTTGGGTCTCATTTTTTGATCCACTCTGACAATCTCTTTTAATTGATATGTTTAGACCATTGACATTCCAAGTGATTATTGAGTAGGTGGACTGACATCTACTATGCTTGTTACTTTTTTCAATAGATTGCCTTTGCTCTTTGTTTCTTTTTTTTTTTTTTTTTTGCAAGACCAATGTTTCTTTTTTTTATTTCCCCTCTCCCCTCCCAACCCCATCCTTGGTGATGGTTGTTGTTTCTGGTTTTTTTCTATTGTTTTTCTTCTATTTGTGGTTTTACTTATTTTTTTATCTTTAATAGATAAACATGAGGGTGCCATTTATTTGTTCTTATGAAAATAATTCAGTTGGTAGCTGTGTCTCTGTTCTGTTCTGTTTTTTTGTTTTGTTTTTCTGGAGAGGGACATCAAGCCCAGGCTGTCCAGGACTTCCCTGGTCCTAGGGCATAAACTGTCAGCTCCTGGTCAGGTTAGTGGGTGATGTCTATATAGAAATATGTGTTCTCCCTTTTTCTTTCTTCCTTGGGGTGGGTCATTTTGTATATAAGAACAAAAAAGAAGACTTATTTCTTTTCTGAATTAATTTCTGGGTAGTTGCAGTAGCTTGTTTGTTTTTAACTTTTTAAATGAGAATTTTTTTTTTTTTTAGTTTCAGAGATAGAGTTTAGTGATTCAATAGTTGTATATAACACCCAGTGCTCATTACATCAAGTGCCCTCCTTAATGTCTATCACCCAATTACCCTATCCCTTCCAAATTTATCTTTCCACATATTCGAGGAATGTAAGCTTCTGAAATTGAAGATTATTTGGAGGAACACGATCATTTCTGTGTTGAAGTCCAATCCAGTTGAATAGTGACTGGTTTCCTGGACACATTCTAATTCTGTTACTTTGGCCTTGGTTTTATACTATGAGGTTCAGCTCTTTCTCTAAAGAAATGAATTGCATAGAAAAAAAAAAAAAAACCCTCCAGCAACTCTGTTTGTTCCCTATAGTTAAGAGTCTCTTATGGTTTGTCTCTCTGATAATTTATATGATTTCATTTTCTCTCCTTTTTATTAACATATTAATTATACTCTCTTAATTTTTTTTTGTTTAGTGGTTGTCCTAGAGTTTGCAATATACATTTATAACTAGTCCAAGTAACACTGTACCACTTCACAGGTAGTATACATTATAATAAAAAAATCATCTTAATTCCTCCCTCCCTTTCTGTCTCATCACTGTCATTCATTTGACTTACATATAAGCATACATATGCATTTATAGACAGATAAGATACATACATAAGAATACATAATCAAATACACTGTTGTTGTTATTCTCAACTGTTACCCTGTTATCTGTTAGATGAATTAAGAATAAGAAAAATAATTTTTTTTACCCTCAGTTATTCCTTCTTCAATGTTCTTTCCTTCTTCATGTAGATCAGAGTTTCTAACCTTTATCATTTTCCTTCCCTCTGAAGGGAATAACTGTAATATTTCTTACAAGGCAGGTCTACTGGCAACAAATCTCAATTTCTGTTTGTCTAACAAAGTTCTAAACTGGTGATTTTTTCTTCTCTTAATATTTTAAATATTTCACTCATTCTCTTCTTGCTTACATGTTTTCTGAGAAGTTGGATGTAATTCTTATCTTCTTTCCTCTATAGGTTAGGGATTTTTCCCCTTTCTGCCTTCTTCCAGGATTTTTTATCTTTAATTTTCTGTAGTTTGAAAATGATATGCTTAGGTATAGCTTTTTGGTATAGTTTTAGGAAAGTATACTGCTTGGTGCTCTCTGAGCTTCCTGAATCTGTGGTTTGATGTCTGACATTTATATGGAGAAATTCTCAGTCATTATTGCTTCAAATATTTCTTCTATTCCTTTTCCTTTTTCTTCTCCTTCTGATATTCCCCTTATGCATGTGTTAATATGTTAAACCTTTTGTAGTTGTCCCACAGTCCTTGAATATTCTGTTCTAGTGGTTTTGGTTTTGGTTTTGTTGTTGTTGTTTTTGTTGCTTGCTTATTTGTTTTGCTGTTGTTGCTGTCATTATTCTTGTTTTTTAGTTCTGGAGGCTTCTACTGAAGTATCCTCAAGCTCGGAGATTTTTTTCCTCAACTGTATCCAGTTGACTAACAATTCCCTCAAAGGTATTTTTCATTTCTGTTGCGGTGTTTTTTTTTTCTATAGCATTTCTTTTTGGTTCTTTCCTAGGATTTACATCTCTCTGCTTACATTGCCCATCTGTTCTTATATGTACCATTTGAGCCCTAGCATATTAATCATAGTTGTTTTAAATTCCCAGTCTGATAATCCCAACACCTCTATCGTGTCTGGCTCTGATGCTTGTTCTATCTCTTCAAATTGTGCCTTTTACCTTTTGTTATGCCTTGTAATTCTTAATAGCTAGACAAGATGTACTGGGCCAAAGGAATCACCATAAATAGACTTTAGTAATGTGGTGGTGAGGTATTAGGGGAGAAGTTTTCTATAGCCATATAATTAGGTCTCAGTCTCTCAGTGAGCCTATACCTCTGGACTGTGAACTTCACAAATGTTCTTCAGATTTTTTTGTTCCCCCTTAGTGGAACAGGATGAATAAATATAATAGGCTAAAGTTCAGTATTTTCCTACTCCCAGGTCATTTAGGCTCCAATAATAATGCAGAAAGTTAGGCCCCCGTAAAATGGTTTCTCTTAAGGTCAGGTCTTGTTAAAAATAGGATGTTCTGAAATATTTCAAAATAGTTCCTCTTCCCCTCCCTTGCTGGAAGCATAAGGGGATTCTTCTCTGATATTCACAGTAAGAACCTGATGGAGCTGGAGATAAAACTCAGAATATTGTGGCCCCCTCTGGAGTTTTTAGCTCTGAGTTGTCCACACTGAGTATCCAACCATTTGTCAATTACAGCTTGGGTTTTTCTACCCCAGCAATGGTCCCGCTGCAATCTCCACTCATGAGTCTCTGCTCTGATAAGCCATGATTTCTTGTATTCCTCTGTCCATTTCCCCAATCTCAGGGCAACAGTTTACCCTCTGATCTCATTTCTCTTACAAATCCTGTAAGAGTTCTTATTTTTCAGCCCGTTCAACTTTTTATATAGTGTTAGGATGGAGTGGCAACTTTTAAGCTTCTTACATGCAAAACTGGAAACAACAGTATCCCTAAATTTGCACAGCCACAATTAATCTATGGTGGTAAAACATCAGAACAGCAATTGCTTTGTGGGGAGACTCTGGGGTGCCAAAAATGTTCTATATCTTGGTCTGAGTGCGGTTACACATGTATATGCATACGTATAAACTGTCAGCTATACATATAAGATTTGTGTCCTTTGCTATATGTAAGTTTTATCAAAATTAAAAAGTAAATTTTTAAAAAATCTTTAACAAATTTTAGCCAGTAAAGTTCATCATTGTATGGGAAAGACAACTCTATGGTAAACCTACATGCTATATGTGATGAGGAAATCAAAGTCTTGGGCTTATTAGCTTACAAAAATTAGCATGTCTTCCTGAGGCTAAATGTAACTGTTAGAAAATGGCTAAAAGTAATTCAGAATCTCTAGATGGGAAAACATAGGCTCAAAATAAGAGTGCCATTATATGAATAAGTATGTTATTTTAATTTCATTTTTAAAAGTATATTTAACGTAGTGCTAAATATCTTACCTTGAAAGTTAGTTGGATGTGTTTAACAGACAGGTGTTCAAGAGCATAAACCATCTCTCCAAACTCCGCTTTGAAAATCTGCAACCTAGAATTGGAGATTTGACCATTTCCACAGCCTTCAATGTCACTGTCAGCATAAGCAACTTCTGGTATCTAACAATGCTTGAATTTAATGCTGCCTTACAGTCTCCTTCTTTTTAAAGATATTTTAATCCACAACTAAATATAGGAATTTAACTAAAAATTCAGCAGACTATGGTGCTATCAGGTCCCAGAGCCCAGTTGAGGTCATAAATGGTTGAAAATGTTCTGCCTGGGCTGTATCCACATATGCCCAAGGCCTTAACAGGTTTTTCAAACCCATTACTCCACCTGAATGCTGGTAGGCATCCTTGAGAGCCATTATAAGATATCTCCTGAAATATGTAAGTGTTGGAGACAAAGGGGGGGAAAGTGGGTCTTAAAATGAAAGAAATGAGTGTAATGACCACACCAGCTGTCTCAGTCTCAATACATTCCAATCAGTCTTCTGTTCATCATGTCTCTGAACTTTCTCAGCAAAATCACCAAGGACTTCCATGCAGCTAATGGAATGAAGGTATTTCTAAGCTAGAATGCTTGAAGGCTCAGCAGCCCTTGACCCTTTGTTGACCCCCCCCTTCCCTTGGTTTCCATGACCTTTTGCTTTCCTGGTGTGCATCTCTTAGGTTTCCTGCTCTACTTATCTCAGTTATTGCCAGTCTTTAGAGGTCCAGCCTACTGTTCTTTCTTCTTTTTTCTTTCTCTCTTTTTTTTAAGATTTTATTTATTTATTTGACAGAGAGAGAGAGATCACAAGTAGGCAGAGAGGCAGGCGGAGAGAGGGGGAAGCAGGCTCCTTGTTGAGCAGAGAGCCCGATGTGGGGCTCAATCCCAGGATCCTGAGATCATGACCTGAGCCCGAAGGCAGAGGTTTTAACCCACTGAGCCACCCAGGCGCCCCTCTTTTCTTTTTCTTTTTTTTTTTTTTTGCTTTCTTCTTTTCTTAATCTCACTCTTGTCCTTGGTGATCTCATCCTGCTCCCATGTAGAAGTCTGGGGAATCTATTTGTCATGTAATGAAAGAGAAACCCAGGTATTTTGACTTTTCTATACTCTATCACAAGAGTGATACAAGGAGCCCTTTGTTTAGAAAAGGAAAAAGAAATACAGCACCTCTTAATCCTCCCCACCTCCTCCATTCCCATTCCTCTACTCTCACCTCCGCCCAGTAGCCCCCAGCCTGTCACTTTGATATATTGAAAGGATAAGGACTGACCGTTCTCTTCTTTTAGATGTTGAACTACTAACTTTGAGATTAGGTATATGAATTTCAGCACAGAAGATGACTAAGAGGAGGGAAGTTAATGTGAAAAGGAGAGGAAAAAGGAGGAGAAGGAAAATGAAGAGAAAGGTTTGGGCTGAACAGGAAAAAAAAATGAAATATGGTTAATGAATAAAAGATGTTGAATTTGAGAGAAAAGACCTCTTTGCCTACTCAAGCCACATAGCTGAGCCATACCACATCACCTCAAATCTTTTCCAAGGAACTAGTCTAGTCCCATTTCCAAAATGAATAGTCTATTAAGTGATGCCCAATAGATACCATTTTGATTTACTAGAAACTGTTCATAAGTAAAGACTACGGAATATTCCAAATACTGATGACATAGAGAATTAACTAACCTCCAGATATTGAACATTTTAGTTGTTGTTCACCAATACGATTAGGTCCACTGCCTTTACTATGAAAAAAACTTTGTTTATCAGTAGTTTAGCAAGTTCATACAAATTAAACTCCTTCATCTAACTTTTTTTGAGGGATGGGTAGAGATCTTTAGGAATTCTTAGAGGAGTGAGGAACAAGACTGAAACTATCAGCACTCAGTTAGTGCTTTTGTTTATAGAACCAATGACTATTTCAACACAGAGTAATAGTTATTAATGCTTCACTATTGTCTTTTCTTGAGTTCTAATGTCTTTCAGAAGAAACATAAAACAAAGACTGGAAAGATTTCTTAACCCAACATCAATAACATGATGGAGTAACACTCAGCTATCAAAGCCAGAATAACTTCATCTTCTAGAAGGAAGATTGAGAAAGAATAGTTCGAAAGAGTAGAAGGTTATAGTTTGTTTTTTTTATTAACATATAATGTATTATTTGCCCCAGGGTACAGGTCTGTGAATCATCAGGCTTACACATTTCACAGCGCTCACCATAGCACATACCCTCCCCAATGTCCATAACCCAGCCACCCTATCCCTACCCCCCATATCCCCCAGTCACCCTCAGTTTGTTTCATGAGTTTAGGAGTCTCTTATGGTTTTAAAGCCAAGTGCATCATTCTACTCAAGCTCCTGAAAGAGAGAAAAGTATGCAGAAGCCAAGAAATAAAATAGATTGAAGATCAATCTTAAAACCAAACCTTGTTCCAGTACTCTGCCTACCATAACAGCAGTTACCACCCACAGTTACCATAGCAGAACTGCACTGACCATTCACACCACAAGAGCTTCCTTCAGTGCCCACAATTATTCCACTTCCTCTTTCATTTAGTCTTCAGTGAATAATCATAAAAGATGGCAAGGCCAGGAACCAGCAGAGCTCAAACCTGTCAAAGTCTTTCCTTAGGTAAGTACATTTATAAAAATATAATTTTTGGTGCTGTTGGCAATCAACAGCAGGAGTAACTCCTCTCACAAAAGTATCCACCAAATTACCCTAAGTCTGAGTTTCAGAAGAATATGTGGGCCACATTTTACTATGTTATATAAATGAGCTTAATATGGTCTCTGTGCTTTGGCTACTAGGCTATTTATTTCTTCCCTGCAGAGTGAGATCCATTAGCTCAAAAGTCCACCAGTGCTAAACTCAAATTTTAACAATTTCAATTATTTTAAAATTAGCCCAAACTAGCAAATTTTTAGCCATTCAGAGCCTGTCTGCTTAGCATACCCCACAAAACCTCATCCAATAAATGTTACCTAGTAGTAGGACAGGGCCTTGTAGCTACAAGCCACAAACAACAGCACTCTCGTCTAAAAAGCTCTCTGACCCAAAGATGCCCCAAACTGTGCTGCTGATGGGCATCATATAGATGTTCAAGTCCTCTAATTCCCCTCTCCCCAAGAATTCACCCATCCTCCTCCCCTTCTAAATGCCCTCCCCCTCCTCCCCTCATCATAAACCTCTGGATATGAGGACTTCCCTTCTCCTACAACCCTGTCCAAGCACCAATAAAGCTTGCGTCCCATCTTTCCTAGATCAGCCCCTAAATTCCTTCTGTGGTCATATCTTTTTTCCCAGATTAGCCCTTATATCCCTCAAGCTACCACACAACTATTATTTAATAATTAATTTAGTCAGGTAGCCATTTGGGCACTGAGATCTTATTAAGGCAGCATGTTAAGCAAGGTATAAGGTGAAGTTCCTGTCTTCAAACTTCATACTCTCTGAGGGAGTTAAGAAACTCACCCACAAGAATAACAAATAGGTACACAGGCTCTAAAAAGCAATGGTTGAATTTCATTTCCACTACTTATTAGCAAAGTGACATTTCTTTACTTTGGCTAGCCCCTGGCTCCTCTTCTGAAAAATGGTAACATTATCTCATGCATAAGACTGTTGGGTTGGAATGAGATAATGTGCGTCTTGTGCCTATCTTCTTTCTCTAAAGATAGTATCAAACAAGCCCAATGAGTAGGATCTTCTTAAATCCAGTTTTTCTCCTTTCCAGAGTTATAACAATGATTAAATAATTGTATAATTATTTTTTTAGAGTCCATCTTTCTCACTAGAAAATAAGTTCCAGAATAGAAATAAAACTAGCATCTGCCTTGTTCCCTGGATACAAAAGACTCAAAGCATTTGTAGAATGAATGAATGAGTGAATAAAGTAGTAAAGACAACAGATGTTTTTTAATCTAAGAGGAAGGAGCATGAATAGAGAAAGGTTTATGAAGTATCAGGACTTCACTGGAGTTTATTAGGAATTATGTCCATGAAGGAGAAAAAAAAGGTAAGGGCAAAGCTGTGAAGGTGGGAATGACTGACTAACTCTCTGTTGCCAGAGAGAAGTCAGCCTGGCTGAGCAAATCCTGTCATTGGAAATAATGAACAATAAGGGTGGGAAAGGAGGTTAGGACTGGAGCTTATTAGCAATTTTTTAAAGATTCCCTTACCAACAAGGGAAGTGGAATCCAGTCAAACTCATGGATATCCTCAGACCTAATAATCCCCACACCTCCCAAGCCCTACCCAAACATACCTCATCCCTCAAATTCACATTGTGAAATAAGAAACACTTCAGTTCATATCCTCAGACCAAGTCACAATATATCAAATTAATTATACTAATTGAACACCCAGAATGGAAATTAATCCTAATTACTGTATGCCCTAAATGGAGTTTTCTAAATATATACAGGCTTTACCTTCAGGGTTTTAAAGTTACTGTGGCTGGCAAAGCCAATCCTGATAACAAAGGGGCAAACTTCAAGTACCTTTCCATGTCTCTAAGCTAATTACAAAGGTGTTTATTCTCCAAATTAGATGCCATCTGATGCCATAAAAGGAGCAGTTAGCCTAAAATGTAATATACCCAGGTCTCCTCTGAGACTTAATGATCTGGTATCCTGTTAAGTAGTAACCTAATCACCGATTCTCCCTAAGTGAGGCCTGAAACGGGCCCCTAAACTCTGCAGGAGGCCCAGATACATAGCACATTATTTTTTAACAGGGAAAGAACTTGCTCAGTTTTATTTGCACTCACTGATGTTTAGGTAAGCTGTCCTTCAAAACTGGTGGCTATTTTGAAAAGTAGAAACTGCATTTTAACAACACTTTTTTGTTTTGTTTTGTTTTGTTTTTTAGGGAAAACTCCACTAAGGCAGAAATTTTTATTATGGTACGGAAAATACTACTAAAAGGGAACACGTGTGTGAAGATGAATAGAGAATGGGACTGAAGGATAGTTATATGAAACACCTATTGTGTGCAAACCAAAAAAGGTGCCCGACTTTTATAGATGACACCCACCTGGTCTCTCTGTGTCATGTCATGAGACTTCAGAGACAAGGGAAATGACATGAACATGCAGCTCATGCTTCTTGTTGTGCCCTGAATAATTAAGTCCTTTGCCTCTGATCTGGGCAACTTGTGTCTTCAGGCAACATCCAAGAAGCTGCAGTAGGCTAACTTACTAGCTTGAAAATAGGATCAAATATCAGACCCTTTCTAGATCCTAACAAATAGCAAGACATAATTCCCATTCCCCCATTTTGTGTTATGAGTCTTCACGCAAATGTTCCAGTCCTGTTGTGACTACTGAACATGCGTTATCAGGATTTTGTGTTTTCATTTTAACTAAAGGCTTCACTGAGGCAGCTTTCACATAATATTGCTCTCTTCTGAAGGCCCTGTGCTCTTCCAATCCATCTCAAACCAATCACTTCGGGAGCTAGTGACCCAGGGTGATGGTCACATTATTTTCTCTTTGTAAACACTATGTGTATTATGTGGCACAAGGCAAGGGTTATTTATTAAGCAACAGATAAAGGATAGATTTTTTTTTAAAGATTTTAGTCATTTATGACAGAGAGATAGCGAGAGAGGGAACACAAGCATGGGGGAGCTGGAGAGGGAAAAGCAGGCTCCTGCTGAGTGGGGAGCCTGATATGGGGCTTGATCCCAGGATCCCAGATCATGACCTGAGCCTAAGGCAGACGCTTAACAACTAAGCCACTCAGTCACCTCAGGATAGGTATTTTTAATTGAGTACTCTTCACTAACTAATCAGAGGATTCCATTTTTGTGTTAAAAAAAAATTTTTTTAAAAAGGATATACACAACATTTTAACAGTACTTATTTCGGGATGGAAGGATTATGAATGCTCTCTTTTTCTCTTATTTGTTAATTTGTATTATCTGTATTTCTAATATGAACATGAATTACACTGTGTAACATTTAAAAATCTACCATAGCTTCTCATCTAGCAAGATAATACCCGACTCATGACTTCCCATAGCTTTTATGCACCACCGCCAATAGGTAAATAATCCTGCCAGTAGTCTCCTTACTGGAGGTGTGGATAATGCAACCTTCAAATAACTAAATATTAAAGTAATATTTGGTTATTCAAATTAGCTTAGCTAACATAACCTTTACAGAACTCTTGTTAAAATGTACAAGAGTTTCATCAATCCTGAACACAAATACAAGATCTAATTTAAAACATCTTATGTTTCAGCTGAAGCCAAAGCAATGACAACCCTTGTAAATTCCCTAAGGTAAGACCAGAAATGCACTGAGTGATATATAATAGCTATCTCCCAAGAAAAGAATAAGAAGCCATTTATGAAATCTTACCATGTAGGAAGACTAATGTGTCTATTAAAAGCAAAAATGTGAACTCCAGGTCCTCTCATCGGGGACTGATTTAAATACAGTTTTGCTAAATTAGCTATAGAAGAAATCTGAAGGAGAAGGCTAACAAAGAAGTCATATAAAACAGCACATCCGTGGTAGGAATAATTTATATTTATACAGCACAAGTGAGTAAACAGGTTAAACAATAGATTTTTTTTTCTTTAAGGAGTTAGTACATTGTATACAGAAAGAATGCCTTTTTCATGAAATCCACATCAAATTAGTGAGAAACTGTTTGCAATATTCACTTTACTGTTAAGAAAAATAACCCATTTTTAGGGCGCCTGGGTGGCTCAGTCGTTAAGCGTCTGCCTTCGGCCCAGGTCATGATCCCAGTGTCCTGGGATCGAGCCCCACATCGGGCTCTCTGCTCGGCAGGAAGCCTGCTTCTCCCGCTACCATTCCCTCTGCTTGTGTTCCCTCTCTCGCTGTGTTTCTCTCTGTCAAATAAATAAAAAAATCTTTAAAAAAAAAAAAAGAAAAATAACCCATTTTTAAAAAGTCAAGCATTCATAAAAATTAACCATACTTTTAAAAATGGAATGTTTTTCCAAACTAAAGCTTCCTTTAACTCTTGAAAGCCAATACTACAGGCCAACATAAGAAAAGCAGGCAGTGCTGTATGATTTCTAATTCTATCAAACTCATTGGAGAGTTTGTGGAGAAGCAGTTTGCAATAGAAGCATTTTCTCTTCTATTATGTTCTAACAGAACGTAATCTGTTCTCTTATTTGCCCAACGTTTAGGACTTTTTCCAAACTTTAGGGAGCAGCATGGGTCAACTACTTAGCCACTTCGGGCTAAATTCAAATTAATGTGTGCCTGATACACAAACATGAGAATTTATAAGAAGCAAGAAGAAATGTGTTTATGTTATCTTTAGAAGCCAGGAAGTCTTTCTTTTAGAAAAGATTTCAAATGTTCCACTGTCCCTGCCCCATTCCCAGTGCCTCTGCCCTCCTCAACACATACATTTCGATTTTAAAACAAAATTAAGCAAGATATTTAACAGTATGAAAATGGCCTTTATTGAACAAAGAAGTCATTAATTCTCCTTTACACAGAAAAACAAAAACATCTGTTATTCCAATTCCTTTTTTGGCTCTTACAATAAGAATGCTCAGAGGTTCTGTAGATAACAACAAAAAACACACACCCAAAGGCACAAAGAAAGAAAAAAGCAACCACCAAATAGGCAGCAGTAACAGCAGGCAGGGAAGATACCCTGGGTACTGTGCTCAAAGCCACTAGAGGCCTTGAGTCTTTTGCAAGACATCAGGCTTAGTTAGGGCAGATGTTTCTCATTCACCAGAGAGGCCTGGGTACCACGCATGCCTGCCTGCCTAGTGAAGAAAACATTATTAGACTGAGGAGTTAGTACACTCTGTTCAAGTCTCTTGTTCTCTTTTTATAGTTGTGGAAAATTTAAAATAAAGGCAAAGAGAGTAAAACAAGTTAAGAAGATACTCTATTCTCAACTGTCATGCAAAAATATGGCTTCTGTCCTGCACCTTGTAGTGGACATGGCAATAATGTGACGAGCCAAGATGCTCTTGACAGCAAGGAGAAGAACAGTACCTGGTAACACCCTGGGTCACTGCAAGGCGGAGGTTTCTAATGGATATTAGACTACAGGGAGTTCATGTCATTTGAATGAGCTATAAACAATAAGTTATTTTTCATTCATTCAGCAAAAAAACATTAATTAAAATAGCCCTAGCTATTCTAGGTGAAGATACAACCTTGAATAATGTGAAGATGGTCCTGGCCTTCACAGATCTTATATTAGAGTAGAAGAGACAGTATAATAAAGCTAGGAATAAATAAATTCAGGTAGCATTAAGTGATGGAAATAAAGGTAGGATAAAAGAATGGAGAAAGTCCACCGATGGGTTGGATTGGTTGAGGGAAGGTGGGTTGATGGAGGTGGATGGGAGGGAGAGAAGCTGGTAGCTACTTTAGATAGCAGTTCAGGATGGATCTACATAAACAAGCAAGGATTCCAATAAGGTCACCCTTATGCTGCCTTCTAAATGTGATTTAAGATGTGCTGCCTGAACAGGACCCATTCATTTGTTCAAACAAATATATACAGGAAAACAACTGTGTACCAGACACCACGCTGGGCACTAGGGTGCAGGGCCAGGGCAAGCCAAAGACACATGCTCTCTGCCCACATGAGGCTTACTATCGATGAAGGAGGTAGGCATTAATCAAGTACATAGCCACAAAAACAGAGGATTACAGCTGGTGACCATGGCAAAAACTGCAATGAAGTCAACTGAAATAGTTCTGTCTTACTGCTATCAGGAGTCTTCCATACTCAGATGCTTTCTGGGTTCTTCGGGCAACTGAGATAAGGTGGGAAGGGAAGGGACAGGGAACATAAAAAACTATGGAGGTAGAAAGGCAGGAGTCTGGGCAGGCTCACAGCCTAAAATTACTAAATGTCTGGAAAGATAAGATGGCACCTGAGAGGGTGGAGAAAGTCATAGAAAGGGGAAGAGAGGCATGTGCCTGGATCCAGAGGTTCTTATGGTTAGAAGGCACCATACAGTAAAATCAAAACCCATGCCCACTTCTCAGGTGAGGTAAATGAAGGAGATCAGAGTGGCTTGATTAGAGATTAAGTGGCTTGATCAAGGTCACAGAACCAGATAATGGGAAATCCGCATTTCCTCCAATGACCTCCAGCTGTCAATGAAGTGCTTACTTTAAAATGTGTGTGTGTGTGTGTGTGTGTGTGTGTGTACATTTAAACTTCTATTTTAACTCAGGGGTGAAAGGAGAGGTGCTTTTCCTCTATTTCCAGAATTTGATTAAAGATAAGAAAAAAAAAAGAAAAGGAATAAGGAATCAGAATTTGCCACCAGATGCAGAAATATTATGCATATCATAAATATCGCTAAGCCCTCCTTAAAATGACTCAGAATCTTATTTTAAAATAAAATTGGCCTCTAGACACAGTAGACATGAACTTTTTCTGTTAAGAAAGGGATTTTCTGGGGCTCATTAATTCCAAGCCAGGGTCGTTTTCTGCCCAACGTTCTTCAGTGTGTATTTTCATTTTATGTGCTTGTACTTTTTTGGGCACTGAGCCCAGCTCTCAAAGACTCCTGGGTACAGGCATTTGGAGAGCAGCTGCTGTTGGGCCTGTGTGCCGGTACCATCCCACAGCAGAAAAAATGAAGATAAACCACCATTTGTTTCTAAGTGTAAACCTTTTAGTTACTCAGAATGGTGATGCTCTAAATAGCTGGAATGTTCTAAGTGGTGACTTATCTTCATTCCCCTGACATAGAACAATGTCAGTGCCTCCTACTGGGGTGGGGAGCAGTCCCGGCCAAGGGCAGCTGTCCTCAGGACAAACTGAAGCATGAGAAAAAGGATTAACAGTCCCAGTGTTTTGGAATCACTACTATACACCCCACCCCACTCCATCCCAATTGATAAAGGAAGGTACTTTACTCACAGCTCTTTGAGAATCTTTTTAATTATAGGTCAAGGGCCTTGGCAGTCACTAATAAAGATTGGAGGGTTGCTGTTTCTGAAATTTCCCATCAGTGGTCAGTTACCCAAGTTTAGCTTCATTACCACAGGGCACAATGCTTTTAGATAAGAATAAGAGCACCAACCCCTGTTTGTTTTTACTAAGGGATTCTTTAAAAAACAAAAACAAAACTTCAGTTCTTTTGGCCCTGTTTGCTGGAACCATGTAGAATCTAAAGATGTGCTATCAAGTAATGTGTCCTCACCCAGGTGCATGAGGGCACAGCCCACAGGAGAGCTCTCTAGATCCTACCTGGGATGCAAAAACAAGGCACCCTTTCACCTCAGTGTTAAACTCCCTTACAGAATATTCTACTTCCCATTTGCAAAAATCAGGAAAGGGGAACAACAGGGATACATATCTTTTATTCCACTTCCTTCTCTTCTCTCTTCTTCCCAATCTCCCAGCACAGAAGATGGTCAGGCTTTTCCCGGATTTCCCTTGCTCCTTCTACCCTTAAAGATATGGGGGAAAGCCCTATCACTCTGCTGTGATATGCAGGAGAATCATCCCTGGTTGCTTCCGATGTCAAAGGAGAGAAATAATGATATTTGCAAAATCCTCTTCAGACAATTGCCTGACTTTCCAGGCTATCACCTTGCTGTATGATCCTACTTTGCATGTCAGAAACTGATTATTCTCCCTTCCCAGGCTGATGAGCTCCTCAGACTAACTGCAGATGCTCATGGGCTCAAAAATAAGAAAGAGAAAAACACAGTAATAATTTTCTAAATACTACCCTTTTACTCGGATGGACATTTACAGGTTTCTTTCTTTTGCTATTACAGATAATGTTGCAACAGATAATGTTTGCCTGCATGTGCTAGTTTGTCAATAACATAAAATCCAAGAAAAGGAATTGCTAAAAATTTTGTATTTATGGAAAATGTTTGCAAAACTTAAAAGTCAAAATGGAAGGGTGGCAGAGGAGGAGTGAGAAATAAAACTCTTTGAAACTGTGTGGGAAAAGAGAACTCAAAAACATTACTAAAACAACTTATCCAGACACTACTCATATTTCTCATGCCAAATCTGAAACTTCTTGAGAGAAACAGATCAGGTACTTGCTTTTTCATTTCAAACGGTCAGGTTTCTTATTTGGTTTCCAATTCAGTTCACAGTTCCAGCCTATTCTGGATCACGTTCACTTGCACTTCAGGTTTTAAGATGACTAAAAAACTGCTAATCGGATACAATGGATTAGACTCTAGGTTACTGGTTTTCACATCAACTAGGCCCAAAGTAATGTTTCCAATGAAAAATAAATAACTAGACTATCACTATGGTGACTTATTCCCCTCTAGCTAATTTCCTTCTAAAGTCCATTCCTTTTTCATCCCTTTTTGTTAAATTAATGTTTTTAATTACAAATACTGAATTGAAGTTTTCATTATATTATAATCAGAAGGTGTATTCCCCTTATGTTCCAGGCTAAAGCTGCTAAAATTAACCTCTCCTCATTTTTGCTCTGCTCCCTAACAGTCTTTTCCTTATTCATCTATGCCTTTATGTTACTTTTTCTCCTTTATCCAGGTCTGTCCCCTGTGATTCATTCTGTTACCCCAGCACACATGCATACACAGTCTTTCTTTTAGTCACAATTCATTGAATGCCTAAATCGCAAACCCCCTTACATTCTTCAAGCCTTTTCCTATCACTACACTCATCTATAATTTATTTCATTTTATTTATTTATTTGTGAGGGAGAGTGAGAGAGCACAAGCAGAGGGAGCAGCAGGCAGAGGGAGAAGCAGGATCCCCACCGAGCAAGGAGCCCAATGTGAGATTTGATCCCAGGACCTTGGGATCATGACCTAAGCCGAAGGCAGACACTTAACCGACTGAGCCAACCAGGAGTCCCTCATCTGTAATTTCTTTAATGAGCATCTTATCTATGGTCAATATTTACCAGGTTGCATTTCTGCTATGTTCTAGTAAAATTTTCTACAGGAATTAACTACAGAAGGGAAGGAACAACAAAAACAAAAGAAATCCTCCTTAGCTCTACTTTAAGGAGCTAAGCAAGAAAAATACTATATTCAATCTTTTTTGTGAACATCCTTTTTAGGTTCCATTGCTCTAGTCCTTTAATCAAAAGTAAAGATCAAATCAAAATATTTTCAGAAATTGTGAGATGACTCAGTTAGCTAAGAAGGATATCACTGCTGATGTATAGATAATGCAATTATCTCAAGACAAGGACATAAGCCGCTGAACCAGATGGCCTTGCAATTGAATTTCTCAAGAAATTCAGAAACATATTACAGGAACCACCCTGTACTCCCAAAGACTATACTTTTTTACCAGAGCATAATATCTCAGAAATGTCTAAGTGATTGAGTTTTATGCAAATCAAATCACCACAGACTAAGGCCTCTGCATCCCCATTTCCTAAGATAACAATGTAAAACCTCCTAGAAGGAGAGAAGGAATAATATGATTTTTATAAGGCATGGTCTACACATGTTTTTGAATGCTTCCTGAATGCAGGCACACAAAATCCTGGGAGGGGCACAGAGGGTCAGATGGCATGGGAGTATCCAGGAAACAAGGATAAGAAAGAATGGAAAAAAAAAATTCCTTCCAAGATTCGAGAACTAAATTTAGCCTGAGTTCAGATGAAACAATAGCAATTCTTGCCTCTCTTCACCACCTCTTCCTTACTCCACCCCATATGGACACAGTTCCAATCCCTTTCCTCTGTCCTATGAGGTTGTATGTGCATGTTTGGATTTTAAAGGAATTTTTTCTCTGGCTCTCTGGCCAGGCCATCCTTGTGCTGAAGGTTAACGTTAACAGAGACAGAAGAGCCATATGTTGACCCCCCATGGTATTGGCAGACAGAAAATGAGGCTAAAATGGTTAATCATCATAACACTTACATAGTCCCACACTCACTTTTGGCCTTGGAGTGTCATTCACAGCAGCAGAAAGAGAATACACTCAACCCAGACGTACAAGGATTTCCAGTTTGGGACTTAGTATTTATAAAGCTTGAGTGTGATGAAAAACTTTGATCTACAATATGCCTTTTAGATTTCTTTTTCTTTTTTTTTTTTGCCTTTTAGATTTCTTGCTGATTCCTGGAATATTTTTCTTTCACATAAGCCAGGACTAAGTCAGTCCAGGACTAGCTGGCTTTCTTACCTGGCAGCAGCCGCAGCTCTGACACTAACTAACTCACAGGGGCTCTGTAGTGAGGGGGTCTGCAGATACTGCAGCGATGCATCTCATCTCAACCAACTAATTAACACTTTCTTGTCTTCTCTTTCACCTCTGGAAAAGAGATTTGAGGCAGGCCATGCAGCTTTTCTCACAGAGGTTCAAGACTAGAAACTGCAGAAAGTTGGCTGCATTTGTTTTTCCGCCATTGTTCAGCTAATGCAAAGTTCTCAACATCTGTTTAAAATGAGTAAATTATCCAAATAAGCAAAATATTGCCAATGTTCACAAAATAATTGAAACTGACTGCTTCTCGTGCCAACTACCCGTCAATACCCACCTACTATGAAGACTAGGGGTAATATTTTAATAATATTAGTTATAATGTTATTGTTATTACTATGTATTATATAAATAACAGTAATTCATGTAAATTAAATGAATGCACTTAAAACAACTGCATTTTTAAGAAGATATACTAACAAAAACTTAGACATTAAATAGGTTGAAATGGTTGTCCATAAATAAGGAAGAGAAAGAAGGAACAGGATGGGGATAAAAAAAATTATCCATTAAGTAATTTAGTAAATGACTAGTAATACCTAAGTAACAATTAAATTGAGCTAAATATTCAAGGAAATCATATATTAAAAATTAAATCCTTGGACTAGATAGTTGAATAGAGAGTCTTGGGACAGCAAGATAGATAGCCAATGGTGAGTGTTCCTTCGAAAAACCCTTTGCACTCTGACCACCCCCAGACAAGGCCTATAGTGGACTGAGGGGAGGAAATAATAGGTAAGGCAACACCTGGAAGCTTCCCTGCACTGCATGGCTGGTGAACAGTTGCATAGCAAGTCTACAGAGAGCACACAGGGGTTCATAGCTTCTGAGCAAGACTGAAGGAACAGAAGACTTTTGCCCTTTGTGGCCAAGAGCCAGGAAGATATGGCCAGGAAGATATGGCACCTTGTTGTAAGAACAAGGACACTAGAGCAGATGCCAAAGGAGGCTAATTACCAGAAGCCAGCTGGAAGCTCAGACATCTCAGCAGATGCTGGCAGAAAGAGCCAGCATGTTCAGGGACCAGATGGGCCAATATACTATTCAGCAGATGCCAACCTGGACAAATGAAACCCACGGACCTAATGCTTCCCGCACCTGCCCTAGATCCTCAGATTCTGAAAAGTCTCTGGGAAGTCTCTGGGAATTTGGAAGCAGCCTTCATGAGAAAGATGATGGTGTAAGGAAATCTCGAATTTAATGAGAAAACAAAGGAATATACTATCCTGATTGATTGAGCTTTCCCATTAGAAAACATTTGTCAACATGGGACTACAAACTCAAAATTAAGTAATTCATCTGATAGATTAAGAATTCATTCCTTCTACAATAATAACTAAATTTGTCCTATGAATTATATGGCTCAACTTCTTCATGTGAGACTCCTTTGAAGGCTCTCACAAATGATTTTGTTCAGATCAGTAATGGCCCCAGAAAACTCTGAAGAAAAGTAAACTCTGCACCAAAAGAGATGATAGGAGATGTAGCAATTGATGGAAAGGAAAAAAAATCTCTACTTAGCAGGCTTGGATTAGAGCCAAGCTCTTGTCCAGTAACCTTGAACAAGTTGCTTAACTCTCCTTGCCTTTATTTCCTCACTTATAATGTAAAAATGATTACAATAATATCCATTTCACAAATCTTCTATGAGGATAAAATGAGATAATATATGCAAAAGTGCTTTATAAACTAAAAAAACACATAACTGTTAGTCATCATTTTTATCATCATCTATGAATAATAAGCAGCCTTATAGAAGGTATTTGTATAGATTCTGAACATCTAATATATTCATAAGAAAGCACTTATACACTGGAAAAAGCTGACTTATCTGCTCTGTTTTGGTCTCCTTGGAAGAATAATGCTATCCAAAATCAATTATTAAATGGATGAGCAAAATGAATGTTCAATGACTAAAATAAATTAATGATAAGATTAAAAATTTAGTCCAGCTGTAGAATGATAGAGTCACATATTTTGTTTTCTTTATGATCAACAGCTCTTGCCAGCTTTTAAAATAGTGAAATATTTACTTGATATCAAAATCTTTCTAGAATATTAAAAGCAATCACTCGAAGTTGTATGTAATTTATACTAACCTTCCTGAAATTCTAAATATCATGTATGAATAATGTTTCATATCAATCAAACTTTAAAAATATGACAGTGACAAAATGAACTGAAAATTACTTTTTTTTTATTCTGTATTATCTAAGCATCACCTAGGTACAAAAATGACCTTGAAAGTGAAAGTTCAGTGATTTTTTTTTAAGAAAATAAATTCAATCGGAATTTGATGAAAGGGTGAATTATTACACTTTTTGATAAAAGAAAATTCACACATTTTATTTTTAAATATACAGACTGGCCAGAACAAGACTGTCACAACATCCCTGCAAGATGTCTAGGTAAAGATGTTTAGTCTAGAAATGAAAACTGGGGTCTCACCTTCTTAATAAGTATGGGCATTTGTTGATACCCTGGATGAGAAATCTAGTGGAGGTTTTGGGGGGAACATCTTTAGTGAATAGATATAAACACTTCACATTTAATGCAGCAGAGTTCTTTCTGCTCTATTAGCCCTTGGCGTTCCCTATTACATTGTTTTCTGATTACGTTTGCTAGTCTCTTGCCCCAACTTGATTATGAGGATGTGCAAGGCAAAGCCTCTTTTCCCTGCCTCTGTGCTTCAATGAATGTTGCATATTTCCATGTAAATACATGCTTCTAAGCTGTATTAAAAATATTTGAAAGATGTGCAAATGAAATGGCAACCCACAGAATGGCAGAAAATATTTTCAAATCATATCTGATAAGGGATTCATATCTAGCATAAATAAAATATGACAAAAAAACCAAACAACCTTATTTAAAAGTGAAAAAAGGGGGCACCTGGGTGGCTCAGTGGGTTAAAGCCTCTGCCTTCAGCTCAGGTCATGATCTCAGGGTCCTGGGATCGAGCCCTGCATCAGGCTCTCTGCTCAGCAGGGAGCCTGCTTCCCCCTCTCTCTCTGCCTGCCTATTTGTGCTCTCTCTCTGTCAAATAAATAAATAAAATCTTTAAAAAAATAAAAATAAAGTGAAAAAAGGACCTGAATAGATGTTTCTCTAACGAAAATATACAAATGGCCAATAAGTACATGAAAAGATGGTTCAATATCACTAATCATTTGGAAAATACATATCAAAACCAAAATAAGACACCACTGCACACATATTAAGATGGTTATTATCAAAAAGAACAAAAAATAAAAATAAATAATAAGAAGTGATGGCAAGGAGAAATTAGAACCCTTGTGCATTGCTGATGTGAATGTAAAATGACACAGACACTATGAAAAAACGGTATGGTGATTACACAGAAAATTAAACACAGAATTACCATATGATCCAGCAATTCCACTTCTGGGTATTTATCCAAAAAAACAAAAAGCAGGGCCCCAAACAGATAGTTGAAAACCCATGTCCACAGCAATATTATTCAGAGTAGCCAAAAGGCAGAAGCAACTACATGTCTAGTGATAGGTGAATGAAGAAAATGTATATACACACAATGAAATATTATCCAGCTCTAAAAAGAAATTCTGACACATTCTACAACATGAATGAATGAACCTTGAAGACATGCAAAGTAAAATAAGCCAATCACAAACAGACAAATATTGTATGATCCCATTTATATGAAGTACCTAGATATTTTAGTCAGCTCAGGCTACTATAACAAAATACCATAGACTATAAAAACCAAACATTTATTTTTCACAACTATGAAGGCTGGAAAATCCAAGATTAACATACTAGCAGATCTGGAAGTTGGTAGATTCCCACTTCCTGGTTCATAGAAAGCTGTCTTTTTACCTTGTCTTCACAGGACTCCTTCTCTAGAGTCTCTTTTATAAGGGCACTAATCCCACTCATGAGGGCTCCATCTTCTTGATCTTATTCACCTCCCAAAGGCCCCACTTTCCAATACCATCACATTGGGGACCAAGCTTCAAAATATAAACTTGGGAAGATAAAAACTTTAGCCTATACCATGAGGATAGTCAAATTCATAAAAACAAAAAGTAGCATGATAATTGCCAGGGACTGGGGGGAGGGAGGAATGGGAAGATTTTACTTAATGAATATGAAATTTATTTGGGAAAATGAAAAAGTTCTAGAGATGGAGGATGGTAATGGATGGTCAACAATGACAATATACTTGATGCTACTGAACTATACACTGAAAATAGTTAAAATGATAATTTTTGTGTTATATATATTTTCACACAGTAAAAAATAATAATGAAAGGACACACAACAATGTCCTTAAGTGGGGTCCTTGGGTGGCTCAGTGGGTTAAGCCTCTGCCTTCGGCTCAGGTCATGGTCTCAGGGTCCTGGGATGGAGCCCCACATCGGGCTCTCTGTTCAGTGGGGAACCTGCTTCCTCCTCTCTCTCTGCCTGCCTCTCTGCCTACTTGTGATCTCTCTCTCTGTCAAATAAATAAATAAAATCTCAGAAAGAAAGAAGGAAGGAAAGAAAGAAAGAAAGAAAAAGAAAGCCCTTAAGTAGTTCTAAACATACCCTCACAATCTTAGATACAGGTTAATTTTTTCTTACATAATCCTTTCTTCATAGTTTAAGCAAAGCTAAAGTCTACATAGTCTTCTTAAGGGATTTCTTATGGCCCACCTGTACACTGAAGTGTTTTAGAGTTCAGAAGGTAATTTCTCCACCATAAAAGACTCCCTCCTGGTAATAAGACTTGTTTCAGGGCATTTGGGTGGCTCAGTTGTTAAGTGGCTACCTACAGCCCAGGTCATGATCCCAGGGTCCTGGGACTGAGGCCTGATCTACACTCCTCAGCAGGAAGCCAGCTTCTCCCTCTCCCACTCCCCCTGCTTATGTTCCTGCTCTGGTTATCTCTCTCTCTGTCAAATAAATAAAAATAAAATCTTAAAAAAATAAGACAACAATTGTTTCATATTCATCTAACTCATACACACTTTTACTTTATCTTTAAAAATTTTAGGTTACCTTAAAAATTTTAAGTCAGGAAGCTATACAGCTGGTATTACACAGTAAATAATTAGAAAGAATGAATGATTACAGGATTGTTAATCCTAATTCCCTCTAGTAGGTCAGTGCTTGGCACATAGTTGGATCTCATTAACTAACTATAGTATTAACTATTTCATTTAATAAATTCAGTGCTTAATAACTATATGCTAAATGAATGACCTTTATTTTTCTCAGGACTCTCCACATAGAGGGTTTTTTCATACATGGAATTAGGAATCTTTTTTTTTAATTAAAGTATAAGTAACGTACACTGTTATATTAGTTTCAGGTGTATAACATAATGATTCAACAATTCTATATATTTGGTTCTGGTCCAAGGTGGTAATGTAGAAAGACTCTGAACTCACTCCCTTGATGGGAACCCTCTATGTGGAGAGTCCTGAAATACTCTGGTTTACATACGCTTCAACTTCAGCTATTCTGTTAGGGTGGTCTCTGTGTGTAGAGCTCCAGTAGCCGCTGGCATGGACACACCTTACTTTCAGCCATCTGCCAGAGCACCCTCTGCACATAAAGCTCAGGGACCTTCCAGCCTATACACCACATCAGCTCCAGCTTCCCCATGAAGGTCCCCTTGCACAGAGTGCCTTAAGACAGTCCAATTTGCATCTACTTCAGCTTTGGCTCAGTGCATAGAACCCCAGGACACTCCATTTCAGCTTTAGTTGTCCTGACAAGGCACCAGCTACAACAAAAGCCCCAGGACCTCCAGTCCACATCAGCCACAGCTCCAACCAGCCAGCAAAAATCACCAACCACATAGTCTACATAGGGAATGACCACACACAAGACCATTCCTTCTAAGTTAGAAGTAGCTGTCCTACCTAATCCATACAAACACAAAATGTCCAGCAAAATGGGGAGACAGAGGTATATACTCAAAATAAAGATAACCTCAGAAAAAAAATTAAATGAAATGGGGATAAGCAATATGTCTGATAAAGAATTTAAAGTGATGATCATAAAGATAACACATCAGGCTGGAGAGAAGAGTAGAAGAACTCAGTGAGACCCTCAAAAAAAGATAGAAGACAAGAAACAAGAACCCCAAAAAATCAAAGAATAAATAACAGAAATAATAAATAACAGAAATAAATAACAAGAACACACTAGAGGAAATCAACAGTAGAAGAGAGGATGCAGAAGAACAAATCAGAGAACTGGAAGACAGGGTAATATACATCACCCAAGCTGAACAACAAAAAGAGAAAAGAATTTTAAAAATGAGGATAGATTAAGGGAACTCTTGGACAATATCAAGCAAACAAACATTTGAATTATAGGGATCCCATCAAATGAAGAAAGAAAAGAGTAGAAAATGTATTTAAGAAATAATAGCTGAAAACTTCCCTAACCTAGGGATGGAAATAGATATTCATGCCCAAGAAGCACAGAGAGTTCCTAACAAAATGAACCCAAGAAGGTCCACATAAATACACATAATAATTAAAATGTCAAAGGTTAAAGATAAAAAGAGGATTTTAAGAGCAGAAAGAGAGAATCAAAAGTTACCACAAGGGGAAAACTATAAGGCTACCAGCTGATTTCTCAGCAGAAACTTTGCAGGACAGAAGAAAGTGGCATGATATGTCCACAGTGCTGAAAGGATAAAACATACAACCAAGACAACAACAAACTGAGGGTTTAGGAGGGGTGGGGGTGGGGGGCTGGGCGAGCCTGGTGGTGGGTACTGAGGAGGGCATGTATTGCATGGAGCACTGGGTGTGGTGCATGAACAATAAATCTTGTAACACTGAAAAAATAAAATAAACATTTTTATTGTTTATAAAATAAACAATAAAAATAAAAAATAAAAAATAAAAAAATAAATGCATTTACTTGATTACACTGAAAAAAAAAAAAACATACAACCAAGAATATTCTACTCACCAAGGCTATCATTAAGATTTGAAAGAGAGATAGTTTCCCAGACATACAAAAGATAAAGGAATTTATCACTACTAAGCCAGCTTTACAAGTATTGTTAAAGAATTTCTTAAAATGGAAAAGAAATGGCCTGAAATAGATATAAGAAAATTATGAAATAGAAAGATGTAAAATATGACAACATTCACATATAATATGGAGGAGGGAGTAAAAAAGAACTTAAATAATGTATTTTTAACTTTTTTTTTTCTCTTTAGAACATGTTGGAACTTAAATGGCCATCAAATGAATATAGACTGCTATTTATTTAGAATGTTATAAGTGAACCTTACGGTAACCATAAATAAAAAACCTGTAATAGATACACAAAAAAATAAAGAGAAAGAAAGTCAAACATAACAAAACAAAAACCCAATCACAAAGAAAGAGCAAGAGAAGAAAGGAAAAGAAAAGAACCACAAAGCAACCAGAAAACAAGTAACAAAATGTCAATAAGTAATAGTAGGGGACTTTAATCCCCGACTTACATCAATGGATAGATCATGCAGGCAGATAATCAACAGCCTCTTTGAACACTATGTCTTTGAATCATACACTGAACCAGATGGATTTAACACATATACAAAACATTCCATCCAAAAACAACAGGATATACATTCTTTTCAAGTGCACATGGAACATTCTCCAGAATAGATCGCATTAGATCACAAAACAAGCCTCAATAAATTTAAGAATACTGAAATCTACCATGCATCTTTTCTGATTACAATGGTATAAAACTAAAAATAAGTCAAGAAAAAAAGTGGAAAAAAACACAAACATGTGGAGGCCAAACAACCACTAAATCAATGAAGCAATCAAAATGAAATCAAAAAGTACATGGAGACAAAAGAAAATGAAAACACAATGGTCCACAATGTTTTCGGGAAGCAGCAAAAGCAGTTCTAAAGGGAAATATAGCAATACAGGCTTACCCCAAGAAACAAAACAAAGCTCAGATAAACACTCTAATCTTACACCTAAATGAACTAGAAAAAGAAAAACACACAAAGCCCAAGATGAGCAGAAAGAAGAAATAATAAAGTTCAGAGGAGAAATAAATGACAGAGACAAAACAAACAAAAACAAAACAAAAACAACACAGAAAAAAGTCAATGACACCAAGAGCTCATTCTTTGAGAAAAGAAACTAAATTTCTAAATCTGTAACTGGACTCATCAAGAAAAAAAAAAGGAAAAGACTCAATTAAATAAAATCATAAATGAGACAGAAATAACTGACACCACAGAAATACAAAAGGATTATAAGATAGTATAATGAAAAAAATATGCCAAAAAACTGGGCAACCTAGAAGAAATGAAAAAATTCTTAGAAACACACAGTCTTCCAAAACTGAATCAGGAAGAAATAGAAAATCTGGACAGACTGCAAGTAATAAAACTGAACTGGTAATAAAAAAAAAAAAAAAAAAAAAAACTACCAAAAAATAACAGTCCAAGACCAGAAGAATTCACAAGTGAATTCTACTGAACACTGAAAAAAATACTCATCAAACCATTCTAGAAGTTTTAAAATACAGTCTGTGAGGCCAGCATTACCCTAATACCAAAACCATACAAAGATGCTACAAAAAAAGAAAACTACAGGCCAATTTCCCTGATGAACACAGATGCAAATAACCTCAACAAATTATTAACAAACCACATTCAACAATATGTTAAAAAGCTCCTTCCTTCTCCATGATCAAGTGGGATTTATTCCAGAGATGCAAGGATGGTACAATATTTGCAAATCAAATGTCATACATCAACAAAAGGTAAAGATAAAAATCATATCTCAATAGATGGAGAAAAAACATTTACAAAATTCAACATCTATTCACGATAAAAACTCTCAACAAACTAGGCTTTGAGGGAACATACCTTAACATAATAAAGGTCATATATGAAATACCCATCTAAGTCTCACTCAACAGAGAAAAAAAATGAGAGCTTTCCCTATAAGATTATGAACAAGGGAGTCCCCTCTCACCACTTTCATTGATCACAGTATTGGAAGTCCCAGCCACAGCAGACAAGAAAAAGAAGAGGCATCCATATTGACAAAGAAGTTAAGCTGTCACTAAGAGCAGATGGCATGATAATATATATAAAACACTAAAGACTCTACCAAAAATCTACCAGAAGTAATAAATGAATTCAGTAAAGTGGCAGAATAAAAAATTATACCAGAAATCAGTAATATTACTATACAGTAATAATGAAGTAGCAGAATGATGACATAAAAACATCATTTAAAGTTGCACCAAAAAGAATAAAGTACTTAGAAACAAACTCAACTGAAGAGGTAAAAGACCAGTACTCAGACAATTATAAAGCATTGATGGAAGTAACTGAAGAGGACACAAACAAATATTCCATGCTCATGGACTGGAAGAATTAGCATTGTTAAAATGTCCATATTACCCAAAGCAATCTACAGATTTAATGCAATCCCTATCAAAATGCCAACAGCATTTTTCACAAAAGTACAATAATCCTACAATTTGTATGACACCACAAAAGACCTGAAATAGCCAAAGAAATCTTGAGAAAGAAAAAACTGGAGGTATTATAATCCTAGATTTCAAGATAAACTACAAAACGCATTAATTCAAAACACTATAGTACAGACACAAAAACAGACACAAAAATCAATGGAACAGAATAGAGAGCCCAAAAATACAATTATATGGTTAATTAATCTATGGCAAAGAAGGTAAGACTATACAATGAAGGAAAGAACGGTCTCTTCAATAAATGGTGCTGGGAAAACTGGACAGCTATATGTAAAAGAATGAAACTGGACCACTTTTTAACACCATACACAAAAATAAAATAAAAAATAGGTTAAATACTTAAATATGAGAACTGAAATCATAAAATTCCTAGAAGATAACACAGGTAGTAATCTCTCTGACATCACCTGTAGCAACATTTTTCTAAGTATGTCTCCTAAGGCAAGAGAAACCAAAGCAAAAATAAACTATTGGGGCTACAATAAATAAAAATAAAATAAAAAAGCTTTTGCAGAGTAAGGGAAACCATCAACAAAACAAAAATGTAAAATGTACTCTAACTAGCAGAAGATATTTGCAAATAACATATCTGATAAGGGGTTAAAATCCAAAATATATAAAGAATTTATATAACTCAACATCAAAAAATAACAATTAAAAATGGACAGAAGACCTGAATAGATATTTTTCCAAAGAAGACATATAGATGGCCAACAGACATGAAAAAGATGCTCAACATCACTCATCATCAGGGAAATGCAAATCAAAACCACAATTAATAATCCTTTTAATGTATTGTTGAATCCTATTGGCTAGCATCTTGGTGAGTATTTTGGGATCCATGTTTATCAGGGACATTGGTTTGTAATTCTCCCTTTTGATGGGGTTTTTGTCTGGTTTTAGGAATCAAGGTAATTCTGGGCCTCATACACTGACTTTGGAAGTTTTCCTTTCATTTCTATTTTTGGAAACATCTTCAGTAGAATAGGTATTATTTCTTCTTTAAATATTTGATAGAATTCCCCCAGAGAAGCCATCTGACCCTGGAATCTTGTCTTTTGGGAGGTTTTTGAGTGGGATTTATTCCTGGAATGCAAGGGTGGTTCAAAATTCACAAATCAATCAACATGATAGGTCACATTAATAAAAGAAAAGAACCATATGATCCTCTCAATTGATGCAGAAAAAGTATTTGACAAAATACAGCATATTTTCCTGATTAAAACTCTTCAAAGTATAGGGATTGAAGAAACATACTTCAATATCATAAAAGCCATATAGGAAAAGCCCACAGTGAGTATCATTCTCAATGATACTGAGAGCTTTTCTCTTAAGGTCAAAAACACGACAGGGATGTCCACTCTCACTTATCGTTCAACATAGTACTAGAAATCCTAGCCTCAGCAATAAGACAACAAGAAGAAATAAAAGGTATTCAAACTGGCAAAGAAAAAGTCAAACTCTCATATACTTAAAGATGACATGATACTTTATGTGGAAAACCCAAAGACTCCATCCCAAAACTGCTAGAACTTATATAGCAATTTGGCAACCTAGCAGGATATAAAATCAATCCACAGAAATCAGTTGCATTTCTACACACTAACGATGTGACTGAAGAAGGAGAAATTAAGGAATTGATCCCATCTACAATTGCACCAAAAACCATAAGATACCTACGAATAAACATAACCAAAGAGGTAAATAATATGTAATCTAGAAACCACAAAACACTAAAATGAAAGAAATTGAGGAAGACACAGAGATGGAAAACATACCATGCTCATGGATTAGAAGAATAAACATTGTGAAAATATCTATTCTACTCAGAGCAATCTACACTTTCAAAGCAATCCTTATAAAAATACCATCGACATTTTTACAGAGCTGACAAATAACCCTAAAATTTGTATGGAACCAGAAATTTGTATGGAACTGCCAGGGAAACATTGAAAAAGAAAACCAAAGGTGGTGGCTTCACAATGCCTGACTTCAAGCTATATTACAAAGCTGTGATCATCAAGACAGCATGGTACTGGCACAAAAACAGACAAATAGATCAATGGAATAGAATAGAGAGCCCAGAAATGGACCCTCTACTCTATGATCAAATAATCTTCAATGAAGTAGGGAAGAATATCCAAGGGAAAAAAGTCTCTTTAATAAATGATGCTGGGAAAATTGGACAGCCACAAGCAAAAGAATGAAAATGGACCATTTCCTTACACCATACACAAATATGAACTCAAAATGGAAGACCTCAATGTGAAATAGGAATCCATCAAAATCCTAGAGGAGAAAAGAGTCAGGAACCTCTTTGACTTCTGCCACAGCACCTTCTTGCAAGACACATCTCTGCCTTTGGTTCAGGTCATGATCTCAGGGTCCTGAGATCGAGCTCCTCGTCAGGCTTTCTGCTCAGTGGGGAGCCTGCTTCCCTCTCTCTTTCTGCCTGACTCTCTGCCTACTTGTGATCTCTGTCAAATAAATAAATAAAAACTTTAATAAAAAAAAAAAAAAAACACCTCTAAAGGCAAAGGAAACAAAAGCAAAAATGAACTACTAGGACTTCATTAAGATAAAAAAAACTCTTACATAGGAAAGGAAACAGTCAACAAAATTAAAAGGAAACCTACAGAATGGGAGACAACATTTGTAAATGACGTATCAGATTAAGGGCTGGTAACCAAGATCTATAAAGAACTTCCAAACTCAACACCCAAAAAACAAATAATTCAGTTAAGAAATGGGCAGAAGACATGAACATTTTTCCAAAGACAAATGGCCAATAGACACATGAAAAAATGCTCCACATCACTTGTCATCAGGGAAATACAAATTAAAACCACAATGGGATACCACCTTACACCAGTTAGAATGGCTAAAAATAATAAGACAGGGAACAACAAGCGCTGGTGAGGATGTGCAGAAAGGGGAACCCTCTTACACTGTTGATGGGAATGCAAGCTGGTACAGCCACTATAGAAAACAGTATGGAACTTCCTCAAGATGTTAAAAATAGAGCTACCCTTACAACCCAGCAATTGAACTACTGGCTGTTTACCCCAAAAATATGGATATAGTGAAAAGAAAGGGCACATGAACCCCTATGTTCATAGCAACGTCCACAATAGCCAAACTGTGAAAGGAGTTACTAGAGATGTCATTCAGCAGATGGATGGATTTAGAAGATGTGGTTCATATATACAATGGAATATTACTCACCCATCAGAAAGGATGAATACCTACCATTTACAATGACATGGATTGAACTGGAGGGTATTATGCTAAGTGAAATAAATCAATCAGAGAAAAACAATTATCATACGGTTTAACACATATGTAGAATAAAAGAAATAACACAGAGGATCATAGGGGAGGGAAGGGACAACCGAAGGGGAAAAAAATCAGAGAGGGAGTCACACCATGAGACACTCTTGACTCTGGGAAACAAACTGAGGCTTGTGGAAGAGAAGGTGGGTGGGAGGATGGAGTAAATGGGTGATGGGCATTAAAGAGAGCATGTGATGTGATGAGCACTGGATGTTATATGCAACCAATGAATCATCAAAGACTACATCAGAAAGTAACAATGTACTACAAGTTGGCTAATTTAAATTTGAAAAATAAAATCTCTGGCTCAATTCCAAAACAAAATGAAACAAAACAAAACAAAAATACCACAATGAGGTATCACCTTTCAGATGGCTAAAATAAAAAAAATTTAAAAATAAAAAAAAAACAAGAAATAACAAGTTTTGGTGTGGATGTTGAGAAAAAGGAACCCTTATGCTCTATTGGTGGCAATGTAAATTATCACAGCTGCTATGAAAAACAGTATGAAGGTTCCTCAAAAAATTAAAAATAGAGGGAGGGGGGCAATATGGTGGAGAAGTAGAAGATCCTGTTGAAACCTGTCCCCAAAAATGAGCTGGACATCTACCAGAACATGCTGAACACCCATGAAATCAGCCCGGGAGCAAGATTTTTCCCTTCTGGATCTCTACAGGAGCAGAAGACAGCAGTGGAGAGGTAAAGCAAAGTGGGAACACTCAAACCGATACTGGAGGATAAACAAAAGGGGGAGGGAGCCACCAGAAGCAGTGCAAGGACAGTAATACCCCAAAGGAAAGTGCCCAGTGGTTGGGGAGCAGCAATAACTTAAAAGTCTGGTTAAAAACACTTAAAAAGAGCAAAAGGTTCTGAGGAGCAACTAGTGGAAGGGGGTGGTCGCAGACACAGGCCTGGGCCCACGCTCCCAGGAAGGACACCACTCGCCTCAGAGACTGGTGGGGGGTGGTCCAGTCCGTGGCTCCGGAAACTACAGCTTTCCGCTCCTTACACCATTTTGTGAGTGGGGTAAGCGCACTCCTGCAAGCGCCTTAGAAGAGGCTGGTGTGGTCCAGGAGTTGGCAGCTTTTCTCTGTGTACAGTGCTCTCTGGACTGTGCACCTCTGACCGCAAGACATTCATGGCCTGTGGCAGGGTCTGGGTACTACCAGCCAGCCCCGGAGAGAACCCAGGCAGCCAGCCTAGTTTCGGGCAGGAACCTAACCACACCCTGCTGGAGCATGGAGCACGGAGAGTAGGGGAGCAGTCGAAGAGTCACCTAACTGCTGAGTGGGTCCCACCTGTGACAAGCTGTGCTGTGAGCAGAATTTTGCAGAGGGGAGTGTGTGTTCTGAACCACCCAGAGGGGAGCAGACTGAGGCCTCTCTGTGACACAGAGGTCTGGATACCAACAGGCAGATTCCTTGCTAGGACTCTCCGAAAAGGTGAAAAAGCTACAAAAGGCCAAAGCCTACAGAGAGCGAAAGACTGAGAAACCGGTTTCCACAGAGCTCAGCCCCTTGATTGGGGGGCAGGGTGACTCAACCCAAGCAAGATTGACTGGAAAACAATGCAGCAGGCCCCTCCCCAGAAGACAAGTCAAAAAAACAAAAGGACTATAACCACAGGGTCCCATAAAATTTTCAAACCCCAACATCAGGAGAAATCAATATATTAAGCATCCAATAACACTCTCAAACCTGTATATTTCATAGATAAAAGTTTTTTTTTTCTTAATTATTCTCTATTTTTTTTTTATTTACTCGTTTTCACATTTCTTGGGGTTTTCTTTTTGTTTTTTTTTTAAACTACTTAACATCACAAATAGAGGCTTAATACAAAGATATTTCAGGAAGACCTGAAATAACCTTCCTCGCCCACGAGAAGTTATAACCACCCTCCCATCTTATCCTTCTGTCAGTGTTTCTAAGTATTTGCTTTTGATCTGGAATTACATAAAAGTCATTCCTGGGGTTCATTCTGACTAGGTTCTTTTATTTCTTGTCATTTACCTTTGTCAGTCTATATGTTTGTTCGTGTTGCTCTACATACCTTATAAATCTTATTTTTGTGGCCCAATCTGCCTGGGATTTCTTCTTTTTCTCTCTTTTTTATCCTTATTCTTTCTTTTTTTTTTTTTTCTTATTCTTTCTTTTTGGTGGTGAATCCCAACTGCTCCTAAGCCTTCCAGAGTGTACCCTGCCTGGATCGTGGGCAAAATATCCAGCTATACATCCCCTCATCCACTTCTCATCAAAATGACAAGGAGGAGGAACACCCAAAAGAGGAAAAACCCAGAGACTGTGCTCTCTCCCTCAGACCCATTAGACATGGACATAAACAGTATGTCAGAGAGGGAATTCAGGCTGACAATTATCCAGGCAATGGCTAGGATGGAGAAAAACATTAATGACAACATAGAATCTCTAAGGGCAGAAATGAGAACCAGTATAGCTGATGTAAGAAGCGCTATCAGTGAGATCCAAACCAATCTAAATAGTCTAACAGTTAAGAGTTACAGAGAGTATAGAATTAGTGATCTAGAGGATAAAATGGTAGAGAAGAAAGGTCAGGAGGAGAGCAGGAGCAAACTGCTCAGGAATCGTGAGAAGAGACTTAGGGAAATAAATGATGCCATGAAACATTCCAACGTTGGATTTATTGGAATCCCAGAAGGGGTAGAAAAAGACAGAAGACTAAAAAAATAATAAAATTTAAAAAAAAGAAAGAAAGAAGACTAGAAGATATGGCTGACCAAATTCTGAATGAAAATTTCCCCAATCTGGGGAATGGAACAAGTGTTCATGTCCTAGAGGCAGAAAGGACACCTGCCAAGATCAACGAGTCTAGAAAATCAGTGAGACACATTATAGTGAAATTTGCAAAAATTTTAGACGAGTTCCTGAGGGGAGCTCAACCGATACCAAAAGATTGAGAAGATTCCCTACATTTTCTCAGACCACAGTGCTTTGAAACGGGAACTCAACCACAAGAAAAAGTTCGGAAGGAATTCAAACACTTGGAGGCTAAAGACCAACCTGCCCAAGAATGCTGGGATCAACCAGGAAATCAAAGATGAACTTAAACAATTCATGGAGACCAATGAGAATGAAGACACATCGATGCAAAACCTATAGGACATGGCAAAGGCAGTCCTAAGGGGGCAATACATAGCCATCCAAGCCTCACTCAAAAAATTTGAAAAATCTCAAATACACAAGCTCTCTTTACACCTTAAAGAACTGGAAAATCAACAACAAATTAAGCCAACCCCACGCACAAGAAGGGAAATAATCAAGATCGGAGCAGAGATCATCGAGTTAGAAACTAGAAAAACAGTAGAATGCATCAATGAATCCAGAAGTTGTTTTTTGAAAGAATCAATAAGATTGATAAGCCACTGGCCAAACTCATCCAAAAGAAAATAGAGAGGACCCTAATTAACAAAATTATGAATGAAAGGGGAAAGATCACGACTAATCCAAAGGAAATAGAAACAATCATCAAAAATTATTATCAACAGCTATATCCAATAAATTAAACAACCTAGAAGAAATGGATGCATTCCTGGAAACCCATAATCTTCCAAGACTGAAACAGGAAGAAATTGACAACCTGAATAGACCAATATCTAGTAATGAGACGGAAGCAGTGATCAAATACCTCCCCAAAAACGAGAGTCCAGAACCAGACGGATTCCCCGGGGAATTCTACCAAACATTCAAGGAAGAAATAATACCTAGTCTCCTGAAACTGTTTTAAAAAATAGAAACAGAAGGAAAACTGCCTGACTCTTTCTATGAAGCCAGCATTAGCCTGATCCCCAAACCAGGCAAAGACCCCATCAAAAAGGAGAATTTCAGACCAAGATCCCTGATGAATACGGATGCCAAGACTCTCAACAAGATCCTAGCTAATAGGATCCAACAGCACATTAAAAAGATTATTCATCATGACCTGGTGGGATTTAGCCCTGGGATGCAAGGGTGGTTCAACATTCACAAATCAATCAGTGTAACAGAACAAAGCAATAAGAGAAGAGAGAAGAACCACATAGTCCTCTCAATTGATGCAGAAAAAAACATTTGACAAAATTCAGCATCCGTTTCTGATTAAAACTCTTCAAAGTATAGGGATAGAAGGAACATTCCTCAACATCAT
>CM053603.1:94816346-94837770 GCA_028646535.1 Procyon lotor
GAAAATAGAGCTACCCTACGACCCAGCAATCGCACTACTGGGTATTTACCCTAAAGATACAAACGTAGTGATCTGAAGGGGCACGTGCACCCGAATGTTTATAGCAGCAATGTCCACAATAGCCAAACTATGGAAAGACCCTAGATGTCCATCAACAGATGAATGGATAAAGAAGAAGTGGTATATATATATACAATGGAATATTATGCAGTCATCAAGAGAAATGAAATCTGGCCATTTGCAATGACGTGGATGGAACTGGAGGGTATTATGCTAAGCAAAATAAGTCAGTCAGAGAAAGACAAGTATCACATGATCTCTCTGATATGAAGAATTTGAGAGGCAAGGCGGGGTTGTGTGGGGGGTATGGTGGAGAGAAATGAAACAGGAAGGGATGGGGAGGGAGACAAACCATAAGAGACTCCTAGACTCTCAAAACAAACTAAGGGTGGCTAGAGGCGGGTGGGGGTAGGGATAGGGTGGCTGGGTTGTGGACATTGGGGAGGGTATGTGCTATGGTAAGTGCTGTGAAATGTATAAGCCTGACGATTCACAGACATGTACCCTGGGGCAAATAATACATTATATGTTAAAATGAATGAATGAATGAATGAATCAATGAATGAATCAATGAAAATTTTAAAAAAAAGAAATGGGATACATGAAGAAGTTGTCAGATCACAAAATGGGATCAGAAACACCAAAGAAAAAAGAAAAGCATAGATTCAACCAGGCCCCAAACTGACATACTAGTCTCTTCTCCCCTTTTTCCTCTTCCATCTCTTTCCCCTTTAGAGTAACTATTTATATAAGTTTACAATATGAATAGCTTTGAATGCTTTGTAGCTTTTCTTTTAAAGATTTATTTATTCATTTGAGAGAGAAAGAGCACACACCAGTTGTGGAGGGCAGAGGGAGAGAGAAACTCAAGCACACTCCCCGCTAAGAGTGGAGACCAATGCAGGGCTGGATCCCAGGATCCAGCAATCACGACCCCAGCCAAAACCAAGATTCTTACACTCAGCCAACTCTATCACCCAGGCAGTCCTGAATGTTTTGTATCTTAAGTACATTTAGTAATCAGTTTCTCCAATTGCTTATGTGTTTAAATGCCTAGGTTTTTATTTTTGTCAATAATGAAAAAAAGACTGCTTTTTTAAAAATAATTTTTCTGGTTACTTTATTTTTCTCTTTTTCATGGTAACTACAGTCATTTGGAAGTTAGAATTTGCTTTGCTTAAAACTTCATCCCAGTGTGATATTTTTTATAAAGAATGAGGTGAGAAATATTTACGCTGCAAATCTCAAACCAGCAGTTCCAACCTGTAACCTGCATGTAAAATTCTCAAAGAACTATATGAAAGGAATTAACAATTCAGGTCAACTACATCTAAAAGGTTAGAATAGTTAATATCTATTGAATCCTAACCATGTGCCAGACCTTGTTCTAAGGTCTTTACATGCATTCACTAATTTAATCTTCATGCAACACTAGGAGAAAGGTTCTCATCTTATCCCATTTTACACTTGAGGCAAAGTAACTTGCCCAAGGTTACCCAACTCATTCAATGTGGGGCTGGTATTTGACCAGAGCCCACATTAATACTACACTTAAGAATGTAAAAGATTCTGTCACAGAAAACTTCTATAGAGTTTTATTTTCAGAGAAATTTCCTCAATATAAAGATAAACTTTGTTTCACATCTTTAAAAACAATAACTAGTTGCCTTTCATTATAGAAATGAGTGAAGACTCTTGCTCTGACATAAAATAATGAGATACATGATGAACTGTGCATATGACAACATACATCTCATTGACAAAAATGACCAGTTTGGATACAAGAAGAAGCAAAATACACTGCCCCAAAATATGCCATTTTGACACACTGATCATTTTGAATTAAAATTACTGAAAGAGCTGGTGCAAGGAGGATACTCTGGCCTTCCTTTGCCTCCCCAAAGCAGGAAATAAATTCCCTATGTGAAGGGTACGCTCCCTGCACCTAGAGGATAGAAGGCATCCTTATTGCTAAAGATAGGGAATTCAGGGTGGAGAAGGCTACATAAACAAATCTTGTTAACTTCTTCATTAATTTGTAATTCCAAGCCCAAATCTCTTTGTCAAGTCTTCACAAATAATTTCTTTAAAGGTATGAAAGTTGCCTTACCTGGCTGCTTATTTGAGTCTCATTTTTATGAACTCTCATACATTCAAAATTAAATTTTTCTCCTGTTAATCTGTCTGATGTCAATTTAATTATCAGATCAGCCAAAGAACCTACCAGGAAGCAAAAAGTTTTCCTTCTCTATAGATATTAAAGTAGAAGTTTATAATAGAAATAGTGAAGAGCTTCAGCCTATGTGGCACTAATAAGAAATAACATTAATCCTATTATGCAAATTCTCTCATGATTCCTAAATCAGGTCAAATAAAGGACATTACTCCTGAGAACTGGATTTTTTTCACTTCCTAGACTGACTGGTCGATAAAGTGAATGAGAAAGAAGTAAATCCAATTCTCATCCTCTCTTGGCTATTTTTTTTTTTAAGATTTTTTTATTTATATATTTATTTGAGAGAGAGAGAGAGAGAGATCACAAGTAGGCAGAGAGGCAGGCAGAGAGGGGGCGGGAAACAGGCTCCCCGCTGAGCAGAGAACCCAATGTGGGGCTCGATCCCAGGACCCTGAGATCATGACCCGAGCCGAAGGCAGAGGCTTTAACCCACTGAGCCACCCAGGGGCCCCCTCTCTTGGCTATTTATTAGAACCTAAAAACTTCAAATTTCACTTTTAAACAGGAAATTTTAATATGCCTTCTGCAGTGGACAGTTTGGAGTTTTATCTTCTAGCACCTATTTCTCCCTTTTCTGATAAGAATATTCTGATTTTCCTTTGGGGAACCACTGCCTTCCCTAATCTCTTTTCATATGGTTCAGGTGAAATTTACCCTACATTCAATATTCAGGGTGGGTACATAGCCAAGACCTGGCCAATTAGCACAGTCCACCTGAATGTTCACGGTAACTGATTCAAGAATGGAGTAGGACTCAAGAGAAGCCAGTCAGAGCTAACAGACATCAGCACAAGACCTGCTAAAATTCCAGAGAAATTGGTACTCTCCTTCTACTGATTTTGCTGATCTAGAAGAATGAAAGTTAAGAAAATATTTACCATCTCTTAAGGAGAATCTAATAGAGACAACTGAGAAGAAAGCAGGGCTAGGGAAAACATACTGTTCAAAAGCGTTTGAGTATGTCATTCTAGTCATACCTGAACTCAGATATCCCTGGACATTTCAAGTATATGATATTCAGACATGCATGTACACACAACATATTTGTGCAATCATACTTCTTTTTCTGAATATGTGAGGTCAACTTGGCTTTCTCTCTCTTCCAATAAAAATTTGCTTTCTGAAGACATGAGTTAAAAGTCATTCAAATTAAAGGGGCACCTGGGTGACTCAGTCAGTTAAGCGGCTGCCTTAGGCTCTCAGGTCATGATCCCAGAGTCCTGGGACTGAGTCTCTCATCAGGCTCCCTGCTGAGCGGGGAATTCATCCCCTGCCCCCTACCCTGCTACTGCATACACATCCCCACCCACCCCCCCTGAAATAAATAAATAAATAAATAAATAAATAAATAAATAAATAAATAAATAAATATTAAAATTATGGCATGAAAAGTAGAACATGGAGTTTCAGGGGAGGGAAAAAAACCCATCTTGGGTTCTCCAGCTGGGCCCCTGTAAGTTAGACTGGAAAAAGATCCATTAACAAGGAGAAAAGGAACAGCAGTCTATTAACATGTGCATTGTGCATATACACAGAACTCAGTGATGAGTAACTCAAAGGGATAGCTTGAACTTGGGTGTATAAAGCATCTTAGAAAAAAGACAGTAAATTTTAGAGTAACAAGGGAAAGAAAACTTTGAGCCTCCAGAGCAGCAAATTATGGAAAGGCAAATATATGGGGAAACTGGTGGAAGATAAGAGCCAGTTAGTAAAGTTTATGTTGATTCTTTTTTTGTCATCTCCAGTGAAAAGGCTATTATCCCCTATCAGATATGGAAAGTAGGGGTGGGGCTAACACCTTCACAAGAGGAATTTATGTTCTGCTTTAAGGCAGATGGGAGAAGACAGAGAGTTCATCCTGGGTGGCTTTTTCTAAACCTTCAGCTCAAAATAATCTCATGCCAGAGTGGCATATTTTGGGTTGACATACTTTGAACTCCTTCAGATAGAGGGGATATACAGTGAAGGACCCAGGCCAACATTCAGTATGGAACCCAAGCAAATCATGCAGCCCACTACTTCTACTCCCTTTCCTCAGATGTTTATACAAATAACGTATCTTTACAAGGGACAGCAAGGCAACCTCACAGGGGAAAAGAAATCATTCAAGGACAGACTAAGCAGTGTATCAGTAATGATGGGCACAGGTGGAGCCGTATGTGATTTGCCTTGAAGATAGCAGGGGATGAGAAGATTAAGAGTTCAATGTATAAGACCATAATTTCAGGACACCTCAAATATTGGCTAGCAGAACCACCTCCATTTTTGCTAGGCTGTCTCCTTGGTTTAAAGCCCCAGATGGGTACTGCCCCCTGCTTCCCTCTACACTAACCCTAATAAGCCCCTCCCTCTCCATTTCTTATGGATGGCTCTGCTGTGGGTGGTTGGTTTTTCTCTAGACAGGTATTTCTGAAATAAGTAGACCACACAGGTTTAAATGGACTTACCTCCTGAAGACACCATGCTGCTGCTGACTCCACTGCTGCTTTTAGTAGTTATAAGTAGTCAGCCACTACCCATGATAAATAGCAAAAGGAAGGATCCTTATATGATTCTATCCCACCAAAAGGAGAACTTATGGAATTGGTGCAATGCTACTAAAATTTACGCATCTACAAACAAGCTCTATAGTAGGTATGGGAAATGACAGATAGCTGGGGGTGGATATCAAAAATACCTTTTATTTTGAAATTTAAAGGAGCAAATTCCTCCTGTGGACTCAGTAAAACTCACTTCCAGGGGGCTCAAAAATACTTCCTTAGATGCACAGAAAACCACACCCTTTGTAAATGGCAGTACTATATCAAGACATTGAATTGACCTCAGAATTCTAGATATAAAACAAAGCCCACAAGTGAAGTTTAAGACAACTTCCTCCTTCTCTGGCCCTTTCGTATAGAGTCTAATATGGCTCCTGCTCTCTACCTCCCTCCCAAATCAACTATAAGGGAATTATTATTTTTTTTTAAAGATTTTATTTATTTGACAGAGAGAAACACAGAGAAAAGGAACACAAGCAGAGGGAATGGTAGCGGGAGAAGCAGGCCTTCTGCCGAGCAGGGAGCCTGATGTGAGACTCGATCCCAGGACCCTGGGATCATGACCTGAGCCGAAGGCAGACGCTTAACGACTGAGTCATCCAGGCGCCCCAATTATAAGGGTATTATCTCAGTGTTTTCTACATTCCCTTCTTCAAAACCATTTCTTACTTGATATTTCTTAATTTTGACTTGTTTTCCAGGTCATCACTTCAATTTTCAAGTGATTTACAATCTTTAAAACTCTCATTTAGAAAGTACTTGGGTCTATTAATCACTACTTCTGTGTCTTCACTTTATCTTTGCTTCATGCAACCCTGAAAGAGCTGGTGAACTTTATACTCATTACACTTACTCCTGCCCTAAATGCCTTTAACCTTTTACTAATATCTGAACATGTCTGACTAGGAGAACATGAGAACAAATAGCCAGAGTCTTTACAGCATGAAACAAATTTATAACATTTCTTTCCTCCTGAATCAGAATCATTCAAAAACTCTGGGGTTTTTTTGTCTGTCTGTTTCGTTTTTTGTTTGGTTTTGTTTTAAAAAGCAGATTCCTAGAATTCACGAGAGACATGCCAGGTCTGACCCTCTGGAAATAAGGCCCAGGAAACTGTAAATCAAACAAACACGATGTGATTCTGATTCATTCTAAAGCTTGAGAACCAAGGGCCTGTGTGCTGAAAAAGGATTAAAAACTAATGAAATAATCCTTTAATTGAAAAATCAAACAGTGGGCATATATCAGTCAGAATAAGTTATGCTATGGCGACAACTGACATTTATATCCTAGAAACTTGAAACAAAACTATATTCTTTGTTCACATTATATGTCCAGCTGGCACTGATGGTGGTACAGGTGAAGGTGGAGAGGGAGCTCTGCTCCATAATTTGTCACTAGTACTCAGGCTTATAGAAGCTCCATCTGGAACATTCCTGGTTGCAGCAATACAGGCAAAAGAAAGATGGAGGTCTTCCATTAGCAATGCAATGCTCTGATTGGTAATGACACACATCACTTCTATCTCATTGGTCAATATTGGTCTCATGGTCCTACTGAACTGCACAACAAGTTGGGAAATACAAACACTTTCACACACCCAAAGGGTGAAAAGAACTAAATATGGGTGAGCTGAGAACTGGAAATATCTCCCACAGGAAAGCATCTAATTTTTAAAGATTAGAAGTGAGTAACAGAGAAGTTAAGATATTTTCACAAATCCATACTGAAGTCAATATTGGGAATGCACCTCTAAATTCTCTCCAGCAGTTTTAAGGAGATGAACACACTTGCAACCATTCCTATTTCAGTAGAGTTTTGCTAAGTGCCAGTTATCACAGAAGACAGACAGTACTGGAATTTAAATGTCATACTTCCTGAAGCAGATTGCCTACTGTACAAATAGAGAAAACAAACCAGTTTGCAGCCTTTTCTCTGAATTAATCATCAAAGAAACATAGTACATGTATGTGTCCTGCTCAGTTGTACTGTCTAAGGACTTCGATCAAACTGTTACTTGAGCATCAAAATGATGCTCAAGCATCAAAAATGTGCCTAAAAGGATGCTAGACACCTTCTAATGGCATCAGTAGAGGTCTGTCTGCCCACAGGTCAAATCACCCAGTCCTCTAGGGAGAAAAGGTGTTCCTGCTTCTCTTACTATTCATCCCCCTTTGTGATTTTGATGGGCCCTTGTCTGGATGTCTGCTCCCAGACACAGCTATCAGTATACATACCTGCCATACCACCATGTAACCACACAACCACTTCCCAGCTCTTTGAAAAGTATTACCCAGAAGTGGTAATACTTTAATTAATACCCAGAGTGTCTCCAGTTCAGGAGAGCTATGTGGGGCCAGAATTGGGAAGATACTTGCTCAGCACAAAAAGAAGGACTCATGGAGTGCATTTGTGACCTTCTGCCATGTCAGCACTCTTTCCATGGGATAGATGGGATAGAATATACTTTGGAATATACTTTCTGGGATAGATGAGAGACTTGAGCAGATAAAAGCTTTGATAAGGAAACAAATTACAAGTGGCTGACTTCTAGCTCCATATAGGATAAGGTCAAGAGATAATTATTGCAGGTTGCGAAAGGCAACAAATCAGATTTGGCTCCTTCATATCTACTTATTTTTTAAAAAGATGAAAAATATTATTCATTTTTTCAGTGATTACAAGAGTTCTTAATCTATCTAATTATAGCTATTATCCTTTTCTTTTAAGCACAAACACATCCCTCCTTGTCAGAAGTGGTTTGCTCCTTCAATCTGAGCTCATTCCTTACCCTGCAAGACCTCATGCTTTCTACTATTTTATCAAACAGATTTTGATGGAAAAGTCCACATTAAGCACACTCTAGTAATGTCAATAGCATGAAAATCACCAATATGATTTCATATCAGGTTAATGATTCTATCTATAACCTCTAAAGTTGCTATCCTGATAGTCATTTTAAGTGTATGATTTTAGCATTGTTCCATTATTTTTGTCATCATATTATTTCTTGCTATTAATATAAGTTTCTGTGATTTGGATCCTAGCATATTTTAACACCAAAGACAAGCCTTGCTACTGTACTTCCTTAAGAGCCATGACAAGCAATAGTGTTTTAGCTATGGTGTTCTCAAGATTTCCTCAAAGAATCCCCTTGCAATAAAGTCCTTACATGCAAATCCTCATGCCTTCCCACAGGACTCTTGTAACAAAGCTCCAGTAAATTTAAACTAAGCAGTATGCAACATGTGCTGCACATCCTATCACTTCTGAGATCATTTGCTTATTTCCTTTTAATATGCTTTGTGCCTGCTTTTCACTATATTAGAGACTACTGCTTACGTGAAAATAGAGAGAAAAATAAACCAAAGCATTTGTATTGATTTCTTTTGATCTGGGTCCTCAACCAAACTGCAAGTCTAACAATTGCTTTCAATATGCTTTTTCAACCCTGTTTTTTCTCCTCTGTCCCTGGTATATGAATCTGGGATCCTTACTTTCCTTTTCCATTTAAAAGACTATTACCTAGTCTGCCTATTTTGTAAACTGAGGAGTCACCAATATCTCTCAACATAGTTTCATTTACCTTTCAATTAAATTTAAACATGAAACAAACCTTATTATGACTTTGACCTGAAACCACCACGGGACCTGGAAACAAACTTTTAAATTTCTTTTTGCTCTGGTATCTATAGTGACTCCACTTGAAAGGGCTAAATTTTCTTTCTTTTTAAGATTTTATTTATTAAATAAATCAGAGAGAAACAAAGCGAGAGAGGCAACACAAGCAGAGGGAATGGTAGCGGGAGAAGCAGGCTTCCTGCAGAGCAGGGAGCCCGATGTGGGGCTTGATCCCAGGACTCTGGGATCCTGACCTGAGCTGAAGGCAGACGCCCAACGACTCAGCCACCCAGGCGCCCCTGAAAGGGCTAAATTTAATTTTTCTCAAGGAAACAATTTTTTTCACCAAGTTTTATTCTTAAAGCCCTTGAAAGTTTTTAAAAGATTTATGGGGAGGTGGGGAAGAAGAGGGACTAATTACTGAAAACAACAGAAAATTAAGTGCTTAAAATTATATATACCTTTCCCCCTACTACTCATCTCTAATGTAGGAAGGGAAGACTCTGGAGCAAAACCACAGAATGTTAAAGCTGGGTAAGACCTTTGGGACTATCCAGACAAGTCTCATTTGGCAGATAAGGAAACAGGTTCTTAATGGATTTTCACTTTAAAAGTAATAAAAACCAAAGAAACAAAGCTAATACTGAATACTTATTATTAGCTAAACACTTTGCCTGCATTATGTCACTAAGCTTCACAACAGCCATTAGAAGCAGATCCTATTAAGAACTCCATTTTAAAGACAGAAAAACTGAGGCATAAATAGCCTTTCCAAAGTTGCACAGCTAGTAAGTGGTAGAATTAGAATTGCAGAACCACAGGGTCCCTACTTCCAGTCCCTGGCACTGCCTGCCAGCTTTCTGATGGTCCGCAAAATTCCTTCATTTAAATTTACCTTAAGGCTGTTTCCAGCCTTCATCACAAGGGTCTGTAAAGTCAAAAATATTTTTAAATCAATACTAAGATGTTATTTGTCTTTTGTACTCACATTCTCTCACAATTGTACAGTAGAGCTTCCTAGAGCCAACTTAATGTGTGAGACTGCAGTCTGAGTTTAGAAGCCAATCTGAAATCCAGCTGCCTTCTATTAAGCCAGACATTAAAGAGATTTAAAAAAAAAATTAAAAAGTAGAGCAATGCTACTCTTCTTGTATGGTTTTGAGAAATGAGGTTATTTTTAGTTAAAAATTAACTCATGTAGTAAGTAATGAATTTATTTGTGCTATTTTAAGTGAATTAGTAAGTAATTTCTAAGATGGTAAATCTAAATAGATACAAGACATAAACAAAGATTTTGGGGGCCCTCAATAATTTTTAAGCGTGTAAATGGGTCCTAAGGATAAAAAGTTTGAGAACCACTGTTTCAGAAGATCTGCTGCAAACCTTAGCTCCACTGGAGTCCGAGGTGTCTCTCTTTCGATGTCTCTCTCCCTCCAGCACCAGCCTAGAACAACAAGTCAGGGATTCAACAATCCTGATACCAAAGGACAAGGAAAAGGGCAAGGAGCACAAAGATATCCAGGTGGGTATGAAGAGTATCACAACCTTCCCCCATACACAGGTAAGTCATTCCATCTGTGTGTGCCTGTTTATGGCAGGGAGTTGGGGGGTGGGGGGGGAGCAGGAGGAGGAAGGGAGAAAAAGAGAGAAGGAAAGAGAAAGAGATGTTCTCACTTCTAGAACGCCTGAAAACCTCCAGCCATTAGGTGATAAGATCCACAAGGAAAGGGATACATGATTTTTTCCTATCTTTATGTTTTCTCTTATATTGGTGATTAATAAACACTCTTCATAGGGTTAATTCTTGAAGATGCTTAATTTCACCATCCCGATATTGACATAGAGTATCTAGCCTAATTTGTCCCCTCTTTTTCTTCATCCCTACACCCCCTACAATACATATCTATATATCATTTTCCTCAACTGGGATGTTGACTTCTAATTTACAAAGAAAGAGAGTAAGTATAGCTAAGGGGACTTCCCCTTTTCCTGTGTGCTGAGCTCTATACTATCAAGGGCAGAAACTGAGTTCCCTGATACAGGCCAGAATAAATAAAAATGTGCACCTGGAGCTCCTGTCTGTAACTTGAAAAGAATTGTAATTAGCCAACTAGCTCCTATATATATTTGGTTTAGGCCTCTTACAACATTATGCTTACTTGGAGAGTTCCATTTGCATATAACAGCATTACGAAGATAAAGTCACCAATTCTGTAGTCCCTCCATAAATCTTTTCCTAATCTCTTTTACAATGTATCCTTTCACTTTTTGTTAAAATAATCATGGGCAGGTATCTGCAGAAGGTGAACAGTGATAACAACAATATTAAGTGATTATTCCAAGCCCTGTGCCAGATGCTCTACATGAATTATCTCATATAGTCATATTAATTCTATGAGGTAGCTATAATTATTATGGAAACAGAAGCTTAGAGAGTAAATCTTACCAGATTTCACCTACCTGGCTAGTGACAGAGCCAGAGGGATCTAACTCAGTATTTAATAAACACCCACAAAGAGCATATTCTAATGCCTGTTTTCAGTGGAGTACCAATGCAAAAGATAGAATTAAGATGGCATCAATCTTGAAAAGCAACTCTACCTAGTAATGACCATGGTTCTTGGAAACTTTGCTAAATGCATCACTGATAAATTTCTGATTGCACTTTCTCCTTAGTGGATTTTTGTGTGTTTCTGCCCATTTTTCACCAGCACTGCTACATACTTCTTGCTTAGAACAGCACCAGATACTGTAATATCACTTTAAGGTCCACTCTATGCTCCCTCCTTGGTCTTAATTTAATGGAAGAATGATTTACTAGCACATGAAACATGTGCTCCTGTATATCAATGCCACCCTCACCAGCTCCCAAAAAGATTTAGTAGACACTATATATTAGGAGAGCAATTATCACATAATGTCAGAACACTAAGCATTTTACACTTTCCAATGATACATGAATAATTCGAGCCCTGTGTGTACATAGCCCTTATAAATCAAATATTTAATTTTCAAACAGTTTTGAAAGCTATAAAGGCATCTCTTCTTAACTTTAAAATAGCCCATGGGCTTTCCTTCCATGCCTCGATTTATCCCTCCATGTTAACACTAATTCTTGATTCATAAACAACTGTGCAAGCAACCTAAATTTTTAATAAATTAATTTTAAATCACATCCTAAAACCAGAAGCACCAAACATTATTAAAACACAGAAATTATTTATGAACACAAAAAAATGAATCCGTTTTCCAGGCAAACAGAAGAGGTGCTGGGATGGTTTATAGTCAACTGCATAAAATTGGATAATGACAATTGGTAATCAACTTCATTTCATGGACATTGTTCCTCTAGTTAAAATGTAATTAAAACAAAATTAAACAAACAAAACATGATCCTTAATAGTGCCAAATTAAAGAAATGGATGATTAAATTTGTACTTTTTAATACCAAGAGATCCATGTGAGTTAGAGTTTTTAATTTTATCTGCTTATTCTGACACTCAGAAGCTCCTTTTCAGGTGTCTGGCTTATAATTAGTGTTGATGCTACTATGGTCATTAATCCTTGTCTAAATGACACATAAGTCCAGACAGGAACCCATTAAGAACTTAAAAAAAAAAAAAAAGAGAGAAGTTCATTCTGATGGCTTCTACCTTGCAACTAGAAGTCAGATTAATCGCCATGTTTGTTTGACCAAAAAGAAAGTAAAAGATATCATGGAAATCTCCACTGTCCAAGCCTTGACACCTGAGACTAACATTCAGGTGAACAAAGCTAAGAATCAGGTAGGACTTACCTGTTCAGCAGCTCCATTAAATATGTGAAAGCCTAGGAGAAACTGAGGAAACCAGACTTTGAAAATTCAGCATAGGAAAACAATATTATGGCAAAATTAAACTCTGACAAAATGGAAGCTTTGAGTTGCCTATGTGAAAAGATGGAAACCAGTCACAAAGTTTAACAAAGTAATTTCCACTTTACCATAAAATGCTGAAGCACAAACAATCAAGTTATCTTAAAAGAAGACCACTAAATACAACTGTAAAGAGTTTTTTCCCTAAATCTTTAAGATCACATAAGGACAAGGGACACTTGGGTGGCTCAGTCGTTAATCGCCTGCCTATGGCTCAGGTCATGGGTCCTGGGATCGAGCTCCACATCTGGCTCCCTGCTCAGTGGGAAGCCTGCTTCTCCCTCTCCCACTCCCCCTGCTTGTGTTCCCTCTCTCTCCGTCTCTCTCTCTATCAAATAAATAAATAAAATCTTTAAAAAAAAAAAAAAGATCACATAAGGACAATGTCAAAATAAAAATCATTCCACACCCACTTTAGTAGTTCACATTTAAACAGCTTTTTTTGCTTAAATAAGTTCACATTTCACAACCTAAGTTATCTGCTCAAGACAAGCTACTTTCAAAACTAACCTGAATAAATAAAACATGGGACTTTAGTACCGAGGAGTCCATCAACCAGAATTGCCTCAACTTGAAGGGAAAATTACTTCAAATTTTCAAATATTGGTGTAAAGGATTTCAACTGACACAGTTTGTGACCTCTCAAACTAACCCTGGGGTAAGCATCCTATAACTGTGTCACGTACACCATCAGCTCATAATTAATGACAGCTCAGGAGGAAAACATCTCCATCCCCATGAGCAATCAATTGTTGTCCTGACCATTCAGGAAAGATTTGGATTCCATATCTGTTATCCCTGATTGCCAAATCCACAATAAAATTTGATAAAACTATTACACACTTACTCCAAGAACAATAAGTACAAAATACCATATAAAATGTCATGTAAACCATAAAGAAGCATGGTCTCTTATCTTGAATTTGTTTAAAATATAAAGTGGAGAAGCAAAAACAATATGGGAAAATAATAATTAAAAGTGTAAGCAACAGGGGTGCCTGGGTGGCTCAGTCGGTTAAACGTCTGCCTTCAACTCAGATCAAGATTCAGTAGGGAGTCTGCCTTTCCCTTTCCCTCCGCCCATCCACCCATGCTCTCTCTCTGTCTCTAAAATAAATAAATAAAACTTTCAAAAATGTAAGCAACAGCTCAGGGCAGCTATAGAGTATGTCACAAAACAGTAAATGATTATCAAATCATGATTATGTATGATATACCATTCAGGGTCCAGTCAGGCACACAGAGCACACTCTAGGTATTTCAACAGAGAGAATTTAATAGAAGAGATTGGTGTTGGAGGTTTAAAACAATAAGTGAACACTGATGCAACACAGAGCTAGTAACTGCAAGAAGCAGCTACCATCCCTAGCCATGGGGAACAAAAGGAAGCAGTTGGGATATCAGATATCAGACCTAGAAACTTGGAGGAGCAGACATATGGATCTGAGACCCAGACCGCTGGAGGGGGTGGTGGGACTATCTGCCAGTACTGGTATTAGGAATTCAGAGGGATGGCCTGGTGGAGCTAAGGTACAGATTCCCAAGGAGAAGACACAGTATAAATGGAACTGGTCCTCTGAGGAACCAGGAATAGGTACCTGAGCTGAAAACTAGAACTAGCTACTGCTGTCAGGATGAACAACCATTGTTGAGAAGCAGGCAGGTTAGGCCAAGCAAACAGAAAGAAGCAAGTCTATGCCATCCCACTCTTATCTTCCAGTCTCCCTCTATTGGGTCCTATTGGTTTAACCTGATAGGAAGATCAACTATAAAAGAGAAATCTATTTTGTAAGATGCCAGTCTCAGTATCACAGAGAAGGATACAGAATGGTGGGTTTGGAGCTGGTAGAAAATATCTTCATAATCAGCACAAATAGCTAAAGATAATGGAAAGAACGCAGCAGGCTGAATTAACTAAAGAAGACCTCATGGAGGAGATGGCTATAATACGAGTCTTGAAGGAATGGAGGTGGGAAGTAATGAGAACAGGCACAGTAAGGACAAAATACAAAACATAGTTGGGCAACTAAGTAAACCATTTGGCTGAAACTAGTTTCCATTTAAGGTAAAAATGAGTATTGATTTTTTTTCCTAAAACTTCAACTATCTATTTGGGGATGCTCTATCAGCACAAATCAACATTAATTAGTGTTTATTATGGGGTTGTTGGCCTCTATAGAAAACAAGAAAGAGGGTATAAGAAGATGTATAAAACTGTCAATGACAACAACAACAACAAAAAAAGACTGTCAATGACAGAAAAGACAGGAGACAAATGGACACTATCAAAAATGGCATATACCTGGTAGACTGTATTTTCCAAAATGACTGCAACAATATATCCCATCCCACATGCTCTTATACAATACAACCTCAACATGTCCTCATTAAGAGGTGGAATCTATTTCTCCACACCCTTAAATCTGGTTGGGCCTGGTGACTACTTTGACCAACAGAATTTGGCAGAAATGATACTATGCCAATTCTATGCATAACCCTTAACTTCCTGGCATCTTCTGCTTCCTACCTCTTAGAAGTTAGTCACCATGTAAGAATAGTGATCACCACAAAACCACCCTTCTGTGAAGCCCAAGTTATACTGGAGAGACCTTAGAGGATGAGATACTATGTAGAAAGAAAAAGAAGCTGAGAGTAAAGAAGCTGTCTTGGAAATAGATCTTTCCCCAGTCATGAAATGAAATGCCCAGTTAAGCCTTTCCAAAATTCCATGACACCCACAAACTCATGAACTAAATAAAACCAATGTTTTAAGCCTCTAAAGTATGGTGTTGTTTCACAGCAATAGAAAGCTGAACAATGACCAAGTTATAAATGTAGAAACTGTAAATTATTTCTTATATCTGCAAAATAGAATTACTAATTTGTAACAGAGAAAAAAAATAAAAAGATTCTCCCTTTTCAAAAGCAGCCTTTACAAAAACTAAAGTACTATATCCAGGATTGTAATAGTTGACAAAGAATTATTTAGTTTAAGTAGAGAAATGATACAAATTGTACAAATTGTAAATTCAAAGTGATAGGAAAAAACTTCTTTCTGATGGAAAAGGCACTCACTGGGGCAACTATGTAGTTTTCTTTTTTTCCAATTTGATAATATACAGGAAATGGCCAGGGAGCCAAGAAGAACCCAGGAGGGACCCAGTGGTCAGGACCAGACAGAACAAAGGCCATGTTTTCCTTTTCTTCTAACAGTCTAAGTAAGGTGAACAGACCATTTGTACCATTTGTACCTATCACAGAAAAAAACTGTGCCACTGTGCCGGAGGCATCCCCTTGGAAGGACTTTAACAACAAGATGGCCTGAAGTCTGGATCAGGCAGCAAGCCACAAAGAGGCTGAAGAAATATTCCAAGAAGAAATTCAGCAGAAAATATCTTCTATTCATCCCTCAGAGAATTACACTGTTATAGTGACTAAAACATGATGATAATTAAGGATAATACACTGCCTAATTATATCTAGGTGTTTCTTAAATATTCCCTAAATTGTAGCTTTTTAAAAGACTGCATGCTTATGATTAAGACCACAGTTCTAGAACCAAGTGGCCCAGATTCAAATTGCCAGTCTGCCACTTGCTAACTCAAGAGCCTGGGCATATTAGTTCTAGAGCTCTATTGGCCAGTACAGTAGCCAACAGCTACCTGTAGCTACTGAGCACTAGAAATGTGATTATTCTAAGTGGAGATGTTCTGTAAATATGAAATACACACTGGGTTTCAAAGATTTAGTTGAAAAAATGTTATATATCTTACTAATATTTTTATATTGATTATATGTTAAAACTATAATTTTTAGATATATTAAGTTAAATAAAATATACTATAAAATTAATTTTACCTGGGTTTTTTTTTTAACCTTTCTTAATGTAGCTACCATAAAACTTTAAATTTCAAACACAGTTCACATTATATTTCTCTTGGACAATGCCTGTTTTACAGAGATAATACTTCCAGGATTACTGTAAGGATTAAGTGAAATTATCACCTAGAACAGTGATTGACATGTAGAAAGTTTTCCATTCATTCATCCATTCATCTATTATTCATTCAACAAACATCTACGGAGCAACTACTGTATGTCAAGTACTCTCTAGGTATTTGGATTATAGCATTAAGAACAGACCACAAAAAAAAAAAAAAAGGCATTTATCCCAATGGTAGTGGTAATTGCTTATTTAAACTCAATGATTATTCATAGAAGCTAATATATATGTTTGGTGATTCTAATAAAAGTCATTCTAATGCCTGTTGTTCTTGGGTATGATTTAGGGGAAATGGATGCTGCTATCCTTTGCTGTTAACTTTCCCTGTGGAGAATCTAGCTGTTGGAAACATAAGATCATAAGAAGGTGTATTCAACTGGGGACAGCAAGAGGTCCAACCACAGTAAAGATGCTAAACTCTGACCTTACAAAGCCCAAACTAGAAAAGAGGTTACAAAACTCAAAAGGAGTTCAGAGGAGTGCTGGAAAAGAAATTAAGAAAGAGATGGATTTAACATTAGGTCCTACAGGATGCTAGGACTAACATGGAACTGAGAGAGGAGCTATATTTCAGGCATTCTAAGATTTATAACAGAATAGCATCCAGGATGGGCTCAGTATTTCCAGGTTCTATCTGTGGGTCATATGCATATGCGTTTGGAAAATTGATTTTTCCTGTCAGATGCTAGCTAGCACCTGGAAGATAGCCTGCAGCATGACTAGGAAGACAAATATCCAAGCCTTACAAAAGTGATTCATGCCAGCAGAGGGATCCACCTTATTAACCTGGACCTCTCCAAAATGCTCACTTGAATCTTTGTCTATACTGGTGCCCCCAATCACCTCAGGCTCCTTCCCTTTTATTTCCCAAAATGTAGCCACAGTAACAGAAATCTGGTCATGTTAGCCCCCTAATTACAATCTTTTAATCACTTCCTATTGCTCTCAAAATTAAGACCAAAATCCTTCTTGAGACTTTTAGGGCTCTTGCCTACCTCACATCATTCCCCCTTGCTATCTTCCAGCCACCCTGATCTTTCACTTTCTCAACCTCCCCCTTGCTTCCTCCTATCACAGGACATCAGCTCATGCTCATCCCTCTGGCATCTCACTCCTCCACCTCAACCAAGGCACTCCCTTGACCTCTCACTACAGTATTACTTCCCCAGAAAAGCAATTTCCCTTCAGCATACATTTGTATGGCACCATGTCCAACCCCCAAGGATTCTATCTCAGTGTAATTTACATTCATTGGTGGGATTATCTGAGCAGTGTTACTTCCCTCTTTACGTGTGGGCCCTGAAGGTAGAAATTTTATCCTTTTGGCTCACCATTTGGCTTGCCAATATGTAGCAAGAGACCTGGAACATGGTACGCACTTAATAAGTACTTGTTCATTTCATTTATTCCATAAACGTTTTATGTGAAGATTACATAAGTATGTGTAGAGAGAGCTTATAATAAGGCATTGCACATAGTAAGTGCTATGCAAGTGATTGTTCTTATTATTACAAGAGTTAGCTAAGTTAGGCGCTGCTTTTTCATCCATAACTATGACTATGGATTTTGTTCTACTTAACTCTTGAGCTTTCTTGGTGTGACATTCCAGTCACAGGACTTTAACACCATCCTTGTATCCACTGGAATCTGACGTTTACACACTCTGCTTCCAGATGAATTCACAGGATTTCCTCCATTTCACTCTCATTAATGCTTCAGGTTGGGGAGGGTCAATCTCAGATATCAAAATCACAGTTGGTAGGAATCAAATAATTCTATTCATCAGGATATAGCACAGAACATTATTTAATATTAAATACTAGTGATTACTACAGTGATTACTGTGGTAGAATAGGAAAAAAATCTCAAAACTTCAGAACAATAGAGATGAAGAAACAGAGGTTTAGAGATAGTGTGAGTGATGACAATAATTAGAATCATCAATCAGCATTATAACCTTCTCTTATAGATGAGACTTAAGAAGAACAAAACAATAAAAATAAAAAACCACAAGGAAGGTATACAAATGACCGGTAAGCAGATGAAAAGATACCTGAGCTCATTAGTCATTAGGGAAATGCTTATCAAAACCACAATGACAGTCTAGAAAATGGAAGAGCAGGAGGTTCATGAGCTCACCTCATCTCAAGAATATACCAGCCAATAGCTACATCTATGCAACAAACTCTGAAAACTGATTTGAAGACTGGCAGAACAGACCATCAACAGCTAGTTGTAGAGAAAGGCCACATGTAGAAGGGCAGGAGGGCCAGAAATGCAGTTGGGAACCAAGCCCTTGGCGTGACTAATGATAAATGGGACAAGTGTCACAGGCGCAAAGAAGCAAGATTCAGACCCTATACCAGGCACCCCACCACTGGGAACCCACGCTGGGAAGATGAGTCCCCATAGTGTCTGACTTTGAAACCAGCAGGGCTTAATTCCAGGAGAGCTGGAGGACCATAAAAAACCAAGTCCCTGTGCTTAAAGGGCCAGCATATTAAATACTTGGCCCAAGGTATGGCACAGAAGCAGCAGTTTGAAAAGCACCTGGGGAATATGTGAAGGAGATTTATTGATTAATCTTAGAACATGTGCTAGAGGCACAGTGATCTGCAGGAGACTTCTCCAAGAACAAAAGTGCTGATAGGTGTGATTTTTCTTCCCCTTCCCCAGCCTAGATAGCCTGACACTTGAGGCAGACAGTTCTAACACTCTCCATCTACCTTTCTGGCACTGCATGCCCACCTAGATATTCCCATTTGGACCTACCACACTGAATTCAACCCTTCATCAGGCATCCTGCCAAAGCAGCTTCTGCCCCATCACACATGGCAAGCAAGCCCAGCCAGGAGTGGCACCATTCCAAGTGACTCCTGCTCTGGGGAGTAGGGGAACTAACCCCACACACCAGTGCACCACAGTTACTGCAGCTAGGCCTCTCAGCTGACTGCATAGGGAACAAGTCTTGCCCTTCAGTGTGTCTGCCGCTGAAGCAAAGAGGCTACTTACAGCCAGCAAGACTGAGTACTAGCCCCACCTACCAGGAAGCCCATTAGCCGCAACTAGACCTCTCAAAAGCATGAAAGCAAACCCAGTCCAGTGCACGACAGAAGGCAGAGTGGGTCATTGTCACCAGCTGGGCTGAAGGCCATCCCAACCCACTGGTGTGCCCAAGGCAATAGCATCTCAGTCACAACACGAGAAGACAGAGACCACAGTGGTGATAACCCCAGAACACCTGGTTCTGGTGACCTGGGGAGGTGGTACTATAGGGCACCAAAGGACTTCTTCTACACAAGGCCAACACTTTCAAGACCAGGAGATATACCTGACCTATCTAATACATAAAAACAAACAGGAAAAGTTAGACAAAATGAGGAGACAGCGGAATATGTCCAAAATGAAAAACAAGACAAAATCACAGTAAAAGAGCTAAATGAAACAAATAAGCAATATGCCTTATAAAGAGTTCAAAGTAACAGTCATAAGGATACTTACTAGACTTAAGAGTGGATGAACTCAGTGAGACATCCAACAAAGAAGTGGAAAACATAAAAAAGAAATAGAGCTCAAGAATTCAGTAACTGAAATGAAAAATACACCAGAGGGAATTAACAGTAGATTAAAGAATGAAGAAGAATGTATCAGCAATCTGGAAAACAGGGTAATGGAAAGCAGCCAAGTTGAACAGCAAAAAGAATAAAGAATAATAAAAAAAATGAGAACAGGCTAAGGGAATTAAGCTACATCATCAAGTGTAATAACATTTCCATTGCAGGGATCCCAGAAAGAGAAGAGAAAGTGAAAAAGACAAAAAACTTATTTGAAGAAATAACAGCTGAAAAACAAAAAAGGAAAAGAAATAATAGCTGAAACTTCCCTAATCTGAGAAGGAAATAATAGATATCCAGGTCCAGGAAGTATAGAGAGCCCTAACAAAATGAACCCAAAGAGGTAGGCACCAGGACAGAATAATTAAAATGGCAAAAAAAGTAATGCCAGAGGGAGAATTTTAAAAGCAGCAAGAGAAGGAAAAAAAAAAAAGGTTATATATAAAGGAAAGCCCACAAGGCTATCAGTTGATGTTTCAGCAGGAAATTTGCAGGCCAGAAAGCAAATGGTATATTCAAAATATATTGGTATGGTATATTCAAAATAGTAAAAGGACAAAGCCTATAATCAAGAATATTCTATCCCCAAAAAAATAAATAAATAAATAAATAAATAAATAAATAAAAGAATATTCTATCCTTCAAGGTTATCATTCAGAAGAGAAAAGAGATAAAGGCTCTCCCAGACAAACAAAAGTTAAAGAAGTTCACCACCACTAAACCAGTCTTATAAAACTGTTAATGAGAATTCTTTAAGTGGAAAGTAAAGGTTATAACTAGAGGTAAGAAAATTCTTGGGGCACCTGGGTGGCTCAGTGGGTTAAACCCTCTGCATTTGGCTCAGGTCATGATCTCAGGGTCCTGGGATCAAGCCCCACATCCAGCTCTCTGCGCAGCAGGGAGCCTGCTTCCCCCCTCTCTCTCGGTCTGCTCTCTGCCTACTTGTAATTTCTCTCTCTGTCAAATAAATAAATAAAATCTTTAAAAAAAAAAATTCTGAAAGGAAAAAAATTCACAGGTAAAAGTAAATATATAATAAAGGTAATAGGTCAATCACTTATAAAGTCAGTGTGGAGATTAAACACACAAAAGTAGTAGAATAAATTATATCTACAAAAATTAGTCAAGGGATTATGGACATTGGGGAGGGTATGTGCTATGGTAAGTGCTATGAAATGTGTAAGCCTGATGATTCACAGACATGTATCCTGGGCAAATAATACATTATATGTTAATTAAAAAAAATAAATTACATTTTAAGAAAAGGAAATCACAGAGAAAAAAATTAGTTAAGGGATATACAAAATAAAAAAATGTAAAATATGACATCATAGATATAAAATGTGCAGGGGAGAGTAAAAATTTAGTGCTTTTTTTTTTAAATTTATTTATTAACATATAATGTATTATTTGCCCCAGGGTACATGTCTGTGAATC
>CM053603.1:94838270-94857536 GCA_028646535.1 Procyon lotor
TCCTTCCTTCCTTCCTTCTTTCCTTCCTTTTAAAGATTTTATTTATTTATTTGACAGAGAGCGAGGGATCACAAGTAGGCAGAGAGGCAGGCAGAGAGAGGGAGGGAGGCAGGTTCCCTGCTGAGCAGAACCTGATGCGGGGCTCCATCCCAGGACCCTGAGATTATGACCTGAGCTGAAGGCAGAGGCTTTAACCCACTGAGCCACCCAAGCACCCCCCCTTTTTTTTTTAAAGATTTTATTTATTTAAGAATTTCTTTTCAGAGAAAAATATTAAACTTTTTTCTAGTGTTAAGTGAAATTAACCATAGTATGGTAACCCTTGAATATGTTTAAACTGAAAACTAGTTATGTCTTCTTTACATTTTTGGTTATACAGCTATAAAACCAAAACAATCTAGTAAAACCAAGTAGAAACAAAATTACAGTAGCAATAATGTTCCATTTAGTGGCACTGATTTAATGTGATAGATGCTGTTTTGCTGAAACAGCCACAAATTACTGCATGTATGTGGCATTGACACTACAGGTTTTTTTGGACATTGTGACCTCTACCTCATATGTCACGTATCCATCATTCTGCCACATATGTCTAGAGGAACATCCACCAGGCCTCTTTTTTTTGTATAGGGGCCTTTATATCCTTTGGCCTTCACTGAGTACAAGGATGTTATGTCGGTCTGTGAACAACTCCCTGATGCTAAAGTTATCATAAAACCAAGCTGGGTACCAATGTTGTATGGCACTTCCTGGTAATACAGGGATTGATTATACGGGTGTCAAAGTATATATTTATTTTGATTTTTTGATTGAAATCGATTTGGGATTGCATTCCAGGGGAATGTAAGGTCCCATGAGAGCAGGGGCTTTGTTTTGTACTGTGCTATATTCTTGGTGCTAAGCATAGTGCCAAGAATGGCTCTGTCCAATAGAAATATGATACAACCTACAATTATGAGCCACATATGTAATTTAATATTTTCAGGTACCCACATTTTAAAAAACTGAAAATGAGCAGGTGAAACTAACTTTAATAATATATTTTATTTAACCTAATATATTCACAATATTTCAACATGTAATCAATATAAATCATGGAACATGGAATTATGGAACACTACATCAAAAACTAATGATGTACAGTATGGTGACTAACATAATATAATTAAAAAAAATAAAGATTGCTGAGTGACTTAAAAAAGAGCTTTTAGACCGTCAGGATACTGTTTGGGGGGGAAGCAGAAGAAGAAGGAGATCTAAGCTCCTCACCCCTCACCGGAATGAATATTTGGTATCCTTCTACGTGATCTCTCGGTGTCCAGCCTTGCACATGTAATTGTTCACCCAAGGACAGCCAGAGTGCTTTTTCCTAAAATACAGAGCTAAACAAGTCATCCCCTTACTTAAAAACCCTCTGGTAGCTCCTCTTCAACATTAAAATAGAGTCCAAGTTCCTTAGCATGGACTATAGGCCCTTGGCCCTAGCCTTTCTCTTCAGGGTATTCTCTTCCACTACTGTCCTTGAACTCTCTGCCCCAGCCACATTGGGCTTGTTTTTATCCTTCCACATGGCAAACTGCCTTTGCATTTGTGACTTTGCACATGCCACTTCCTATGCCTGTGACAGTCCTTTCTCCACTCTCCATCCCCTCCTCATTTCCTGGATAACTCCTACATATCCATCCACTTTTTTTTTTATTTTTTTATTTTTTTCCATCCACTTCTTTAAGGAAATCTTCCTGAGCCCCCTGCACTGTTTGGCTGTCTGATTCCTTTTGCTGTGCACTGTTCTTGTTGAATATTTCTTACTCTCATCTCTCATGCCAGACCCCCCTTTTCAGGAGCTATGCTGCCTGTCGTTTGAGATCTAGGATAACTTAGGGAAGAAAAAGGCCAATTTGGATCACAGAAGCCTGGGATATTTTTATTTTCACAAAGTGTGGTGGAGAGTCTTAGGAGAGAAGGAACAGATACTTCGTACATGATTTAAAATGTACGTTATGGACAAGGCTTAAATAAATTGCAGAAATCGTATTCCTCATGGCAACATTTGATAATCCCTTCCCTTCCATCACTTACATCAAGGACCCTTCCATCAAGGATCAGGGGATTATTCTAGTTAGGGTTAGACAGCCACTGTGTCCTTTCCTCAATTGGGAGATCTTAGTTATTGGAAAACTTGTGACTTGTTTGTCCTTGAATATTGAGAGTTTTTCCCAGGTCCTCCCCCTCTTCAATTAAAATCACTCACGTAGTAATTATATTTAGTGTACATATCAATTAGAGCAGTGGTTCTGAACCAGAGGAGCATCTCGGAATCACTGGGCTTACAGTTGTCCAATATCCATCCTCCCCCAATTCACCTACAAACCTGTGGATCACAGTTTCTTGGGATGGGGCCAATGGGTATTGTGAACAAGCTTCTCAGCCAACTCTGATATTTCAGCTGTGGTGAAGAATTACTGGGCTAGGATAAGAGAAAGGTAAAGTAATCTAAAACCAAAGCCATTGCAGATTATGATAGGTGCCTCTTTAATGAGGCATTGCAGGGTGACTGAGGGTGTTGATATTTCTGACCCCGGGAGCGCAATCTGGAAGAACTATTAATCAGGGCAGAAATGGGCAGCCAGTATGAAAGGCAAGAGAATTTTAAACCTGAGTGATCAGGCTTTATTTGTTCCTGTGCAGCTCATAGTCTTAACTTTTTATTATTACACAGTTGCCAATTCAATTTTACAATCCAATAAAATTCTGATAGGTTATGACGCTTTGCATTTATTGTCCACTGTTATCTATTAAGAGATGGAACAGTTTATTAAAAATTGTTCTTAAGGGGCACCTGAGTGGCTCAGTGGGTTAAGCCTCTGCCTTCAGCTCAGGTCATGATCTCAGGGTCCTGGGATTGAGCTCTAAGTTGGGCTCTCTGCCTGCCTCTCTGCATACTTGTGATATCTCTCTCTCTCTCTCTCTCTCTCAAATAAGTAAGTAAAATCTTTAAAAAATGTTGCTCTTAAACCACATTTCAATGATAAGCAAATTGACAATAAAATCTGATATTTTATCTTTCGTTGGCCATGGGGCTGTAGAGCTGAGGATAAGAAGTAATGCCTGTATATTTGGGGGCAGGGATTGGGGGAGACACACAGTGCTGGTTATTAGAGTATTTTATATTCATTCAATAGGTACGTATTGAGGGTCAGTGATGTACCTGGTCCTGTTTCTAGCACTGAAAAAAAATATCTGAACATTTTGGAGTATACATTTTAGTGGAAGAGACAAAAATAATCAAAACAAATAGTTAACATAAATTAACTATATAGTACCTTAGATGTTGTAATTGCTATGGGGAAAAATAAAGCATTACTGTGTTTGGAGTGGTGATGGGCAGAGGTGGTGATGACATTTGAGCACAGACCTGAAGGAATAAAAGGGATGAACCATTAAAGGCCCAGAGGCAGGCAGGAACGTACTTGAAGTGTCTGCAGAATAATCAACCAGTGAGGGTGGCGTGGAGAGGAGAGGGAAAGCATGGTAGGATGAGGTTAGGGCAGTAACAAAGGGCCTGAGAGAGCATGGGAGGTCACAGCAAGGAGTTTGCTTTTCCTCTGAGTGAGGCAAGAAGCCATTGTTGACTTTTGAGCTGAGTTATAAGAGACACGACTTAATTTCGAAAAGATCATCCTGCTGGTAGATACTCTATCAGTACATTTTACTGGAACAAAGTGAAGCAAGAAGACCCTTTAGGAACCTGTTACAATATTCCAAGTGAGTGATAGAAATGCCTTGGGTGAGGGTGGCGGAAGCAGAGGTTGTGAGAAGGGATCAGATTCTCAGTATATTTTAGGGGTAAACAAGGTTTGCTGAATATGGGCATCTGAGGGAAAAAGAAGAGTCAAGGATAATGGCAGATTTCTGACCTGGGCTATTGGAGAGATGGAATGGCAGTTACCTGGGATGAGGAAGATCTTTGGGAAAGTAAGGCATTGCCAGAAGTGCAGGAATTTGGTTTAGATCACTTTATAAAAGCACATTGTGGTTCCATTGCAGCACTGATATTGGTACTGCACAGGATTGCTGATTCTAAAGTCTTAATGTTTCTTGTCACCTCACTGGCTTAGGTCACATGACAGCCTTTGTTGGTCATCTTTCTGTGGGAAAATAGTTAAGATTCTCCAAAATTTTATTTCATGATCTACATTTATTCCTTAAAAAGAAAACTCTTGTTTGTAACATTTTCCCTTAACCTTGTTTGATTAATTTCTCAGCCCCTAATTGGGCACTTTCCCTTGTATCTAATTAAATAATTCATCCTTCTTTTCAAAGTTCCTGCTTCCAATGAATTAAGCCATTGCTTTCAGAGTGGTCCTACCCAGCTTCCTAAGTTGCAAGAAACAGATCTACTCATACTTGCACTTATTGATGAGAACTTTATTTTAAGGATTTTGTAGGATCACATCCAGGGAGAGAGATTAGGGTGGAATTTTTTTTTTTTTTACACTCTATTTACTTCTATATTTTTTGCATATGTATATCATAGAAAGAATGACTATAAGACTGCAGTTCAGTAAATACATAAAATATAAAAAAATCTGTGGGCTCACAGTGACACTAAAAATAAAATACAAAATAAAACTCATTAGTCACCATGGAAAGTTGCTAGGGCACTAATTCATTATTCTGAAAACAATAAAATGGAAAAGAATCTAACATTTATTCTGCCCTCCTTATATATATATATATACTGTATTGGAAGTTAACCACATGCTAAGGAGGGATAATTCCCTATAGAAGAATTTCAGCTAAAATGAGGAAGGGATTATACAATTATAAATGATTTAGGCCCCTGTGTACCAATGTGTGGTAAAAACATTGAGTGAAAGGCAGGGGTAGAGCTTCATGATGTATAGATCAGGCTGACTACACCTGAACCTACTGATTAGTCCATCTGAGCATTGCTCAAGGTCTAATGCTAGGTGATAGATGGTGGTAGGGCAGTGAGGGTTCAGTGTATTTTTATGATGTTTGACACTTTTCATAATATGTTTTTATTTGTATTTTTAATTTTTAATGTATTTTAAAAGACAAAAATGTTGATAAATACACAAAATATTTTTAACTACAGATGAGAGTATACTCTATATACTGCTCTGCATTTTACTTTTATACACTGAATTGTGTGCTCGCTTCGGCAGCACGTATACTTTTATACACTGAATTGATTTTTGTGGGTTCAATATTGCTTGACTTGCTGGCTTTTAGACTTTCATAAAGGGGGCTTCGCTGAGGGTTTTTATTTATCAAGACTGGCAGTGAATATAGGAGAGCAAAATATCAGGGACAGAAAAGTACATTTCTTGCCAGATAGGCTTGCAAAGTGCACTCGGGCAAGGACCTCTTGAGTCCTAAGAAGTAAAAAGGAACCTTGAGCAGTGTAAGGGGAATAGAAATATTTGAAGTTTTTTCTTTAGCAGAGAAGGGATTCACAGACTGTTCCTGATGCCGTGGTGCATTTAACCCTGGGAGCAGCTGGAGAAAGGAGGGCTGCTCCCTGGCTTTGGGTCTGAATCCCTCTCCTCCATATCTCCAGCTGTGCTGGTAGCCAATCAGTTTAAACCCATTTTCCCTATATTCCATCTCCAACCTCAGTAGTTCTTCCCAGAGAGGTTGAATCTTTAGGTCTGGGGTCTGACATCCCAGAGGTTATCCATGTGGCCAGATACAAGGGGCAGGGGAATTAGATGGAAATCTAAAGAAGCAGCTCTGTTGGAAGATGTCCTAACATAAATGGGGAGAGCAGCCTGATATGTGTGGAAAGACCATGAATTTCAGAGTTAGGCCTGGGTTTGAAGGTTTGTACATCTGTGGGCAAATCATTTAAATCGCTCTGTGCTTCTGTTTTCCTCTTCTGTAAAATATTGACAAAAATCCCCCTCCTTCCTATGGCTGTGGTAGGGATCCATAATGCCTTATAAACAAAAGCCCATGACAGTGCCTAGCACTTGGCAGATACTTTACAAACGCCCAGTCCCCATTTCTCCCTTCTAAGAACAGGGCCACTATATGTATCAGAAACTGTGCTACATGAGATTGGAGCCGAAGAGATGAAAGTCGAGGTTGATGGTTTGGTCATGAGAGATTGGACTATGTGGACTGAAATCTGGTTTCTGAAAGACCCTGGATCCAGAGCAAGGTTTCTCAGATCTGAGGATGCTATTTCAGGGAAGCTCAGGCTTTACTATCATTTGCTGTGTTGCTAGTTCAGTTGTGCCCAGCTGTCATAGCCAGGAAGCTCTGAAAAGATAGGGGCCTGGATCTCTCTTCCTTGCCTGGTGCTCTACAGTGCCTCCCACGCCACAGGGACTTAATTCTTACCTGTACAGGCGCGAATTAGTTTTCATGGTAGAAATTCTAGCAAATACAAATTGCAAAAAAAGAAAAATCATCTCTAACCTTATCACCTATCCTTTCAGTCCTTTCTGTATGTTAAATTATAAAGTACACTTAAAATTTATAAAATTGTGATTATTTTGTTTTACAGTCTGCTTTGTGAAAATCTATTGTGAACATTTCTCCAAGTTGTATATGTTTTCCTATAAAATCTTTTTAGTGGCTGCATAGTATTTTTTGTATGTACATGCCAAAAGTTCTTTTTTATAATGAATTAATAATCCCTTGTCTTTAGACATTTAGATAGTTTGTACAGTATCTTGATGATGTAAGCAGCATTGTGAGGAACTTCCTTTTAGCTAAATCCTTGGTCAAATAACTGATTAGCCTTCTCCATTTGAATACAGATTTTCTTTTCCTCTTTTTTTGAGATAATTTTTTTGGTTGATTTTCATGCAATTGTAAAAAATAATACAGGGAGATCCCCCATACCCTTCACCAATATCCCTCAGTGGTCAGATAACATATTGCCTACCTGTGGGACAATATCATAATCAGGGAATTGACACTGATACAACCCTTCTGTGCCTATTTTTAGTTTTTTAGTTTGCTTTGGCCAGATAGCTATTATAGACACTGCTACTGGGAAGGTCTAGTTTTGAATTTTCAAGCACATTTCTTTCTTCTTTGATCAACACCTTCCTCTGCTTATCCTCTTCTTCAGCTGAGCTGTGTCTACTATTTAGCTTGCCTGGCTGGCGGTTTGTCTTCCAGTTTGTCTTTGCACTGAGTTCTAAATTTTCAGAATTTTAAGCACTAGTGTTCTTTGGAGTCCCTGTGAGATAAGGTCAGAGAGTGTTTCTTCTGCTATGAAACTGTAGCCATCTGTTGGCTTCTACTCTTTAATACCAATGCAGATAACACCCAGGGTATCAGAGCTGGCAGCTTAATAGATAAAGTCTGCTGCTGATCAGATTCACTAATTAAAGCTGTGAGTCAGACAGTAAGGTTACATTTCCTTTGTTCTTCAGTTTGTATAGTAATATTTTATGTGCCTATGAAAGTGTGTCTAGTAAATATTAACAAAATGTCACTTTATACAGAAATGAAATAATGCAAATATTTCAAAGAAAAATGATCAGGAATTGTGTAATTTCAAAGCAGCTTGAATGAAATGGTAGCTATGGTTAACTTCTGCTTCACAGGGGCCCCATTTACTTCAGCCCTATAAATGGAAAAAGCCACCATGATTTGTCAGAAGAGGAACTTCTACAGGTGATGTTGGTTGCTAATGTGCCTTTATTTGAATATTTAATTAGTATAATTGAGTCTCTTTTTGTAATTATAAAATAATGTCATACATGTTTTCTTTTTTTTTTTTAAGGATTTTATTTATTTATTTGATAGAGAGAGATCACAAGTAGGCAGAGAGGCAGGCAGAGAGAGAGAGGGAAGCAGGCTTCCTGCTCAGCAGAGAGCTGGATGTGGGGCTTGATCCCAGGACTCTGAGATCATGACCTGAGCCGAAGGCAGAGACTTAACCCACTGAGCCACCCAGGTGCCCCATACATGTTTTCATTAAGGGTGGTCCTGGTGTTGGTGCTGGTTCTAAAAATATTCCTGAAAACCAATAACTGGAAAGGAAAGTAGATGTTATAAAATACTATTGAGACAAACACATGCTTCTGTACACTGTGCTCTTAATGTCAGAGGGAGTACTTTATGAAATGGTATAGACAGTGCTGAGGAATTAAAAGACTGCTTTATAGCAAAATATTGCTACAGTGATTATAGATTAATGTGCCAGCAGCATCTTCATACTTTGTATTTATTCCATTGGGAAAATCAGTTGTGATTATGGAACTTTTCATTTATGCAAGGTCTTTAGAAATTTATCCCTTACATAAAATACATCCCCCTGTACTGGATTTACTTTTGTACTTTGCCCATGATTCAAGTGGCGGGCACATTTAAGATGCACATTTAGTATGGAAGTTTAAAACTTAGTCCTAATGAAATTTCTTTTTTATTTTTACAATTACAATGAGATTTTTAAGCCAGTTATTTAAAATTCAAGAATACATTTCTCAAGGAATAGTCATTAATAGGAATTCATATTTGTTGATTACTTACTATGTATGTGTCAGTGCTTTGCACATTAGTTTTATTTTAATTTAGTCCTTAAAACGACTGTAGGGTCTGTCACCACCATAGGTTTGTAGAAGAGACTTCCCAGAATCAGAGAAGTGAATTCCAAGACCCTATGCCAAAGATGGGAGGGCCAAGATTTAGATATATGTCTGGTTCCAAAACCTGTGGTTTGTCTGGGAGCTCATGGACTCCTGGGAAGTTAAGAGATGGGCTTGGGTTCACTCTCCCTAAAATGATAGGTAAAATTTTATTGATCTGTGTATTCATTGTTGTAAGCAGAAGGTCCATGGCTTTTATCTAACATTCAAGGGGCTTGTTGATCCTTTCTAGTGTTATATGCCAGAACCACACCAAAATCCCTGCTAATGACTCTTACAGCCCTACTAAATCCTAACCGCATAGCAACCATTGCAGTCAGTTATATTAGGTATTAATTAAGCATTGACGTCTATGTGAAAGCATTTGACAGCATGCAGTATCTTTGGAAATAGGGTTTCTTTCTGCCCTACACTTCCTTTCAGCAAGTAGAAGGGTAGGATAAAATGCATTAGCTGCAGATTGAAACTCATGATGACCCTTGCAACTATTTTGCTCCTTGGGTTTCTAAGGGATCTCAGACATTGTGCTGTCCTCAACATAGTGCTGGACATCCATTTAAATGTACAAGACTATTCAAACAAAAATCCACCTGATTTCCTATAGCTCTTCATTTGTTTCTCTCTTATTGTATTTTTTCACATACCATGTTGCCTTAAAATGATTATGTTCATGCCTCATCTCCCCATTCAAATTAGAGGGATTCTGAAAGCAGGTGCCATGTTTTGTTTATTTTAAGGTTTCCCAAATGCCCAGGATGATGCGTGACAGGGAGAAAAAACAAAACACTGAAGTATCAGTCTTTCTCTCCAGATCCTACTTAGAGTGGATTCCCTTTTGCTTGCTGCTGTGGTTCCTGGCCTTTGTGGCGTAGATGTGGTAATGGGTAGGAGGTGCAGAATAACAGTGGCGGGATAGCAGATCAACTTCAACTACCTCTGGAAATATGGAAACAACCAGGGACCTGGAAGAAAGGGGCAGGGCATGAAGAAATGAGTCAGTGAGTCAGTGCAGGTGGAAGGTTTCAAAGGAGATTGTGGAGATGGGAGCTTCTTACCCCTTCTCTGACAAGGAGGCTCTGAGGAGAGATATGGCAAAGAGACTTGTACATCTTGCCATCTCCCAGCCCCATGCTTCTGTCCAACTTTCAGAATTTCATTGATTTTTCAAGGCTTTTGAAACTAGATTTCTGGTTACATTTAAACGTGTAGCTAGCTAGGCTCATTATGATGGAGGACATGAAGATTTAAGTTAATTACACGTATCTTTTAAAAGTGAGTAAATATTGAATAAGCAAATTGATTGGGTTGGATTTTAGTGTATATGTATTTTTTTTTAAATTTAAAAACTCAGTTATAGAACATGGTATTTTCGTACAATTTAAGCAATGATGAGTATGTAATATAAAAAGCAAAACTTTCCTTTCCCTTCATCTTCCCCTCCTTTCTTCCTGTTCCAGGTAACTTCTGCAAATAATGGGCATTTTTCTCACCAAGCTTCCTTGTACAGTAATTTGTCTTTCTGTGGGCAAAGCTCTACAGAGTTTAGAGGAGAAAAAAAATCTCTTCCTGAAGAATATGAAGTCAGTATAGTGACAGCCGTAGAATTTCTGCACCCAGTTTGACCAGAAAATATAATTGCTTCTTCTGTCACACTTGAAAGAGCGCTTGTATCTCACTTGCAGGATCATCTGTATGAGTGGGTCTGGAGTTTGGAGGATATGAACTCAGAGCATCATAAAAGGAAATCCCTTAAGTCTTTGTTGCCCTCTTCTGACCATACAGAAATTGCCTTTCTCCACTGTCATTCATTTGGTTAAGCTATAGCTGCTCTTATGGCCATTTTTCTTTCTTTTTTTTTTGTTTGACAGTGTCCTCTCAGTCAAAATGTCTTAGCAAATGCTTTTCTTTGCTAAGCTCCCAAGGCCGTGTCAAATAGAGCATCAGGAACATCTGAAATAAAAACAGCATCCGTCATGGTGTTGATGCTGGCTGTAAATCAGTGCACTGGCGAGGTTTACAAACCATGGCTGACACTTGTCAGGGGCTGCCCACATACTAGGGTGCAGCCTTCTTTATACTGATTCTATACATTTTATAGATGCCTGGCACTGTTCCTGAGGCCTTTATGGAAGCTCATGTTTGTCTTATCTGTCTCTTGTCTTCTTTCAGCTCACTGCCTACATCCTTGTGGGGTCTTATGGTGGGGTCTGTGTTCTTGCCTTAGGTCCTTTGAATCTGCTGTGTCTTCCCTGGAATGCTCTTTTCCTGCTCTCCCTATCCCCAACTTGCATGCCCTTTTTATAGGGCTCAGCTTAATGCAATTTCCTCGGGTTCCCCAGATCCTGAGGTTAGCTGTCTTTCTTGTCTCACTTCTCACAGTATTTTGTACTTCATCTAATACTCTTCACACTTGGAGTTTCTTGGTCACTGTCTCTTTTCCTTGTTAGGTGGCAACCTTCATAAGGGTAGGGATGGTGTCTATATCCATCTGCTGTTTCCCCACCATCTTTCCTAAAACGTGGCACAGAGCATGTGCTTAATAAATAAGTTGTCAACTAAAGGAATGAAGTGAGAACAGTTTCCCAAACTTGCTTAATCAGAATCACCTTTAGAAGCTTGGTTGAAATATAAACCTTGGGCTTTTGCACCCTGGAGATTCTGATAACAAGTTTCAGAAATGTGTGTTTGTGTGTGTGTGTTTTTGTTTTTTTTTTTTTTAAGATTTTATTTATTTAACAGAGAGAGATCACAAGTAGGCAGAGAGGCCAGGCAAAGAGAGAGGGGAAAGCAGGCAGAGCAGAGAGCCGGATGCGGGGCTCGATCCCAGGACCCTGAGATCATGATCTGAGCCGAAGTCAGAGGCTTTAACCCACTGAGCCACCCAGGCGCCCCAAAATGTGTGTTTTTAACAGTAACTTTTTCTGATCTTTGTGATCAAACTAACTTTAAAGACTACTGGGAGACCTTTGAGAAGGAGCAGAGAGAGCAGAAGGAGTATTGGCCTGGGTGGCTGAATATCTGCCACTGACTGTCTTTGTTTGCTCTGGGCCTTGCAACAACCAACTTTCTCAGCCTTCATCTCCCCATCCATAAACAGTGATGTGGATTGAATAACTTTTGAAGTTCTTTCCAACTCTGACAGTCCCAATTTCTAAAACCTCTGATGGCCCTTCCATAAACATATATGTGAATATGTGTTCTCCCACTCCTACCCTCCTTTCCTTTGGGTCAAAGCAACGGTGTATAAATATGAGGTGGGACTTATAGATATGAGGCTCCTAGTAGCTTACCTTATTCACTGAGTTGTAGCCTGGGTAGTGATTGCCTGGGGAAAAAGAAGCATGAGAATGCCTTATAGTGGTCTATTAAAAACAAATGTTAAGTTCACCCTCTTGATCTCTGCTTCTTACTGTTCATACCCTTGCATAATCTTCTCTCTGTAAACTTGCTTCAAACCAGCAAACTATGCAAAGGTGATGGGATGTCACTCCTGTGATGATGTTACATTAAAATACTCAAATAGCTTTATTTTTATTTAGTTATTATTTATTTTATTTTATTTGTTAAGCAGGCTCCATATCTAGCATGGAGCCCAACATAGGGCTTGAATTCACAAGCCTGATATTAGGACCTGAGCTGAGATCAAGAGTCAGATGCTTAACTGACTGAGCCACCCGGGTGCCTCTAAAATACTTAAATGGTTTTTAAACCATTTATTGTAAAATTACATCCTCTTAGTCAACTTGCTCTAGTATCTTTCTCTTCTTATTGCTAGCTTTGGAGAGGTAAGCTGCAATCCTATATGAATCCTATAGCTATAAGGACATAAATTCTGTGAAAAAGCTGAAGGAGTTTGGAAGTAGCTCTGCTGAGAACCCATCTAAGTCATCTTCAGATTTCTGATCCTCAGAAACAGCGATAATAAATATATGTTGTTTTAGGCGCTTTTATGCAACATAGCAATTGATGAAACAATGCTATATAACCACCCCACAATTCAATGTAAGTTTATAATGATAAGCATTTATTCTCATGCTTCTAAAAGTCTGCAGGTGAGCTATGGCATGGCTAATGTGGTCTGGGCTTAGTTACTGGCTGTAGGTTGTGTTGAAATCTCCATATATGTTAGTCCAAGGGCACAGGCTGAAGGGCAGGAGCTTCTTATGGTGACTCACTGGTGCTCAAGAACCAAACCAAACATACAAGTACATCTAAGGCCTATACTTGTGTCACATCCACTAACATTTCATTGGCCAAAGACAGTCACATGACTCAGTCCAGTATCAGTGTGAAGTGACTATTTTCAGAATAATCAAAAGTACCAAAATTTGTCATTTTAGTTTTATTTAAAGTGCCCTCATATATGCTAGCTCATTCTGTTCTCCCTGTAATCCTATGAAGACAGAAAAACCTTTTTTTTTTTTTTTTTCCATTTTAGATGAAGAAAGAGGGACTCAGATTGGTTCAATGAGAGTCTCTCGTTATCAGAGTTGGTTTCTGGCAGAGTTGGGACTATAAGGAAAGGTTTTCCACTCTGTAGTGTTCTTTCTGCATCACAAGGATTTCTTAGATATAGTTGATTTATGTTAATAGGGCATAACAATACTCTGTTTGAAATGTTTTAAAAGCCATGTAAGTATTTTAAGCCATTCTGAATTGCTTTTTTTCCTGAATGTCCCGCTCCCTTATCTTCTCACTGGGTATTCCCTCTGTAGTGACTTCCCTTGACTCCTCCTAAACCTAACACCTAACAGTACTCCTAACTCCTAAGTCCTAAACTTAACTCCGAAACAGTACTCCTAACCTAACACCCCTACTTCGTGTTCAACTCTTTAAAATTTTTTTTTACAAATTATTTTAAATTATTATATTATATTATTAATATATTATTATATAATTATTTTTAAATTATTTGATAGGGAACACAAACGGGGAGTGGGAGAGGGAGAAGCAGGCTTCCTGCTGAGCAAAGAGCCTACTGTGGGGTTTAATCGCAAGACCCTGGTATCATGACTTAAGCTGAAGGCAGAGGCTTAACAACTGTGCCACCCAGGCGTCCCTCCTGTTCAATTTTTCATCTCAGCAAAGCTTTCACTTCTTTGAGAAGTCTTCCTTGATTTGTGGTCTCTCCATATTCTCTCATCATGCTTTGTACTTATCTCTATTGTAGGAGTTAACCTACTTACTCATTACAGTTACTTATCTCCCACTGGACTGTGAGTTCCCTGAAGTCAGGAGCTAAGCTATGCTTCCCTTTCACCACCATGCCTCACAGCATGTGGCATATAGTAAACACCTAGTAGTGTTTGTTTACTGATTGACTAAATATAAAGCTTTCTGTTCATGGCTGCAGAAGCCACCAATGCTACTACCATTTATCTGTGAGTGACACCCTGCTCTAATGCATTATCCTATTTTATTTATTTGTATAATCTGGTTTTGTTTCCTATAATTATTAAATAATACTTGAATAATTCTTTTTTTTTTTAAAGATTTATTTATTTATTTGAGGAATGTGGCTGGAGAGACAGAGGGAGAGAGAGTCTTAAGCAGACTCTGCATGGAGAACAGAACCTGACTCGGTTTGATCTCACGACCCTGAGATCCGACCTGAGCCGAAACCAAGAATCAGATGCTTAACCAGCCACACCACCCAGGTATCACTTGACTTGGATAATTCTTTAAAGCTAATGAGCCCAACTAACAATTTTTAAATAATTTGTGAAGTCTTTTAGACAAAGAATAATAAAATGTTCAATGCTGGGTATGGCATGAAAGTTCAGCTATCCAAATCCCATTATTTTTTGGCAAGAACCAGGGCCTTGGGCCAGATCATGAAAGTCCTGGGTGGTCATATTCAGAAATTTATATTCTAATCTGAGGGCATTGAGGAGTCGCTGTGGTTTTAAGAGGAGATCAGCGTGATCAAATGAATGTTCTGAATAGATCTAAATGGATGTGCAAGGGTGAATGAGGGATATCTATGAGAAGCTGTTGCTTGCTAAGAGGTCCTTTTGGCTTAGACCAGGGTAATGGTGGTGGGAGATGAGAGGAGATGAAAGATTCTAGAGATAACCAAACACTAGAGCTTGGTGACTTTTGGAAAGGGATGTAAAGTCCCTCCTTGGCCTGAGGTGTTTGGGTTCTTTTTAAAAGTAAGAAGCCCAAGTTCAGAAATCTGTGACCTAAAGAACAACTCTTATGTGTAAACAGAATGGCCTTTGGAGTGAGAGATAAGTTACTTAACCTCTGAATTTCAGAATGTACAATGAAGAAATCAAAATGTCCCTCAAAATCAAATGAGACAGATATGTAAATGTGATCAGTGGGTGGTGACTGCCATTGAACATTCAGCAACCATTCAGTGTGTTTTAGTGTGTCTTTTTATTGAAAGGGATTCTTGCAAAATGTCTATTGTTCTGTGAATGTATACAGTATTTTCAGTTTGTACAAATGATACTGTGTTCTGTATCTCAGTTTCTTTCCTTTTCCTTGGGACTGAAATTTAAAGCTCCATTTATGTTGCTATGGTTTACATCTAACTTACTTTTTATTAGCTGCCTAGTATTCCATGCTGGTCATCCCTTACATTTTATTTATGCACTTGCCTGATGATAGACATCATGGTGGCTCCAACTCCTGTTTTCATAAATGAGGCTGCAATGAACATCCTCAAGCATGTTCCCTTATGGTAGTAGTTCTCAACTGGGAATGATTTTGCACCTCCTGGGACATTTGGCAATGTCTAGAAACATGTTTGGTTGTCACTACCAGAGAAGGTGCTACTGGCATCTGGAGGGTACAGCCTAGGGGTCCAAACATCTTGCATTGCACAGGACAGTCCCCCGAACAAGGTATTATTCAGTCCTAAATGTCAGTAGTTCTGAGGTTGAAAAACTCTGCCTTGTGGACACATGGGGGGATTTCTTAGGACAGATTCCCAGAAGTGGGCTTGCTGGGTCACAGTGTATATGTATTCTTTATTTTAGCAAGTAGCAACAGACTGCTGTCCACTGTGGCTGCCCCACGGTGTGCTCCCCCTGCAGTTTACAAGCCTTCAATACCCCACTGCCAGTGCTTGGATTACCCAGCTTTTAAATTTGTGTCCTCTAATATGTGTAAAATGAGATTCATTGTTGTTTTGACTTAAATTTCTCTGGTTATTGGAGAGTTTGCCATCCTTTCATGATGGTATGGCAACTTCTTGGGAGGCCAAAATAACACACAGTTGTAAAACTTGGAGGCTTTTCAGCTGTTATTTTGTCTTTTATAAAATTTTTGCCAATTATGTGGTATCTCTGAGTATCAGTTTTCTTATCTGTAAAATCTGGAATAACAATAGTAACCTTATGATGGAATTATTGTTATCCCATTATTATATCATAATCATAATGAGATAAAAACAAAGCTTTGCCTGGTACATAGAAACAGTAAACAAAAGTGCTATTATTTTAACAATAATATAATATACCTTTCTTACTAAATTATATATTTTTCAGTACTTGGCACATAAAAATGCTTCATACAGTGTTACTGAGTAAAGAGCCAAAAGCTGAAGGGAAAAGAGAGGGAGGAAAGAGGGAGGAATATGTACTCTTATAACCTAGACCATTTCAGAGCTGGTGGTTTATTGCTTCCACAGATGCTATAAATCTCAGGGCAGCCAAATTCAAGGATACAAAAGACAACTCCTTTCCTCTCATTTTCTGATGATTAATAGTCACAAAGGCAGAAGAGTTTGCATCTTAAGGGCATTTTTTAATTTATTAAATGCTTACCAAGTTCTGTGTGTTTCACATGCAAATAATGTCATTCAGTCCTCATGACTGCCCTGGAAGGTAGTTATTTTTATTACCATTTCACTGGGAACTTATGTAACCTGCCCAAGCTACTTGTCTTCATAAGTAGTGAAGGATTTGAACTTGGAACTTTCTGACTCCACTTAGAGTGTTCCCTCTGGTTCCGAACTTAGGTAAGCTCTCAGACAGTATGTGCTTTAGATGTGCAAGGGATCACACCACAGAGAATATGGCTGGGGTGTCCCCCATCTCAAGTTCTTTCATTTATTTACAAATTTAACAGATGTGTCTGAGTGTGTGCAGAGGGAAGAACTCCTGGGAAACTTGTACCCTGAAGTAGAATGTATGTACATTCATAAGTACAGTATGTAAGAATCTGTGTGCTGTGATATGAACTCCTCTGACGGCTCCAGGCAAACATAATACAAGAGCAACAACATGGTGTATATTGGAGGCAATGATCTGATTCTGCTGTGGCTTGTGCAGCAATGCAAACGAGCTCTGGAGTGTTGAGTCATCTCAGATTCAAAGCAAATTCCATCAACAGTTTAGAAATAGAGATGAATACTGTATATAGTTTGTTCTTCTGATCTTCAAGTTTCCTTCACAATTGGATTTACAAAACACCTTCTTAATTCTGGTGGTCTGATGGAAATACTGTTTGCCTAATCTCCATAAAAATTGACTTCAAGAAAGGTTAATTATGGGCTATAAAATGACTAAATCTTTTCTTTAACAAGCTTGTTTCCTGCCTAACAAATACAATGAGCTAATTAATAAACAGGAACTCATTTTGGCCACTCTTCTGAAGCTAGTCAGAGTTTTACTTCTGAGAGATACAAAGGGACAAGGAGAGCTTCATTATTAAGTGCTAAGTGGAGTCACCTTCCTTTGTGCCTGGTTACTTGTAACTGTTTCTCTTATTTAAAGGCCAGAAGCTCAGATCTGACATCTGGGAAGTTGAGAACTTGGCCACAATACCAAAAGGAAAAAGGGATACTTAATTACTTTCTTTTGCAACTGTCAGTTCCACAAGGAAGGCAGGCCCAGGATAATGACATGGACACCCTGAAAATGGTGTCTTTGTGCTTCTCTTTGATAGCTATAAAATGCACTGACATGTTTCACTGCAAATTACTTCTTAAACCATTAACCATAACCTAATAAAGAGACATTTTGACAGAATAAGAGGGGAGACGTTATTTTTGTATAATGAAAAAACATTTATGAGTTGATATAAAAATACAGTTTAAGTGACATACTTTGTCTGCTTCAGCATCCAGCATATATATAAAGCAGGCTCCTCCTTAGAATGGATTCAGCATTTCAAATCTTTTGTAACCTGGCCTAAGATGAACCATGAATTTGTTTTAGCATAGCAGTTTTTTCAAAGACCTAATAGTAGGATGGCTCAAGATATAGGTAATGAGGTGATAATGGAAAACTTTCCCACTTCAGAGCTGCCAAGGACAGTAGGCCTTAAAAATTGGATCTTTGGATGAATATGTGACTCAGTAAGATTCTTAGTGGGTGGACTTTATTTCAGAATGATTGGGCCTTGTGGCTTCTGAAAGGCAGAGACATCAGATCTGCCCCCCCCCCCCCTTAAGATTTATTTATTTAGAGAAAGAGGGAGAGAGCATGCGCAGTGGGGGGGTGGCAGAGGAAGAGATAGTCTTTTTTTTTTTTTTTAAGATTGTTTTTATTTATTTGACAGAGAGAGACACAGCAAGACAGGGAACACAAGCAGGGGAGCAGCAGAGGGAGAGGGAGAAGCAGACCTCCTGCCAAGCAGGGATCCCAATGTGGGGTTCAATCCCAGGACCCTGGGATCATGACCTGAGCTGAAGGCAGATGCTTAACGACTGAGCCGCCCAGGCTCCCTGGAAAGGGAGAATCTTAAGCAGACTCCATGTTGAGTGTGGAGCCTGATGTGGGGCTCGATCTCATGATCCTGAGATTGTGACCTGAGCCAAAACCAAGAGTCAGACACTTAACCAGCTGGACCACCTAGGTGCTCCCAGATCTACCACTTTGACAGCCATTCTGACAGGTCTGTCAAGACAGACCTACCCTCACCCTATGAGGGTAGGGCCATGCCAGGGTATATGAAACCTTGGGCAAATATATTTTGCAGGGCCCTTACTATATAAACAAGTCTAGTTAAAGTGTCTTACAAAATTCTTGGGCCCATGTAAGCTATTCTCTCCACTGAGAGGATAAGGGAAGGGCCTAGGGGAAGAGTGAGAAGAGGGGCCCATGCGAGCAAGGAATATCTGATATTCCTCATCTGGCGCAGCTTAGCATCAAGTCACTCTATTGCTGGGGTCAAGTGAGGACATGGATCAGAAGGGCCATTAGCCTTGCAGAGCATATGCCTTGAAAGCTCTTGGAGATGGAGGTGGTACAGAAAATGTACTGGGGTGGGGGAATGGCGTGGTCACCCTGCTTGTCTGCAGGGGGGGGTGTTGCACAGGATAGAAGAACCCTGCTGCCATCCTGCCACTCTCGGGTGTGGCACTATAGATGGGAGGTGGCACTGTGATCAGAACACAAGCAAGAACTGTAACAGAGGCCCACATATACAACTCAGGCTCACAGGAGTGCTGTGACCATCATAGGTAATGTGTCCAACATAAATGAGAATCTCATTTGCTTTTGGCTTCTTCTTTTTTCTTTTTTAATTAATTAAATTTTTTTAAATTAACATATAATGTATTATTTGCCCCAGGGTACATGTCTGTGAATCATCAGGCTCACACATTTCACAAACTTACCATAGCACATACCCTCCCCAATGTCCACAACCCAGCCACCCTATCCCTACCCCC
>CM053603.1:94857636-94886154 GCA_028646535.1 Procyon lotor
TCTTCTTTATCCATTCATCTGTTGATGGGCATCTAGGTCTTTCCATAGTTTGGCTATTGTGGACATTGCTGCTATAAACATTCGGGTGCACGTGCCTGTTCGGATCACATTTGTATCTTTAGGGTAAATACCCAGTAGTGCAATTGCTGGGTCATAGGGTAGCTCTATTTTCAACTTTTTGAGGAACCTCCATACTGTTTTCCAGAGTGGCTGTACCAGCTTGCATTCCCACCAACAGTGTAAGAGGGTTCCCCTTTCTCCGCATCCTCGGCTTTTGGCTTCTTCTTCAGAGGTAACTAAAGAAATTTGTTTTTGTTTCCCCCATTCATGTATTCTTATTCTCATAATTGCATCTCCATGTTCGTTTAAGTAACCAGTTGTCTCCTTCAACAATTGGTCTACATTGCTGGAGCAGAGTTCAGCAAACTTGTTCTGTAAAGGGCCAGATAACAGTTTTGGCTTTGTGGGTCGTATGGTTTCTGTTGTCAGCATGTGGTAGAAGCAGCCATAGACAATACATAAATAAATGAGTGTGGCTGTCTTCCAATAAAATTTATTTACAAAGACAGGCCAGATTTGGTCTTTCAACAACAGTTTGCTGACCCTTGCCCTAGAATCTAGAGTCTAATGGAACGACTTTCAAATTATTTTGAATGTGACTTACAGAAAAACATACTTTACCTCACTATCTACACATATGTATATAATTGAAATAAAAGTTTATGGAACTACTTATCTTTCTACTTTTGATAAACTCTGATTTATTCTCTTCTGTTTCTTTCCCATTTATTCCATTCCATTCTGCTCCATTCCATTCTATTCCACTCTTTCTCATATTTAAAACATGTAATCCTAGGGCTTTAACATTATGAATTTTGGGGGACACAATTCAACCTATAAAAGAACTTAAACCAGCTTGTCTTTCTCCTGACATGCCAAATGGTGAAACATATCTCTGTAACACTTAGAACAGTAACCCCAAGAAAGGCTGTGGCTAAAAAAAAAAGGGGGGGGGCGCCTGGGTGGCTCAGTTGTTAAGCGTCTGCCTTCAGCTCAGGTCATGATCCCAGATTCCTGGGATCGAGCCCTACATCGGGCTCCTTGCTCGGCAGGAAGCCTGCTTCTCCCACTACCATTCCCTTTGCTTGTGTTCCCTCTCTCACTGTGTTTCTCTCTGTCAAATAAATAAAATCTTAAAAAAAAAAAAAAAAAAGGCTGTGGCTATTGGTTGCATGCCCAACAGTTACTTCCAATCCCTTTTTTCTTGCCCACTTCCACTAGAGGCTGGGAAAATCAGATATCCAAATTCTCAGCTTCCCTTGCAGTTAAGGGTATCTGTGTGATCTAGTTCTGGCTAATGACATGTATGGGGATGTCAACTGATGGTCTCTGGGAAAGATTCTCTTCCCAGGTAAAGGGAGAGAGAGGCCAGTGGGGAGAGATTTTTCTGCTCTTGGAATGTTGCTCTGTGAAACTGTGATGCTTGATGCTGCTCAAGTTTTCTGCCACCATGCAGGAAAGGCCAACAGAATCACAGAGCTTTATACCCAGCACTGTGACCCTCTGAGGCCCTGGACCAAATAAGGAAAACCTTCCTCTGCACATCATGATATGTGAGCTTTTTTGAATGGATGTATTGTTTAAGACATTGTTTGCTAGGTATTGCCATTCATAGTCAACAGCATGCCAACTTCTACAGAAGTTATATAAAAAGTGGTTAAATAGATTGGGGAAATGTTGAATATTACCATTTCCCTTAAAGAATTATAGTTCATAAAGCAACTCAGAGGCTTTAAAGAAATTCTGTTAACCCCAGTGTTTACTAATTTTTTTTTTTTAGAGAGCATTAACAAGCATGTGGGGGCAGTGGGGGGTGGGGGAGCAGAGGGAGAAGAAGAGACAGAATCTTAAGCAGGCTACACACCCAGCTCAGAGCCTGACATGGGATTTGATCTTACAACCCTGAGATCATGAACTGAGTCGAAACTGAGAGTCAAAGGCTAGACTGAGTGAGCCACCCAGGCACCCCTCAAATATTTTTAACCATGAAGGATTCTCTCTCTTCCTCTCCTTCCTGCCCCAACCCCCATCACCTCCTATGGCACCTATGTCTTTTTTACATCTCTTGGTGAAACTCATTTTGGAAAACATTAGAATTATGGTATCAGATATACTCAACTCTTCGCTGCAGCCAGTTTCTGACTTTTTACTGCCACCCAAACCACCCTGTAAATTACCACCTCCAACACATCCTTCTTTCAAGAACAGGCACCTTGCTACCTTGCATGCCACCGTGCCTGCACATGTTGGCCCCTAACTTTGGGAAGATGGCTGACTCCACTGTGGAGCTCCTTGTGCCCCTTGAGTTATCTTCCTAGATAAAGCAGTGACCTCTCAACAACAACTCCTTTACCACCTCAGTGTGCTTCTCTCAGAGATAAGCAGAAAGATGTTGGAGCCAGAGGCTGTGCTTAAACTGTCAGCTCCAGAAGAGCCATTGTCTCCCTGGAGCTAGCAGAGACTAAATTCAGGGAGAATGTATGTGCTCCCTCTCCGGGAGACAGAATGGAGCAGATGGCCTATTAGCCAGAGAGGAGTTTCATTAGCATCAGCTAAAACAACTACACAGAAGCAGCTTTGCTGAAAACCACTCGCAGCTTCTAGGGGGACTTAGTTGTTTATGCACCTACCCCCCAGTTTCCTATCTTATGTTTTATAATTTCTGACCTGCAGATGGAGAGTAGAGCTAGCTTATGTGCATTATATTTGTTTTACATTCCATGTATAAAGTTATTTTCACCTGCTCCCCATGAGGAGTTCTCTTTGCTATCCCCTCATTGTGGAGAGGAAAATTTATCTTTCTTTACCATTTTAAGCACACCAAGATTAGAATTTGCATCTTGTGAGGTGTGTACTTCATGAAAGGGACATCCTTATAAAGCCATCTCAACAACCTCAGAATGAAGTTCTCATTGAACACAGTGAGACTACACTGAGTAATGGATAGCCATTCTCAGTTTGAAATTAGACCAACCAGGCATGAATGCTGGGCCTCCAATATGTGGTTTTTAAATTTTATTTTAATTCCAGTATAGTAAACATAAAGTATTATATTAGTTTCAGGTGTCCTATGTAGTAATTCAACAATTCTATACATTACTCAGTGCTCATCATGATAAATATACTCTTAATCCCCATCACCTATTTCACTTCCTCATATCCACCTCCCCTTTGGTAACCATCACTTTGTTTTTTGTAGTTAAGAATCTGGTTTTTGGTTTGTCTCTTTTTTTCTTTGTTCTTTTGTTTTTTAAATACCACATAAGAGTGAAATTGCATGGTATTTGTCTTTCTCTGACTTATTTTGCTTATCATTACTGTCTCTAGATCCATCCATGTTGTTGCAAAAAGCAAGATTTCATTCATTTTCATGACCAATATTACTCTGTGTGTGTGTGTGTGTGTGTGTGTGTGTGTATCTTTATCCATTCATTATCAGTGGACACTTGGGTTGCTTCCATAATTTGGCTATTGTAAAAAAATGTTGCAGTAACCACAGGGGTGTATTTATCTTTTCAAAATAGTGTTTTTGTGTTTTTTTGTAAATACCCAGTAGTAGAATTACTAAATCATGGTAATTGTATTTTTAACTTTTTTTTTTTTTAAAGATTTTATTATTTGACAGAGAGAGAGAGAGAGAGAGATCACAAGTAGGTAGAGAGGCAGGCAGAGAGAGGGGGAAGCAGGGTCCCTGCTGAGCAGAGAGCCCAATGCAGGGCTCGATCCCAGGACCCTGAGATCATGACCTGAGCCGAAGGCAGAGGCTTTAACCCACTGAGCCACCCAGGTGCCCCTGTATTTTTAACTTTTTGAGGAACCTCCGTACTGCTTTCCACAGCGGCTATGCCCATTTGCATTCCTAACAACAGTACACAAAGATTTGGTTTTCTGCACATGCTCAACAACACTTGTTGTTTCTTGAGTTTTTGCTTTTAGCTGTTCTAAAAGTGTGAAGTGATATTCATTGTGGTTTTGATTTGCATTTTCCTGATGATGAGTGATGTTGAGAGTCTTTTCAAGTAACTGTTGGCCAGCTGTATAACTTCTTTGATGAAATGTCTGTTCATGTCTTCTGTCCATTTTTCAGTTGGATTATTTGTTTTTTTGGTGTTGAGTTGTATAAGTTCTTTATATATTTTGGATAATAATCCTTTATTGGATACATCATTTGAAAATGTCTTCTCCTATTCAGTAGGTTGCCTTTTAGTTTTGTTGATTGTTTCCTTTTCTGTGCAGAAGATTTTTATTTTGGTATAGTCCCAATAGTTTATTTCTGCTCTTCTTTCCTTTACCTCAGGAGATGTATTGAGAATGTTTTGCTATGGTCAGTGTCAGAGAAATTATGGCCTGTGCTCCCTTCTAGGAATTTTATGGTTTCAGGTCTCACATTTAGATCTTTAATCCATTTTGAATTTTTGTGTATGGTATAAGAAAGTGACCTTTCATTCCTTTGCATATAGCTGTCCTGTTTCCGCAACACCATTTGTTGAAGAGACTGTTTCCTATTGCATATTCATTCCTCCTTTGTTAAAGATTAATTGACCATATTTTTTTTTTAAAGATTTTATTTATTTGACAGAGAGATAGAGATCACAAGCAGGCAGAGAGGTAGGCAGAGAGAGGGGGAAGCTGGCTCCCTGCTGAGCAGAGAGCCCGATGCGGGGCTTGATCCCAGGACCCTGAGATCATGACCTGAGCCAAAGGCAGAGGCTTTAACCCACTGAGCCACCCATGCACCCCTAATTGACCATATAATTGTGGGTTTATTTCTGGGTTTTGTGTTCTGTTCTGTTGATATATGTGTCTATTTTTGTGCTAGTACCACACTGTTTTGATATCACAGCTTTGTAGTATATCTTGAAATGTGAGATTGTGAGCCTCTAGTTTTGCTCTTCTTTTTTAGGATTGCTTTTTTTTTTTCTTTTGGCTATTCAGGTTCTTTAGTGGTTCCATACAAATTTTAGAATTGTTTATTCTAGTTCTGTGAAAAATGCTGTTGGTATTTTGATAGGGATTGCATTAAATCTATATATTGCTTTGAGTAATATGGACATTTTAACAATACTATTTCTTCCAGTACATGAGAATGGAATATTTTTCCATTTGTTTGCATTATCTTCAATTTCTTTCATAAATGTTTTATAGTTTTCAGAGTACAGGTCTTTCACTTACTTGATTAAATTTATTCCTAGGCACTTTGTTATTTTTGATGCAATTATAAATGGTATTATTTTTTTAACTTCTCTTTCTGCTATATCTTTATTAGTGCATAGAAATTGTAATGGATTTCTGTATATTGATTTTGTATCCAATGACCTTACTGAATTTATTTACCAGTTCTAGTAGTTTTTTGGCAGAGTCTTTAAATTTTCTATATATAGTATGTCATCTGCAAACTGAAATTTTTATTTTTTCCTTACAAATTTGGATGCATTTTCTTTATGTTGACTAACTGTTGTGGCTAGGACTTCCCATTGCTGTGTTGAGTAAAGGAGTGAGAGTGGACATCATTGTCTTATTCCTGATCTAAGAGGAAAAGTTCTCAGTTTTTCCCCATTAAGTATTATATTAGCTGTGGATTTTCTACATGTGGCCTTTATTATGTTGAGGCATGTTCCCTCTAAACCTATTTTGTTGAGGGTTTTTTTCATGAATGGATATTGTGCTTCGTCAAATACTTTTTCTGCATCTTTTGAAATGGTCCTATGGTTTTTATCCTTTCTCTTGTTGGTGTGATATATCACATTGATTTGTAAATATTGAACCACGCTTGCATCCCAGAAATAAGTCCCAATTGATTGTGGTGAATGCCTTTTTTAATGTATTCTTGGATTCAGTTTGCTAATTTTTTTTTTTTTAAAGATTTTTTTGTTTATTTGACAGAGAGAAACACAGTGAGAGAGGGAACACAAGCAGAGGGAATGGTAGCGGGAGAAGCAGGCTTCCTGCAGAGCAGGGAGCCCGATGCGGGGCTCGATCCCAGGACCCTGGGATCATGACCTGAGCCGAAGGCAGAGGCTTAACGACTGAGCCACCCAGGCGCCCCTCAGTTTGCTAATATTTTGTTAATGATTTTTTGTATCTATATTCATCAGAGATACTAGCCCGTAGTTCTGTTTTTTTAGTGGTATCTTTATCTGGTTTTGGTATCAGGGTAATGCTGGCCTCATAGAGTAAATTTGGAAGTTTTCCTTCCTCTTCTAATTTTGGAAATACAAAGAATAGGTATTAACTCTTCTTTAAATGTTTGGTTGAATTCATCTGTGAAGCCATCTGGTCCTGGACTTCTCTTTGTTGGGAGTTTTTGATTACTGATTTAATCCATGGCTGGTATTCGTCTGTTCAAATTTTCTAATTCTTCGGATTGAATTTTGGGATGTTATGTTTCTAGGAATTTATCTATTTCTTCTAGTTGTGTAACTTGTTGACACATAGTTTTTCACAATATTCTCTTACAGTCCTTTGTATTTCTGTGATGTTAGTTGTAATTTCTGCTCTCTCATTTCTCATTTTGAGTTTTTTTCACTTTTTTAATGAGTCTTGCTAAAAGTTTATCAACTTTGTTAATCTTTTAAAAAAAGCCAGCTTTTATTTTCATTGATCTGTTTTAATGTTTTTTTAGTTTCTATTTCATTTGTTTCTGCTTTAATCTTTATTATTTACTTCCTTTTCTTGGTTTAGGGCTTCGTTCTTTTTTCTCTAGCTCCTTCAGGTGGTAAGGTGAGGTTATTTGAGATTTTTCTTCTTGAGGTAGGTCTGTAATGCTTTAAACTTCCCTTTTAAGTAGTTTTCACTACATCCCCAAGATTTTGGACTGTCGTGTTTCCATTTTCATTTGCCTTGTCTTCATGTGTTTGATTACCTGTTTGAGTTCTTGTCACACTTACTGTTTAGTAGCATGTTATTTACCCTCCGTGAACTTGTGTTGTTTCCAGATTTTTTTTCTTGTGGTTGATTTCTAGTTTCATAGTGTTGTGGTCGGAAATGACACTCTGTATGATTTTGGTCTTTTTGAATTTGTTGAGACTTGCTTTGTGTGCTAATATGTGATCTGTTCTGAAGAATGTTCCATTTGCACCTGAAAAGAATGTGCATTCTGCTGTTTTAGGATGCAATGTTCTGAATATATCTGTTAGTTCCATCTGGTCCAGTGTATCCTTTAACCCCACTGTTACTTTGCTGATTTACTGTTTGGATGATCTATCCATTGGTGTAAGTTGGGTGTTGAAGTCTTCTCCTATTATTACTATTAATTATTTCTTTTATGTTTGTTATTAGCTGCTTTACATATTTGGGTGCTCCCATATTCAGTGCATAAGTATTTACAATTGTTATGTATTCTTATTGAATTATTCCCTTTATGATTATATAGTGTCCTTCTTAGTCTCTTGTTAAAGTCTTTGTTTTAAAGTCTATTCTGTCTGATGTAATATTGCTATCCTGGCTTTCGTTGCACTTTCATTTGCATGATAAATGCTTTCCCTTCCCTTCACTCTCAGTCTGCATATGTCTTTAGCCCTGTAATGAGTCTTTTATAGTCAGCGTATAGATGGGTCTTGCTTTTTAAAACATTTCATCACCCTATGTATTTTTTATTTTTTCTCTTTGTTAAGGGTTTCACTGAGGTCCTCCACTCTTTTTTCAAGTCCTGTATCTTTATGACTATTACTTTAAATTTTCTATCTGTCATATTACTTATCTCTGTTTCATTTAGCTCTCTTAATGTGATTTTGTCCTATTCTTTGATCTGGGACATATTTCTCTGTCTCCTTATTTTGTTTAACTCTCTATGTCTGTTTCTGTGTATTAGGAAAGCCACTGATGTCTCCTCCTTTTGAAACTAGTGGCCTTATGAAGAAGAAGTTCTGTAGTGTCCTGTAGTTTTGGATGGGCTCTGGCCAAGGGCATATTGGATGGAGCAGGTCTGCATAAGAATGTGGGGGTTGGGCTTGAGGTGTTAGCAAGGCTTGTGCAGTTCTGCTGTGGAAGGGGACCTGAAGTCACTTTAGAAAACTCCTGCTGCAGGGCTGGAGGGATTGAGTCCATAGGACAGTGCAGGGGCATTACCTGTGGTATAAACACATTTTAGAGTTCTGTTGTGGGAGTAGACATAGAGCTGAGGCCTCGCTCAAGGGGATGTGTCTGCAGGAGAATGCAGGGGGCAGGGTGTGCTATTAGAAAGTTAGGTGAAAAGTGTTGGCACTGCACTGGTTCTTGCAGATATTTGTGTTTCTAGGGGAGGGGGCAGGGGAGGGAAATGGCACTTGCCAACTCCTTTGTGCCTGGAGAAGTTTCCTAAAGATCCCTGACCCTCTAGCACACACTCTGAGATTGGTAAATAAATCTTGTTTACCCTGGGCATTTTTGAGACTACTGCTTCTGTGTTGTTTCTCCATGGGGCTGTTTGTTGTGCTGTCTCTTTAAACGTGGGGCTCAGTTTCCTGTCACCCTCTAGGCTCTTGCAGAGTTGAGCCCACTAGTTTTTAAAATTCCAGGTGTTAAGCCCCACTGATTGTAAGAAATCTCAAAATTCACCCCTCTGATTTTCAAAGTCACATGTTACAGGGATTTGTCTTCCTGGTGTGGGTTCACCATGCCTGGTGGGCTTGATATGAAGGTTTGTTTCTCTCTATTCTTTGGTGCCAGGGCATCCCCTCCTCCCATGAACAGTTCTTTTTTTTTTTATTAAGCTCCTGCCTGGGTCTCTGTTCTTCCTACCCTCTTTTATATAACCTCTTCTCAACATTTAGCTGTTCAGCATCTATTCTGCCAGTCTTTGGGTCTTTTTCTGGATTATGTACACTGATGTGGGTGTTATCTAGTTGAATCTGTGGGATGAGGTGAACTTAGTATCTTCCTACTCTACCATCTTTTCCAGAAGTTGACTTACATGTGATTTTTAAAGAAGTGAGACTTTAGTTTTTTAAACCCTGGTATCTCATTTGTAAAGTGAGAATGATAGTATCTGCCTTGACCACTCCGTAGCATTGCTGTATGGATTCCACTGAGAAAGTTACCTTCAAAATTTGGCTTGTTCCCTGGCATGTCAGCAGTATTCAATAAATGAATGTTGAATGAAAGAATGGATCAGCAAGTGAAAGTTACTCTTTCCCACCATGGTTGTAACTGTTATTCCTAGCATGTATAGAAGTTTGCTATTATAGATGTAGTTGTTTATTTTGTGAAATTATTTAATATTTTGATTTGACATTTGCTTAACTATAAAATCACATACAAATATTATTTTTAACACAAATTATCTAGAATCTTGATAATTAAAATGGAAGTTAAAAGATTCTAGAGTCCTCCTCCCATGTTTTAGTTAGGTGTTTGTCATAGTATCAGACTAATTTTGCCTTATTTTCATATTGTACTCTCTGTTTTGTGTTTGCTATTCAGTATATGAAAGTTATAGGATATATAAAAGCTTGCCAGTATTAGATCTAGAAGATAGTAGGAATAACAGAGTAACTTTTAGGATACATTGGGTAATCATGGAAAGAAAGGAGTGGCAGTATTTCTTATTGACATGAAGGTGAAAGTTTTTGCTGTTTATATTTACGAAATAAGTTGAGCACCTCCTATGCTAAGCACTATGCTAGGTACTGGGATGATAATGGTGAACAACACAGATACTCTTGCCTCCTTAGAATATAGAATATACTTCTGAAAAGCAATTTAAAAAACTCTATGGAAATAAAACTCACTTTTTGTACAAAACAAAACAAAAAATAAACCAAAACTGAAAATGTAGAGTCTTGTGGGAGGATAAATACTAAACCCATATTTGCACCAATAAGTGTATACATATAAATTATATGTATATGGTATAGACATTATGTTATATCCAGTATACATATAACATAATATCCAATATGCATATATACTAGGAAGGAAATTTAAACAGTGCAATTAAATATTATAATGGAGGGGTGCCTGGGTGGCACAGTCAGTTAAGCATCTGATTCTTGGTTTCAGCTCAGGTCATGATCTCTTGGGTCATGAGATCAAGCCTCATGTCAGATTCCATGCTCACTGGGGAGTCTGCTTAAAGGTTCTCTCTCCCTTCCTCTCCCCCACTCCCTATCTCTCAAATAAATAAATCTTTAAAAAAAACTATAATGATAAGAGATTTAGATTAGGGGACAGAGTGCTGGAGGACGTCTATGAGAGAGTAGAATAAGCTGAGGCCTAAAGGATCAGTAGATTAGCTAGGTGAAAAGGAGGGATAAGAGCATTGCAGGCAGAGGGAAACTGCAAAAGCCTCAAGGTAGCCAAGAGACCTGCAACATGGAGAGCTGGTGATAGGTGGTAGTCGCAAGTCTGGAGAAGTAAGCAGGACCAGGTGATTCAGAGCATTGTAGGCAAAATAAAGGACCTAAGTTGTTTTTCTAACAAATTTTTCCAGCTTTATTGAGATAAAATTGGCATATAACATTGTTTAAAGTCTACAACGTTATGATTTGATACATGAATACATTACAAAATTACTACAATAAGGTTAGTTAACATATCCATAATTATCTTTTTGTGTGTGTGTGGTGAGAACATTTAAACTCTACTCTCTTAGCAACTTTTAAGTATATAATACAGTATTTTTAACTATAGTCACAATGTTATTCATTAGAGACCTAGAATTTATTTGTCTTATATCTGGAATTTTGTGTACTTTGACAAACATCTCCCCATTTTCCCATACCCCTGGGATGGTATGCTAAGGGATGGGGGTATGGGAAAATGGGGAGATGTTTCCTAGTCTCTGTTTCTATGAGTATAACTTTTAGATTCTGTGTGTAAATGAGATCATAAAATGTCTGTCTTTCTCTGTCTGACTTACTTCCTTAGTATAATGCCCTCATGGTCCATCCATGCTGTCACAGACGGCAGAACTTCCTTCTTTGTTTATGTTTCAGTAATATTCCATTGTGTGTAGACATACCACATATTCTTTATCCATTTATCTGTTGATGGACACTTAGGTTGTTTCCATGTCTTGGCTGTTGTGGATAATGCTGCAATGAATATGGGAATGCAGAAATCTCTTTGAAATACTGATTTTATTTCTTTTTGGATATATGCCATGAAGTGGATTGATGGATCATAGGACAGTCCCATTTTTAAGTTTTTGAAAAACCTCTTTGCTTTTTTCCATAGTGGCTGCACCAATTTACATTCCTATCAACAGTGCCCGTTTTCTCCATATCCTCACCACCACTTGTTATTTCTTGTCTTTTTGATAGTAGCCACTCTAACAGGTGTAAGGTGATCGTTTATTATGAGTTTACCTTAACTGCAATTGAGAAGCTATTGAACAGCTTTCGACAGGGAGTAAATTTTACATTTTTCAAAGATTGAGTTGATTAGTGTGTGGATAATGATTTGGGGTCAAGTAAGAGGAACCAATTAAGAGGCCATTGCTATAAATTAGACAAGAAATGATGTTGTTTTGGATGAGACAGGTGAGGGTAGAGAAAAATGAAGGATTTCAAAATGTATTTTGGAAGAAGTCTCTCTAAGACTGGTTGAGGTATTGGACATTTGGGTATTGGAGGAGATAGTGGATCATGGAAAACTGGAGAATTTGGGCCTTAGAAATTGATTGGATCAAGGAGCTGTTTACTGGGATGGAGACCATTGAAAGAGAAGCAATTTGATGGGAAGATTTAGAAATATGAACTCAGGATATTTTTTCTTTTATATTTAACTAAGATTTTATTATTATTTTTTAAGAGAAATTTTAGATATTCAGTAAAATTAAGAGGAAGGTACAGAGATTCTCACATAACTTCGTCATCACACATACATAGCCTCTTCTATTCTCAACATTCCCCACCAGAGGGATACATTTTTTGCAATTGGTTCACCTACATTGACACATCATAAACACCCAGTGCATACTTTACATTAGTGTTCAGTCTTGGTGTTATACATGCTGTCGGTTTGGACAAAGGTAAAATGACATGTATCCATCATTAATACACAAAGTATTTTTATTACCCTAAAAATCATCTGTATTCTACCTATTTATTCTTGTCCCTCGTCTCCCACCAACTCTTAACAACCACTGGTCTTTTAATTGTCTCCATAGTTTGCTCTAAGAATGTAATATAGTGGGAATCATAGAGCGTATAGCTTTTCAGATTTTTTTTACTTAGTAATGTGCATTTAAGATTCCTCTGTGTTTTTTCATGAATTGATAGCTCTTTTCTTTTTATTTTATTCATTTAAAAAAATTTTTTTTAAAAGATTTGCTTATTTATTTTAGAGAGAGTGTGTGCAGTGGGGAGGGGCAGAGGAAGAGAGAGTCTTAAACAGACTCCATGCTGAGCATGGAGCCCATTGTGGCCCTCAGTCTCACAAGCCTGAGATCATGACAGAGTCGAAACCAAGAGTTGGACACATAACTGACTACACCACCTGGGCACCCCTTATTTCTTTTTAGCACTGAATAATATTCCATTGTCTGGATGTATCACAGTTTGTTTATATATTTCTCTATGGAGGGATATCTTGGTTATCTCTAGGCTTTGACAGTTATGACTAAAGCTGCTATAAACATTTGTGTGCAGTTTTTTGTGTAGGCTTGTTTTTGACTTTTTTGGATGAATACCAAGGAGCATGACTGCTGGATTGTATGATAAGAGTATGTTTAGTTTTATAAGAAAGCACCAAACTGTCTTCCAGATTGGCTATAGTATTTTACATTCCCACTAGCAATGAATGAGAGTTTCTGTTGCTTCACATGCTTGTCAGCATTTGGTGTTGTCAGTGTTCTAGATTTTTATCATCCTATCAGGTGTGTTGTGGTATCTTATTATTTGAATTTGCATTTCTCTGATGATATATGATGTAGAACATCCCTTTATATGCTTATTTGCCATTTGTGTGGCTTCTTTGGAGAGGTGTATTTAATTTAATTTAATTTTATTTTATTTGATGGAGAGAGAGAGATCACAAATAGGCAGAGAGACAGGCAGAGAGAGAGAGGGGGAAGCAGACTCCCTGCTGAGCAGAGAGCGGGATGTGGGGCTCAATCCCAGGACCCTGAGATCATGACCTGAGCTGAAGGCAGGGGCTTTAACCCACTGAGCCACCCAGGCACCACTGGAGAGGTGTCTTTTATAGTCTTTAATCAAATTTTTCTTATTTTTTTATTGTGGAATTTTAGGAGTTCTTTGTATATTTTGCATAACAATCCTTTATGAGATAGGATTTCACAAATATATTCTCCTGGTCTGTGGCTTGTCTTCTCATCATCTTGAAATTGTCATTTGAAGTTTTTACTTTCTTTCTTTCTTTCTTTTTTTTTTAAGATTTTATTATTTGACAGAGTGAAAGAGCACAATCAGGGGGAGCAGTACAAGGATAGGGAGAAGCAGGCTCCCTGCTGAGCAGGAGAGCCTGATGTGGGACTCGATCCCAGGACCTTGGGATTATGACCTGAGCTGCAGGTAGATGCTTAACCATCCCAGCTAGCCAGGTGCCCCAGAAGTTTTTAATTTTAATGAAAAACAGTTTATCAGTTATTTATTTCACGGACTTTGTCTTTGATGTATCTAAGAAGTTTCACACATCCAAGATCATTTAGGTTTTCTCCTTTTTTAAGGAGTTTTGTAGTTTTGCATTTTACGCTTAGGTCTGTGATCCTTTTTGATTTGTGAAGAATATAACGTCTGTGTCTAGATTAATTTTTTTTTTTTTTGCATGTGGCTCTCTCACTGTTTCAGCACCATTTGTTTAAAAGATTGTCTTTGCTTTATTGTATTACTTCTCCTTTGTCAAAGATCTGTTGATTATATTTATGTTGATCTATATCTGGGCTCTCTGTTCTGTTCATTGATCTATTTGTTCTTTCATAAATTCCACATTGTTGCAATTACTGTAGTTTTATATTGAATTTTAAAGTCAGGTAGTGTCAGTCTTCTGTATGTGTTCTTCTCCTTCAATATTGTGTTGGCTATTTTGGGTCTTTTGCCTCACCATATAAACTTCAGAGTGAGTTTGTCAATATTCACAAAATAACTTTCTGGGTGTTTGATTGGAATTGTATTGAATCTATAGATCAGATTGGAAAGGACTGGCATCGTGACAGTGTTGAGTCTTTCTATTTTTGAGCAGAGGATATCTTTTCTTTAATGTTTAGAAATATATCTGGATTTTCTTTTTAGATTCAACTTTCCATATATTCAAAACAGCTGCAGAGTATATTTATTGAGAAGGAAAATGAAATTTATGTTTATAATCCTCACATTTTGATTTTTAAAGACAAACTTGTCATTGGTTGTGTTATATTTCTGTGTTATATTCCTGTACTTTGGATGCAGATCTTTAGGCAGATAGGAATATATTACTCACCACACACTGATTCTGTTGAGCTGTGTCAAGAGAAGTGGGAAATCAGTAACATTTCATAATGAGAGAAAGTCTATTTGGTATTATATGAAAGGAATGTTGGTTAGATTTCCCAGATTAGGAGCACCTGGGTGGCTCAGTGGGTTAAAGCCTCTGCCTTTGGCTCAGGTTCTGATCTTGGGGTCCTGGGATGGAGCCCCACACTGGGCTCTCTGCTCAGCAGGGAGACTGCTTCCCCGCCCCCCCCGCCTGCCTCTCTGCCCACTTGTGATCTCTCTCTCTCTCTCTCTGTGTGTCAAATAAATAAATAAATAAATAAAATCTTTAAAAAAAAAAAAGACTTCTCAGATTATAGGATATAAAAGCCAATTAAAGTGAAAATTTTTATTTACCTTTTCAGAATATAAGGAAGATTATTAAGAATCAATCGTATTGGAATATATTTCAGTCAAAGGAAAGATTAAAGGTAGTTTAAGTGTTCAAACCTGCCAGTTTTTTTTTTTTTTTAAGGTCTCTCTTGAGATTTCACCAGAATCTCTCCATACTTGGCAGCATTAGGCAAATGGCAATTTCCATTCATATAAGCAACTATTCTTTAGCCTTTAAAGGGCTGTGAGCCCCTTTTACTCCCCACCAAAATGTTTACTTTGATGAAGAATGGTTTACTTTAACTTTTGAAGTTAAAAGTTTAAAAAAAAACTTTAAAAGTTAAAGTTAAAAGTTAAAGTTAAGGCTTATAGATCAGTGCTTATTACATGGTAGGGATAAAATACATGTTCTTAGAGGCACCTGGGTGGCTCAGTGGGTTAAGCCTCTGCCTTCAGCTCAGGTCATGATCTCAGGGTCCTGGGATTGAGCCCTGCATCAGGCTGTCTGCTAAGCAGGGAGCCTGCTTCCCGTCTCCCTCTGCCTGCCTCTCTGCCTACTTGTGATCTCTTTATCTCTGTGAAATAAATAAATAAAATCTTTAAAAAAATATATGTTCTTACATTTCACATAAAATTTTTAAAGAATTTTCTTGAACAAAACCCATATTTGCAGTTGTGGGCAAAGTGGTAGCTTCAAAGGATATCTTAAGAATTGTGTAACTTCATTTATTTGCTCTAATTGATCATCTGTATCAAATAACATTGAAATGCATTGCTAGTCATACCCTGAAATGTCAGAATTGGATACCAGTCAACAGAAATTCCAGTGTCAACATACTTTTGATCATTTAATATAGTCCAGGTTTCCTTTTTATGGATTATACATCAAAACACATAGTTCAAAAATATCAAGGGGCGCCTGGGTGGCTCAGTCGTTAAGCGTCTGCCTTTGGCCCGGGTCATGATCCCAGCATTCTGGGATCGAGCCCCGCATCGGGCTCTCTGCTTGGCAGGAGGCTTGCTTCTCCCGCTACCGTTCCCTCTCTTGCTGTGTTTTGCTCTGTCAAATAAATAAAATCTTTAAAAAAAAAAAATCAAGCTTAAGATCTATTCTTCACCTATTATATATGTAACGTAAAAGTTAAATCATTGTTAAAAACATTACATTAACTTGATATCCAGTTGAAAATGCCATGCACATTTAAAATGTCTTAAAGTATTTAACATATGAAAATCCATCTGTTTCACTATTTATGTAAAAAAGCTTTTCCTAGTTCCTTGGCAATGTTGAGCTTTAGTTTCTATGTCAGAGCTTAATAATCACAAAATTTGGTGCATATATTCAATAAATTATTTATGAAGAATACAGAGTGCTTTTTGATCAACTGATTATTTTTGAAAACCTCCTTTAGAAATTTCAGATTTCTGAAAGGCCGTTTAAGAAATAATAAAGTTAGAATAGAGGGGAAGAGACTGTAGCTGCAGGATATAAGCCAAGGTAAAAGATAATTTTGTAATTAACCAGTTGCCAAATTGACCAGTTAACCAGTAACCAAATTGAGAGTTAGCAATTAATCAATAACCAAACTGAGAGTAAACAGAGGTGATTGTGCTTAGAAATGATAGACAATATTTATTTCACTTATTGCTATTACCCATATGTATTAGTTTCTTGGGATTACTGTAATAGAGCACCAGAAGCCTGCATCTCCTAAAACTACAGAAATTTATTCTTTTACAATTTTGGAGGCCAGAAGTACTAAATCAAGGTGTTGACAGAGTTGGTTCCTTCCTAAAGACTCTATGGGAGGATCTTTTCCTTGACTCTTCCAGCTTTTGGTTGATTCAGGTGTTCCTTGGCTTGTGGCAAAGAAACTCAAATCTTTTCCTCTGTTTGAAGTTTCTCCATTGTTTCTCTTTGTCTGCCTGTGTCATCTTTTTAAAAAGATTTTATTTAGTTGATAGAGAGCGAGAGAGCGTACAAGCAGTGGGAGCAGCAGAGAGAGAGGGAGAAACAAGCTCTCTGCTGAGCAGGGAGCCCCATATGGGACGGGAGCCCCATATGAACCGGATCCCAGGACCTCAAGATCATGACCTGAGCTGAAGGCAGATGCTTAACTGATTTAGCCATCCTGGTGCCCTTTTCTTGTAGAACACTTGTCTTTGAATATAGAGTCTACCTTGCTAATCTAAGATGATCTCATCCTGAGATCCTTAGTTATAGTTGGAAAGACCATTTAAAAAAAAATGAGGTTACATTCACATATGCTGAGGCTTCAGAGTTGGAGATTCCTTTTTGGGGCCACAACTTAACCCACTTCAATTAATTAAGAGCATTGTGTAAATGTAAGTATTCTGGTTTTGATAGTTGTACTATGATTGTCTAAGATGCTAATATTAGGAAATATGGGTGTATTATTTTGACAATTTTTCAGTAAGTCTAAAATTATTTAAAAATAGAAAGTAAAAAAGAGGAAGAAAGAAATAAATAAAAAAGGCCAGCTCTTTGAATGCCATTTCAGACTTGCTGAATCCAAATCTCTAGGGAAGGGGATGCACAAATTTAATATTTATCAGTGCTTCAAAACTCCCTATGTAGAATCAGAAATTATAATTCTCCTTTTAGAGAAAAGAAATATGGCATAAAAGAGGTTTCTTTTTTTGTTTGTTTGTTTGTCCAACATTGGTTATAGGAGAATTATAGGTCACAAGTATACAGCTTTTACAGGTAAAAGTGGATGATGCCCCACCAGTTTGTATGGTGGCCTTGGATTTCAAGAGGTTGCTTACGACTAAAATGTCAGTGCTGCAGCAGATTTGAGTTTGACTCCCTGTAAGTTATTATTTTGGCAGTGCTGGAATTTACTTCATAATCTCTCATACAGTGAATTATGTTTACTTTTTTTATGTCATGACTGTTGACTGATTGCTTTTGAGATAGAGTTTCAACCATTACAGAGAGAAGGGTAATTCTACTTTAGTCCAGTTCCCAAATGATAAGTTCTTCAGCTGAAATGCTTTGCATTGCAGCCTATCTGGTACTTAAGAGTTCTTCCAATAATCTGATACACTATGTTTGCAATGACTGCCCTGCAAAGTTACTATTGAGAAGTGAAAGAATTTAAAATTCAGCAAGCTGTTTTGTGGACTTGACACCAACACAGTAGGTTAACTGAATTTTTCATTTGAATAACTGAATTTCTCCAGTTGTTTTGTTTTGTTTTTTTTTTTGGTGACAATTGGTTGGTAGTTCTGATATCTACAAGTTAAGATTTAGCCTACTCCAAAGGTGTGCACCATTTAGGTCCATTGCCTCTTTACAATTGCTTTAAGAAAACCTTGTCCAGAAAAATATGTAGCACATGTTCATGATCACTTAGTGAATTCCTTCCAAAATCTGGGAGGAGCCTCTCCATCTGTATGGACTGATGTTGGAAAATTGACCAGAGAAAGTATGGGGATACTTTCTATACTATACTAGAAAGTATAAGATACATCAAGGGATAAAGTGAAAGGAAAGAATAAAAGAATTTTGCCTATGTAGGGATTGTGGATGCATTTTCTTCTTGGAGCGTGAATTTAGTTCACAGTTCATCTTGTAAGTGAGGAGAATATGTGAAGTTAGAAGAGTAAAGATGAAAGGGGGTTTGGTATAAAGGAGACTGAGTAGAGAATTGAGGGTGAAAGAAAGCAGGGAGGAGATGAGCCTTTTCAGGTGGCCTGAGTAGCTTTGCTGGGAGATAAACTCAAGACCTTCAGCTGTATAAATCTTTGAACCTTGCTTTTAAATTTCATGTAATTTCATCTCATTACTTATATACTTGATCTGTTTCATCACTCCTAATATCACAGCTTGATGTGTTAGTTGTTTTGAATTGCCAGATAACAAAGTTCAGTCCTGCGCTTGAAGAAAATCAATAGAAGGCTATATATTTCTCCTTCTGAAATTTAAATTCTAATCATGAATTCTGCAATCCAACACAGATTACAAGTAACAGTATTTTACTCATACATAATACCCTGATGTTGAGCACTTCTTCCCTCAGTGTTTATGAGCCCAGAGTTGATGGTCGTCAAAGTCTTTTTTTTACAACACATAGCCTAGAATACTATTGGTAGGATTTATGGGGATATGGGATATCTGTTGAAAACTTAATTTTTTAGTGCCTGTTATAAAGTGATGGTGTGTACTAATGATTGAAATTATGTTAACATGTTAACATTTTGGCTATGAATGTTGGCTCCTATAAAAATGATAACTTTCATATTTTGAATCACCTCACATTAAATGTAAATTTTCAATTTATTCATTTCTATATCACCTCTCCTCTCTTCTCTACCTGTTCAGTAACTTGGACATAGTAGGTGCTTAACAAATAAATGTTTACTTAAAAAAGCAATAACAGAAAACTTTTCAAAACTTTTACCTACTACAAATACACAAGGCATATTTTTAGGGGAAAAACAAGCAGTTTTCTTTTAGGTATTCATTGAACTATAAATTTATTACATTACAGATATTCCTGGGAAATCCATGATGGATGGAACATAATTGCAGGGCTATCACCAACTCTGATCTCATTAATAGTTCTCTAGTTTGCTCAGTAACTGCACTTTCCCCATTCCCTAGGATAAATGTGGGTTTCCCCCATCACTGAATGTTCAGTACCCCCTGCCTCTATGGCTTTACAGATTTCCTGGAGTGTGGGGAGATTTGATAGGATAAGAACCAAGTAATATCTGCTGGTGTGGGGTGTATGGCAGTTGAGAATGAGTACACTCAGAGTAGAGGTAAGGGAAGGAGGGAAGGGAAAAAGGGCATCCTCTTTGGTACACAAGAGGGATCAGATGGCACAGACCCTGGGTATAGAGGATGGGAGGCTCTCTGTGAAGAAGAAAGCTGAACTGTCCATGGGCATGGACTCACTTTCAACATGGCTTCCATTGATTCTCAGGCCTCAGGAACCCTATTGTTTTCCATCTCCTTCCCTGCACTTGCTTCCCTTTTCCCTTAGTCCTCTTGAGTTCCATGTTTCCTTCTGTATTCTGTATAAATTTTCCTCCACTCTCTTCTCTCATAATAGAACTTATTGGAAGGAAATTTCCTAATATTTCTGGAGGCCAGGAATAAAATCTTCTAATGCCCCCAGATAGTGAGGGGATATATTTCCTTTCATTCTACAATTGCAGCAAAAGAGAGGAAGAAAACAACATTCCATTTACATATTAAAATAGGTTAGCATATTAATATTTACACCCACATCAGTAGCCTCAGGAGCTTCAGTAGAGGCATAGAGAAAGTCTGGAAGAACAAAGAGGAGGGAAAAGGTGGTGAGTGCAGTTTTCTCTGAGGAAATGTTGTTGGAAGATGTGTGGGATATCTGAGGGAGAATTTCAGGTGGAAAAAAGGAGTGCATGGAACCACAGAGGAAAAAAAATTGGGGCAGATTAAGGTAGATTTGGTAGGGGAGTGGTGGGTACTAAGGCAGGGAAGCTAGGAAGGAACCAGATTGTGATCAGCTGTGTAAAATATGCTAAAAAGGGCCGCCTGGGTGGCTCAGTGGGTTAAAGCCTCTGCCTTCGGCTCAGGTCATGATCTCAAGGTCCTGGGATTGAGCCGCACATCGGGCTCTCTGCTCAGCAAGGAGCCTGCTTCCCCTTCCCTCTCTGCCTACCTGTGATCTTTCCCTCTGTCAAATAAATAAATACAATATTAAAAAAATAAATAAATAAATAAAATATGCTAAAGAGTTAGGTCTTGACCTTCCCCACAACGGGAAACTATTACCTGAAACTCAGAAAGGCACCTCTTCTTACCCTCCCTCTAAATCAGTCTAGATGTTAATAGCATTCCTCAGCCTCACAATAAATATGGGGTCATCCTGCCAACTTGGTCTCACCCTGAGAAGCTAGTGAGCAGCTGTCATCTAGTAAATGAACCACGTGTTTAGCAGGAAAGGCTCTGCCTCCTCTCATTCCTCCCATCCTATCTAGTTAATCAATACTTGTATATCAACAGAGAGCTGAAAAATATAAAGGAAGATAAATTATAGTTGTTGAGGAAGACAGAACCTTCAGATTCATAGAGGCCTTCCAGGGAAAAGGAAGGTCTAATCGGCATTTGTTATCGTCCTGGCTTAGACTCAGGTGATGAATGAAAATGGATTGATGGACAACAAGTGACAAAGCCTAATGCTCCCAGAGTGATGAAACACCTTCCATGTTTGTTCACTCACTTTCCTGGAAAATGAGGAGTTGCCTTCACTTTTTCCTTTGTTTTCTTCTTGCTGTCTGTCAAATAATAAATCATTATAAAAGTGAAGTAAATAGTTATCACTGTTTATGCTGTGGTGGTCAAAAGAGTAAGTTTAAATCCAAAAGTAGTGCTAAGATTTAAGTAATTCATTTAGAACTAAAGCCCCCCAAATTAAAATTTACCAGGAAAGACCTATAAACCTTCAAGTTTTCCTTTTTTTTGGAAATCACCTGGGGCCATATTAATCCTTTCAGGTCTCCACTTTATCTACACAATTTTTGTCTTGAAACTGTCCTGGAACCTTGCAGTGCTGTCCTGGTATATTTACTGTGGTAAAACTTCTGTAAATCTCTTCTGAAGATAGGTACAGCCAGCAATGGCCTGGGTGAATTATGTATGTGAGAGTGAAAATTAACTGCTCACTTGAAGGGCACAAATGTTGGAAGTTACCTGAGGGCATTTTGAAAATGGCAAGTGTCTGTAACTGATTTCAAAAAGGACATCTCATCTAATTAAAAGCAGGCATTACATTAAAGTTGCAAATCATATGCTTGGAGTTGCATTTAGAATTCTGCTTGAAATTGCATTTACCTAGATATTTGAATCAGGGTGAGGTGAGAGATGCCTCTGGACTCTGTTTTTAAGGGCAGAAATCCATCCACTTCCATTGTATTAACTTCTAAACTTCTCCCCAGCCTACCCTCTCCTGCTGACATCTTTTCTCAGTGACTGGAGGACTGATGCTATCACCCTTAGGATGTAGATAGATAATTGGCTAATTGCTGTCATTGATGGTGGTGGATGTGAAGTCTAGGGGTAAAGAAAGAGATATTGCTGTTTCTTTTTTCTTTTAATTCCCTTCCTTTTTCTTCTTTTTTTCTGTCCTCCTCAGAAATAACATTCCTCAAACCAAGTAAGCAGAAGCCTGATTTGCAATTCTTGTAAATTAATGATGGTGTTGGGCTTGGAAAACCAAGGTTCGTAGACTGCATAGATTTCTTCCTAAACAGGATAGGAAGTTGCCTATGGGTCATTGCAGGTACTGCACCTAGAGTCCTAGCATCTTAAAATCTCACACACCTGGACTCATCCTTGAGATTTGGATTCAGTAATTTTGAATTGGGGAGCCCAGAAATCTGATTTTTAAATATTTCAGGTGATTTTTAAAAATGAAATATTGTTTATTTAAGAGAATTTTAAGTAGAAAGAATTTATCTACAAAAATCTAAAAAAAAAAATCTAAAAAAAATCTAAAAAAAATCTAAAAAAATCTAATAAAATAAAATCTAATAAAACAAATCTAAAAAAAATCTAAAAAAAATCTAAAAAAAAAATCTAAAAAAAAAATCTAAAAAAAAAAAATCTAAAAAAATTGAGGAATGAACCTCTATGCTCTCATCATCTGGTTCCACCAATTATCAGTATTTCTCATTTCATCTATGTCTCTGTAAAAATTTTTCTTCTATATTTTAAAGTAAATTCAGCCATCAAGCTATTTAATGAGTAAATTTTTAAGTATGCATCTCTAATAACTTTTTGGTTTTGCATACCACTATGGAATGTCACATCCAACAAAATTAATAATTCTATATATCAATTAATATTCAGTTCATTTTCAGATTTCCCTGATTATATCAAAGATGCCTTTCTATGATGTGTTTGTTTATAATCTATCCAGACAAAGGTCATACACTACAGTTGGATGCTCTCTGTCATACATCTCTTCATTCTGTACTGGTCCCCATTTTCTTGAAGATAGTGATTTGTAGAAAGACCAGACTTTCTCTAACTTTTTTTCTTTCTTTCTTTTCTTTTTTCTTCTTTTTTTTAAAGAGAGAGAGAGAGAGCACGAGAAGGGGGAGGGTCAGAGGGAGAAGCAGACTTCTTGCTGAGCAGGGAGCCTGATGCGCCTTCATCCTGGAACTCTGATCCTGGGACTCCGGGATCATGACCTGAGCTGAAGGCAGACACTTAACCACCCAGGTGCCCTCTAACTTTAATGTACATATGAATCACATCATATGAATCCGCTTTAGAGTATTTTCATCACCTCAAACAGAAACTCTGTACACTTTAGTTATCATCCCCTTATCTGCCTGTCTTTTCCCTAGACTAAGTAACTACTAAGCTACTTTCTGTCTCTTTAGATTTTCCTTGTGTTAGATATTTCATATGATTGAAATTATATAATATGTGGTTTTTGGTGTTGGCTTCTTTCACTTAGCATACTGTTTTCAAGGTTTATCTGTATTGCAATATATATCAATACTTCATTCATTTTTATGGCTGCCTACTATTCCAGATATTATACATTTGTATAATGCATTGTTTTTCTATTAATCATCATTTGATGGATATTTGGGTTGTTTTCATCTTCTGACTATTATGGGTAACATTGCTAAAAACAATCTTGTGCAAGTTTTTGTGTGGATACATGTCTTCATTTATCCTAAGAGTAGAATTGCTGGTAACTCATGTGGTAACTCTATGTTTAATCATTTGAGGAGTTGCCACACTATTTTCTAGAATGTCTGTGCTATTTTTTTATTCCCACCAGCAGTGTATGAGAATTCTGATTTCTCTACATCCTTGCCAAAACTTAATTTCCAGTAAATTTTTTTTATTATAGCCATCTAAGTGGATGTGAAATGTTTTCTCATTGTGGTTTTTTTATTTTTCTTTTCAAAAAAGCCAGAGCACTGTTATTTATTATTGAAGTATCATTGACATACAGGGTTACATTAGTTTCATGTGTACAACATACTGATTTGACAGTTCTATATATTACTGAGTGCTCACCATAAGTATAGTCATCATCTATTACAGTGTAATATTATTACGATATTATTGACTATATTCCCTATGCTGCTTTTCATCTCTGTGATTTATTTATTTTAAGACTAGAAGTTCATACTTCTTAATCTCCTTTATCAATTTCACCCATCTTCCCACCCACTTCTTCCCTGGCAACCATTGGTTTGTTCTCTGTATTTAGAGTATGTTTTTTGTTTGTTTATTGTTATTATTTAATTCGACATATAAATTAAGTCATACGGTATTTGTCTTTCTCTGTCTGACTTATTTCATATAGCATAATACCCACTGGGTCCATTCATGTTATCACAAATGGCAAAATCTTCTTTTTTATGACTGGCTAAGTAATATTATAATGCACACATATACCACATCTTCTTTCTCCATTCATTCTCCATCAATGAACACCTGGGCTGCTTCCATATCATAGCTATTGTAGATAATGCTGCAGTAAACATAGGAGTGCATACTTTTTGAATCAGTGTTCTCTTTTTCTTTGGGTAAATAACCAGTAGTAGAATTACTGGATCATATGATAGTTCTATTTTTAACTTTCTTGAGGAATCTCCATACTATTTTCCACAGTGCCTGCACCAGTTTGTATTCCCACTAAGAGGGCACAAGGGTTCCCTTTTCTGTCCATCTTTGTTAACACTTGATTCTTGTGTTTTTCATTTTAGCCTTCTGATAGGTGTAAGTTGGCAATATCTCATTGTGGTTTTAATTTGCATTTCCCTGATGATTAGTAATATTGCAACTTTTTTTGTGTATCTGTTGTCCATCTGTATGTCTTCTTTAGAAAATTATCTATGTCTTCTGCCCATTTTTTAATTGGATTGTTTGGTTTTTTGGTGTCTAGTTGTATAAGTTCTTTATATATTATTTTGGGTATTAACCCCTTATTGGATATATCATTTGCAAATATCTTCTCTCATTCAGTAGGTTGCCTTTTTATTTTGTTGGTGCCTTCCTTCCCTGTACAAAAGCTTTTTGTTTTGGGGTAATCTCAATAGTTTTTTTTTGCCTTTACTTCTCTTCCCTGAAGAGATATATCCATAAATATGTCTAAGGCCTATATGTTACTAAGGCTGATGTCCAAGAGATTACTGCCTCTATTTTCTTTTAGGAGTTTTATAGTTTCAGATCTGGCATTTAGGCATTTAGGTCATTAATGCATTTTGAGTTTATTTTTGTGTATGGTGTAAAAAAATGGTCCAATTATGTAGTCCAGCTAGAACTTACAATGCTATGTTGAATAAGGGGTTGAGAGTGTCTTGTCTTGTTCCTTAGAACATCTTATCTTTTCAAAGAACCAGGTCTTGGTTTCATTGATCTTTTCTTTTTTTGGTCTCTATTTCATTTATTTCTACTTTAATCTTTATTATTTCCTTCTCTTTACCAGCTTTGGGTTTTGTTCATTCTTTTTCTAGCTCCTTAGGTGTAAGGTCAGGTTGTTTGAGATTTTTCGTGTTTCTTGAGATGGGCCTGTATCACTATAAACTTGCCTCTTAGAACTCTTTTTGTTGTGTTCCAAAGATTTTGGACCATTCTGTTTTCATTTTCATTTGTCTCCATGTATTATTGATAGTTTCCTTTTGATTTCTTTATTGACACATTGGATTTTTAGTAGCATGTTGTTTAGCATCCATGTGTTTGTTTTTTTCCATTTTCTCCCTTGTAATTGATTTCTAATTTCATACCATTGTGGTTGAGAAGGATAATTGATGACTTCAGTCTTTTTATTTACAAGATTTTATTTATTTATTTGACACAGAGAGGGATATCACAAGTAGGCAGAGAGGCAGGCAGAGAGAGAGGAGGAAGTAGGTTCCCCGCCAAGCAGAGAGTCCACTGCGATCCTAGGACCCTGAAATGATGACCTGAACTGAAGGCAGAGGCTTAACCTACTGAGCCACCCAGGCACCCTGATGATTTCAATCTTAAATTCACTGACACTTGTTTTGTGGCCTAAAATGTGTTCTGACCTTGAAAATGTACCATGTTCACTAGAAAAGAATGTGTGTTCTGCTCTTTTTGGATGGAATGTTCTCTATATATCTGTTAGGTTCTTCTGGTCCAAGGTGTTCTTCAGAGTCACTGTTTCCTTGTTGACTTTCTGTCTGGATGATCTACCACTGATGTAAGTAGGGGTGCTACATTTCCCTATTATTGTTTTATTGGTCATTATTTTCTTTCTGTTAACATTTGCTTTATGCATTTAGGTGCTCATGTGTTGGGTACTTTCTTTCATTGGCCATTCTTTGTGTTGATACAGTCTTTGGATTTTGATTAATATAAGTAATGCTACCCTGACTTTTCTTTTCTGCTTCCATTTGAATTCCATATGTTTTTCCATCCCTTAACTTTCAGTCTACATGTGTCTTTAGAGCTGAATTGAATGTCTTGTAGGCAGCGTATATGGATGAGTCTTCTTTTTTTTTTTTAAATCCATTCATTCACTGTTGGAGCATTTAGCTCATTTACATTTAATTATTGATAGGTGTGTACTTCTTGTTGCATGTTCATTGTTTTCAGGTTGTTTTGTAGTTCTTCTTTGTTCTTTCTTTTGTTGTTCTCTTCCTTTGTGGTTTGATGACTTTCTTTAGTACTGTATGAGATTCTTTTTCTTTATTTTTTTGTGTATCTCTTAAAAGTTTTTGATTTGTGGTTACTATTGTGTTCATATAGAACATCCTCTGTATATAGCAGTCTGTATTAAGTTGATGGTCACTTAAGTTTGAAGATGTCCTAAAAGCACTAAATTTGGATTCAGGGCAAGATGATGGAGGTAGAGGAGGGAGAGAGAGCATCAGAGCCCAGAAGTTCAGCTAGAGAGGCAACAAACCATTCTAAAAGCCGGCAAACACAACAGGAGAGAGAAGAGAGAAAGAACAGCAATTCTAGGAGCAGAAAATTGACCACTTTCCGAAAGTTAGGACGTGTGGAAAAAGTGAATCCAAAGCAATGGGAAGAGAGAAACCCCAGGGGGAGGGGCTGGCTCCCAGCAGCCATGGAGCGCAAAATCAGAACTTTTTTTTTTTTTTTTTAAGATTTTATTTATTTGATAGCGAGAAACACAGCGAGAGAGGGAACACAAGCAGAGGGAATGGTAGCGGGAGAAGCAGGCTTCTTGCTGAGCAAGGAGCCCGATGCGGGGCTCGATCCCAGGACCCTGGGATCATGACCTGGGCCGAAGGCAGACACTTAATGACTGAGCCACGCAGGCACCCAAAATCGGAACTTTTAGTCTGCTCCACTGAGGGACATCGCTCTGGAGGCTAAGCAGGGTTTCAGCCCTCATGGGAACAGTGTGGTTTCAGGACCTGTGGGGTCACTGAGGGACCAGGGGAGCCCGAGTGCAGCAGAGCTCCCAGGTATTGGGGCGGAGAAGCCAGCGGCAGAGAAGGAGCGGTGCAACGCCACATAGGCTTACCTTGGACTATAGGAACTGAGACACGGTCAGGCTGCTGTACTTCAAGCAGGGAAACCACGGGAGGCAGCTCCGGAGACATCCCCTCTTCCTCCTCCAGGAGGAGCGGTGCAGGAGCACGCAGCAGGAATCTGCTGGGTTTGGAGACTCCAGTCGGGCAGTGTGTGCCACAGATAGAGGTGCTCCGCCACGGGCTAGCTGAGCACAGAGCATGAGCAGCAGACAAGGGAGACGGGAGTGATTGACCGCTTTCCTCTGAGGGCGTGCGGAGGAGCGTGGCACCCAGCACTCGGCTCCTCTGGGCCAGAGACTGGGAGACCACCATTTTCATTCCTGGCCTCCAGGGCGGTAGGAAAGCACTCAGAGAACAAAGTCTCCCGAGAGCGAACCTGAGCAAAGTGATTGGCCCATCCCCTGGCAAGGGCGGTGCAATTCCGCTTCAGGCAAAAACATTTGAGAACCACGGCAACAGGCCCCTCCCCTAGAAGATCAGCGAGAATATCCAGCCAAGACCTAGTTAATCAATCAGTGAAAACTGCAGAACTCCAGAGTATCTTTCTCTCTCACTCATCTACTCTTACCTTGATAAAATGACGAGGCGGAAAAACTCACCACAAAAAAAAGAAGAGACAGTACCGATGGCTAGAGACCTAGTCAATTCGGACATTAGTAATATGTCAGAAATAGAGTTCAAAATGACAGTTATCAAGATGCTAGCTGGACTCGAAAAAAGCATAGAGGATATTAGAGAATCCCTTTCGGGAGAAATAAAATTCCTTTCTGGAGAAATAAAAGAAATAAAATCTAACCAAGTTGAAATTAAAAAAGCTGTTAACAAGGTACAATTAAAAATGGAGGGTCTCACTGCTAGAATAAATGAGGCTGAAGAAAGAATTAGCGATATAGAAGACCAAATGATGGAGAATAAAAAAGCTGAGAAAAAGAGAGACAAACAACTACTGGACCATGAGGGGAGAATTTGAGAGGTAAGTGACTCCATAAAACACAACAATATTAGAATAATTGGGATCCCACAAGGAGAAGAAAGAGAGACAGGGGTGGAAGGTATATTGGAGAAAATTATTGTAGAGAATTTCCCTAATCTGGCAAAGGGAACAAGCATCAAAATCCAGGAGGCATAGAAAACCCCCCTCAAAATCAATAAAAATAGGTCTACACCCCGGCATCTAATAGTAAAACTTACAAGCCTCAGTGACAAAGAGAAAATCCTGAAAGCA
>CM053603.1:94886654-94957663 GCA_028646535.1 Procyon lotor
TAGTACCCTGCATAGATTTTTTTTCTTATGAAAATTTATCAGGCAGCTTTGAAGTATGGCAAAAAGCACAGGACAGCCTGGTATTTTTATTAGATAATGCTGAGTGGAATGCATACCATAACAGCCATAGGCAAGAAATGACTAGTTAAAAAAAACTTGCATTTTGTTCTAAGATAAAAATGGTCTTTTAATTATATTACCAGGGGCACTGATGAGGCCTGTAAATTAGAAACTAATAAAAGATTTTGTCCACAAAAAAAAATAATAATAATTTACTTAACCATTATCCCTGATAATTCTTTGCCAGTGAAATGAAAATAATATGAATATGCTGTTCAGAAATTTTATTTCAATGACAAATTAACAATATTGTAATAATAATATTACCTCATATTAGGTATCACTTATCAGCTTTCAAGTGGATATTCTTTCTCATTTCAAGAATAGAGATAGCATTTTAAGGAAATAAGTGATCAATATTATGTCTATATAACCTAAAGATCAAGTTAATCGTTAGTAGCTAAGGATTCAAATATTGGGGAGTGGGGAGAATAAAATCAATTTGTTTGATATTATTTATGTACAAATATACATAGGATTTTTTTAAAGAAAATTATGCCATACAGCTATATAATTCAAATTCATAAATAATTGACCCCAAGTGTTACTTGTCATGAATATAAATAAAACCGAAGAGACCAATTTAGTGCATAAATAACCCATGGCCAGTCAAATTAAAATGAGCAATTCATTCTCACATCCAGTTGTATTGTCTGGACAATGATAGACATGCACATTTTAAATATCCAATATATTTAGAAAATTGAGGTTATCCAGTTAAAATATTAGGATTGGTTGATTTCTTTTTATTTTTCTTGCAAGTAATCAGTTTCCCCTAGACATAATCAATGAGCAATTGAAAGGGAAACAAAATCGTTCTTTTCAATAATGTTCACACACACTCCTGAGAACTCTTTCTCTGTGAACAGTGCTGGAAAAAGAATCACTTGGGCTAGGAAGCCTGAGTTCTGGTCCTATATTTTCCAAATTCTAACTGTATGACTTCAGGCAAATGCTTTCTCTATGCATCAGTTACTCCACATGTACATTCTTTTAATAAAGATGATCTTGATAAAAACAAAATTGATTCATGTCACTACTCTGCTTTAAATCCTCTAATGGAGGATTTAAAAAAACCTTTTAATTGAAGTATAGTTGGCATAGAATATTATGTTTAGTTTTAGGTGTACAACATAATAATTCAACTATTATATGTATCATACAATGCTTACCATAATCAATGCCGTTACCATCTGTCACCATACAAGTTATTACAGTATTATTAACTATATTCCCTATGCTGTACTTTTCATCCCCATGACTAATTTATTTTATAACTAAAAGTTTGGATTTTAGTTGAAGTAAAGACCACAGTGTTGGCAATAGTCTTTGAGGCTCTAGATCGGGCTTCCTTACTGATTCTCCCTTGCTGCCTTCCATCCCAGCCACACCTACCTCCAACAGGCAAAGCATTCTCCCTCCTACTCTCCCTCAGTTATCCAAGTGGTTTTCTTCCTTCCTTTCTTAAATCTTCACTTAAATGTCCATTTTTAATGAGGCAGTCCTGTCTCAACACTCCTTGTACTGTTCCCTGCTTCATTTTTCTCCATGACACTTAATAATCATCAAACATACCATAAGTTTTCCTGGTTTATCTTGTTTATTGTCTGACTCTTCTCATAAAATGAAAGCTTCACAAGAGCAGAGATTTTTGTCTGTTTTGTGCACTGTTGCATCTCCAGCACCTAGAATGATAGTTGGAACTTTTAGTTCATTTCACAAATATTTGTTGAATGAATAAATTAATTGATCATGTATTGCCTGAGCACATGTAACTTGCCTTATATCATGCTGGCTGCTGAAATCCAAAGGTGAATAAAATTGCAATCCTAATCCTTAGGGAAGTCACATTATGCAGTTGTGAGTCAACTCTTGCCAAAAAGCTGGGTAAGTTTAATAAGATACAAGAAGTATTGGTCACATCGAGGTTGAAGCATCAAACTCTTGTACAGACTGAGGCAGGTTCATAGAGGAGGAAATCTTTAAGCTGAGTGTAACATTCTATCAGTTGGCTGAAGACAGAGTAGGAAGCAGAGAAAGAGGTCAAGTTTAAGGGAATTCACTATATCAAGAATTTAAAAAATGAAAGGAAACAATGTAAATGAAAGTGCTTTGCAAACTAGTGCAATAAAAAAGTATATGAATTATCATTATTTACCTGTGTTGATTTTTCCTTTTCCCTTTGGCATCATCTCACAGAATATTCCATAATACATTATGGCAAAAGGCAATCATGCACTTTTGAATTTTACTGGAATAGATCATCAAAATTGAGATACTCATATTGGTCAAAGATTATATGTCAAAGAATATATGAAACGTTTAGCATGCCTAAGCATTTTTTAAACCTGTTTTTCAATAATTAAATGCTGTTATCTCTAATTTTTCAGACTGACTACAAATTAAGTAGGACACTCTGAAAAAAATTAGTCCTAAAATAAGCCATGCTATATTTCTCAAGTGTACAAATTGTTAATTAGAACCAGGAAGTGAACAGAAGGGGCTTAAAATAAAGACCTTCAATTTCAAATTAAAAGTGAAAATCGACCATGCTTGACACTGGCATTAAAAAAGGGCTAAGAATTATGCAGTGTGAAATAAAAATTGAGAATTTCTGAAATATTTAAGTAAGTTTAACTTTAAATTTTTACATGTATTGATTAAAATGCATATTTTGCCTTTTTATTTTAGTAGGTAATTTTGAATATTTTGGAACAAAAATAACTTTTTAGAAAACATGGGAAATTATTTTCATATTTTTATGTTTACTTTAACTTACATTTTTTTATAATATTCTCAAACTTCATATACTTTGAAATCAATTGCATTTTGTTTTTCAGTCATTTAGATCGGTGGTCAGCAGGTTATGCCCTGCAGACCAAATCTGCCCCTGTTTTTGTAGTCTGCATTTTAAGAACTCTTTTTTTACATTTTAAATAGTTGGACAAAATTTAAAAAAATATTTGTGGCATATAAAAAGTGCGTGAAATTCTGATTTTAATGTTCACAAATAAAGTTTTATTGGAACACAGACACATTCATTTGTTTACATGTTGCTTATGTCTGCTTTCACATTATAACAGCAGAGTTGAGTAGTGGAGACAAACTCCTAAGGGCCACAATGCTAAAAATATTTACTATTATTCCTAGCTTCAGCTTTTGGTCATTAACTGTCAAGAGAAAAATTATGTGGACATCTTGATTAAAATAGCGTAGTATATCTTTAAGAAAAACAATTTATCTATGTTTTAAATAAATAATAATTTATCAAGGAGACTTTTATTTTATTACTTTTCTAAGTATCACTGGCCCAATAACAGAACATAGCTTTGCATGAATCATCTAAATTCTGGTATTCTCAATACATTCGTCAATAGGGGAGAAATGAACATATTTTATTTAACAGATTGTTGACTTCATTTATAAATTTAAGTATTTAGACATATGGTATAGGCGGGCTCCATTTGTACTCTTGCCTCCAGCTCTGTGATATTAGAGGAGCTGGGGAACAAAGCAAACATAAAGAAGCAGAAAGGGTAGAGGAGGTGAACAGAGTGATAGCCAAGTGAGTAATTTGACAGAAGATAATTTTAAAAAATTGAGCAAATTAGAGTAAAAAAAACAAGCTTATCTCTGAGCCCTGTGGGTATCTGTGGCCCCTAAGAAGTAGATTGGCTCTAGGAAAAGCTTTCTCTTCCATAGTAACTCCATACATCACAAAGGAGCAGACTAAAGCACAGTAAGACTATTAGTCGTGCTGTTACTTATGATGAGACATGACTAACTAAATCAATCCATGCATGAAGAAATCATTAAAAATCCAGAGATTATAGGAAGATTTAATTTCAAAATATCTATCATAATGACCTTACATGGAAATTTCAACTTTATGGCATTAAAGATGCAATACTTAATGCTGCTTGTGCCTGAGACTCATTTGTCAGCAACATTTATTAAATACCTTTTGGGTTCCAGACACTGCACTAAGAGCAATGAAATAGAACCATAGAGTTCAACATGGTGACCACTATCCACATATCGAGCACCGTAATTGTGACTAGTTCAAGCTGTTGTGTATCCCGTGTATAAAATATACAGTGGATTGTGAAGACTTACAATGAAAAAAAAAGGATGTAGAAGTTTCAGTCATAGTTTATATTGATTACATGTTGAGAAAATAATATTATAGATATTTGAGTTACATAGATTTTTATTAAAATTAATGAGGACGAGGAACTCACATTTTAGGCAAACCAATAAATAAGTAAATAATGGCATATGACAGTCATAAACACGGAACTGCTTTGGCAGCATCTAAGCAAGGTGCCCAGCTGAGCCCAAGAAGGAGGAGCCTGAAGAGATGATTCGTCAGATGAATCCTCAAGAATGAACAGGACCTTTAGTCAGGGCAGAACATTCCAGGTAGAGAATGCAGCATGTGCAAAAGCATAGCTATTTGAAATAGCTTATGTTTGAGAAACTATTAATGGTTTGGTATATTCAAAAGTAGAGTGGGTTTGTGGGAATGAAGGAAATAAAACTAGAGAGGTAGTCACAGGCCACTAATGAAGGGCTTTGAACGTCAGACATTAAGGAAAGTGTGAAGGAAATTTTGGACCCGATCTCAAATATGAAAATGTGTCATCTTCCACGAATGTTGAAAAAGCACCTATAAACTCCACAGGAACCTTCTCCAAGACAGCCTAATGTGAAGTTTAGGAATGATATTGATTATTACTTCACATTTGATCCATGAATCAACGAACTTGTGGCCACCCAAACAAAAGAGAAGTACCCACAGTATTGTTGCGTATGTATAAAATATAGATAATGCTTAGAAAGATGCTGAAAACTCAAAACCCCTGTTAGATAGCAGAGGAAATAGTTTTCTAGAGGATTTAAATGTAACTAACACAGAGGCTACTTCCTTCTGTTGTAATTCACTAATTATTTATGCAAAAAGCAAGCAATATTTCACTGTCTAGGAGACTGCAACTTTACATGCTTTATGCAATCTTCATGAAAAAGAGACAAATGATTATAGCATCAAGGACTTTGTAAAGGAATCATGTTTCATGGCCAGTTCTGCACCAGGAACTGATCAACCTGGCATAACCATTGCTTGGCTCCTGCTGGAAGAGTCCGATTCTGCCAGTAGCTATAGCCAGCTGATTCCCCAACAAAAGCTTTGACACTACTCCTCATCCCAGAGCCAAGTGATTCCTAAGTAAGGAACACTTTAAGGACCCCTAATTTAGCATATTATTTAACTAGATATCACTTCATATATGTTCTGACCTTGGATTCCAGGTCTAGTAACAAGACTTTGAAAAAGCACTTCCTTGAATGTTAGCATCTTTTGAATGGGCACCTGCCACTCTCTTTCATCTTATCTAACTGCTGTGCTTCATATTCTTTTTTTTTTAAGATTTTTTTTTTAATTTATCTGACAGAGATCACAAGTAGGCAGAGAGGTAGGCAGAGAGAGAGAGGAGCAAGCAGGCTCCCTGCTGAGCAGACAGCCTGACATGGGGCTCGGTCCCACGACCCTGAAATGAGGGCGTGAGCCAAAGGCAGAGGCTTAACCCACTGAGCCACCCAGGTGCCCCTGTGCTTCATACTCTTGGCTAGACCTTCTTCTTCTCCATGCCTGTTCTTTGTGAATGAACACGCCATGGTTGTAGTCTTTGTCTTTTTTTTTTTTTCTTTTTGACTGAACTAAGTGGCTTTATTGTAGGAGAGCCAGGGCCACAATGGACTTAAGAGTTGGCATTGGGTCCCTTCTTGCCAAAAGTGGCACAATGTTGACAAAGCGCCGGTTGTACTGCATCCACCACTTGCCTCAGCCTGTCTTCTTTTTTTTCTCCTGTTTGGCCACCTTGGTGATTCTATCCTTGTTCCACCTCTGGGCCAGTGTACCACGGTTGATGGATGGGGATACCCTCAGTCTCTACATCAATAGCCCCATCTATAGACTCCATATTGAAAATGCTCACTGAGAAGAGCACACTATTTAAGAACTTGGTAATGCATTGGCTTCCAATGAAAAGGCTGTTTTTGACTCTTAATATTATAGATTTCAGATCTGGTATTTAATTGATTTTATGAGCTTGGACTTTCTCTTCACATGCTAACTATGCCATTGTTACACCAAAGTTGATTTTTCTTTTTTCTTTTTTTCTTTTATTGCATTGTTAGTCACCATACAGTACATCATTAGTTTTTGATGTAGTGTTCCAAGATTCATTGTTTACGTGTAATACCCAATGCTCTATGCAATACGTGCCCTCCTTAATACATACCACCAGGTTCACCTATCCCCCCACCCTCGTCCCATTTAAAACCCTCAGTTTGTTTCTCAAAGTCCACAGTCTCTCGTGGCTCATCTCCCCCTCCAGTTTCCCCCCCTTCACCTTTCCTTTTCTTCTCCTAATGTCCTCCATGTTATTCCTTATGTTCCACAAGTAAGTGAACCTACATGATAATTGACTTTCTCTGCTTGACTTATTTCACTCAGCATAATCTCCTCTAGTCCCATCCATGTTGACACAAAAGTTGGGTATTCATCTTTTCTGATGGCTGCTGAGTAATATTCCATTGTATATATGGACCACATCTTCATCCATTCATTGAATTTTCAAAGATGGCAGTACTCTTTAGTTTTACTTTATTCTTTTTCAGTTCCTTAATTCTTTTGAACCAAAAGTAGCCTTGATTGTTTGAAATAGAGGTGCATTAGCTAATTGGCTGGATTGTGGAATGTAGAATGAGTATTTCTGAAAACCAAGAACTCCTGTTGATACAAGTAACACATTTTCTATACACTCCTGTTAATTTCCTGATTTCCAATCAAGACTAGCTGGACAATTTTAGCTTGTCTCCAAAAAGCCCAGTATCTGATCCTGGTCGTTTCCTGAAGAACAACATGGCTGAAGTATTTTCTCCCAAGTGCTTTCTTCATGGTCACACTCTGGGATTCACAGGATTACCTTTTTTTTTTTTTTTTTTTTTTTTAAGTAACTAAAGACTAATACCTCTTGTGGGGATAATGAGTCATTTACATTGGAGCGATTTTTATTTTTTCATCTGGAACTATATAATGCAAAATTAATTTTGTGTTTTTAGCCTTCCATTAGCCTGTGGTATTTAAACACTTTTTTAAAAGTATATTTTTAGGGGCACCTGGGTGGCTCAGTGGGTTAAAGCCTCTGCCTTCAGCTCGGGTCATGATCTCAGGGTCCTGGGATCGAGCCCCACATCGGGCTCTCTGCTCAGCGGGGAGCCTGCTTCCCCCCCTCTCTCTGCCTACTTGTGATCTCTCTCTCTCTCTGTCAAATAAATAAATAAAATCTTTAAAATAAATAAATAAATAAATAAATAAATAAATAAATAAATAAAAGTATATTTTTAGCAAGTCAATACACTAGGAGAAATCTTATGATTTAGAATTTATAAACCAAAGGAAGGGATGTATGAACCACAAAGACAATGTAAGAGAAGAATGATAGGAGTAATCATGCCATCTAATCTCAAGGGCAATGAGCATCTTTTGTTCCTCTTAATTGTGTACTGCCTTCGGTCACTTTGCTGCCAGGTTCTGTCAGGTGGAATGAAACGTGGAGCCAGAGAAGAGGGATAAATTTTAGGAATGATTAAGAGCTTAAAAACGCAGAATCAATGACTATGGCATTCTCCCTTTGAAAATGGGGTCCATCCCTTTCAATGAAAACTCTTCAAAAGTGAAAGTATTTTCTTAGGTGACTTCTGGCAGAAAAAACCTGCCTTCAGCAGCCCCACGTGGCTGCATTGTTGTTACCTAATTTGTAGTGGTTAGGGGAGCAGTCCAAACAATGTTTAAGGTTAATCACAGTATTTGTGCGTCGTCAGTAATTCAGTCGGCACTGCTGTGGTTTGCTGAGCTTTGCCACATCAGCCAGTCAGTTCTAGCCACAATAAGGTGGCAAAAAGAGGTATCTGGGCAAAAAGAATAATTCTTCCAGGGGTAGTGATGTTGATCTTCAGGAAATCTTTTCTGGAGATATGATATCAAGGAGATCATTGACTCATAGCATGGTTGTTTCTTTTGTTTGTTTTTAACTCAAAATACTTGGGAGCTGTTACATCTCATCTCTGATCATATCTGACCTCACAGACAAACTCACTCTCAAAGGCGGAAACGGTAGTAAATTTGTGTCTTTCTGTTGTGCTTGCCCTGATCAGTGTCAGGTCACGGGGCTTGTGAGGGCACTCCTGTCTTTATGTCAGGTTTACACAGTACTCTTTGTACTTGGGGTACAGCGTTCTCAGGAAGCCTCTGAGCTCTTTCAGGCAGGAAAGCAGGTTATTGAAAACAACTCTGGAAGCTGAATCTGTTCACCGTCGTCTGTTATCATTACCTCGATGCAGCCTCTTTTGAAGGCTTTGTATCTGAGAAGTCTGCCTCCAAAGTCTCAGTGGCAATTAATAATGTCCACACCTAACTAAAAATTCCTACCACTGCTCTTACTGGTAATGTAAGATTCTTCCTGTTTCTTTCATAAATTAGTTGATAACTGTCTTTGCTTCTCTTTTGAGTGAAAGGATTTTAATTACACAATGCACAAAAGCACAAAGCTTCATCTCGCGGGCAGCAGGCAATGGAAGCTCATGATAAAAACACATTAAACCTTCATTGAGGTTGTTTATACATTTCTAATAGTGGCTGTGGTCGTCTCTGATAGCAGGACAATAAATCAAAACCTTAGGATGTTCTTTTCATTAGCCAATAATTTTATAGCCTGTGGTAGTTTTTTAACTATCTATGCATAAAACGGAGTGATATAACTTGTAATTACTGGAAATAACTAGTTTTAATTCCCCCCAGTGGATATTTAGGGTTTTTATTTGATTTGGAATATTCAAGTCAGCTTCAGAATAATGCATTGATAGCCCCGTATTAGTCGGCACAACCCACTGTGCATGCTGGGAACTTCCAATTCTTCTTCTTCCTCAGCCCTTTGCTGGGGGTTACATTACTCCTGTAACTCAGAGTATGAGTATGAGTATGGCTGCCATAGTGGTAGTGTTGATCCCAGATGACAAAAAGAAAAAATGACTGATCTTCTGGGGAAAAGATGGGAAGAAGAAACGAAATGTGAGAAGAAATGAGAGAGAGTTCTCTCTGGGAAAGCAGAAGAGACTGTGCTCTCATCCTGGCTGTACCGCATACCAGGTGTGTGGACTTTGGCTTGTAACCTAATCTCTCCCATTCTCAGTTTCTTCGTATGTAAAATGGGAATTATAATAACTGTCTTATTCAGAGGACCAATGGGACAATGTCTGTGACAGTGCTGTGCTTTACTGATTCAGTAAAAGGTGCTCAGTAGATCAAGACTTCATTTGTTCACTCATCCGCAGTGTGTGCCACAAAGTGGTCTAATTTTTCCTTATCTCTTCCAAGAGAACTGCATGAAAAATCAAGAATGTTAATGATAGCAATAATAATAGAAAGAATGCTGTGACCTCTTTGAAGTCCCAAGATATCGGGGTGCCTGGGCGACTCAGTGGGTTAAAGCCTTTGCCTTCGGCTCAGGTCATGATCTCGGGGTCCTGGGATCGAGCCCCATATCGGGCTCTCTGCTCAGCGGGGAGCCTGCTTCCCCCTCTCTCTCTGCCTGCCTCTCTGCCTACTTGTGATCTCTCTCTGTCTAATAAATAAAATCTTTAAAAAAAAAAAAGCTCTATGAAGTCCCCAGATATCATCCTTTTGCTTTCTAGCAAGAAATCACAAATTAAATTTTGCATTTCAGAATCCTAGTTTGATGTTTTGGGTATGGATGTAACTTAAAATTTGAACCCAATTCCAATCTAACCAATCAATGTTAGAGGAAAAAAAAATGGCAGAAACATACCCAGTTTGAAATGCTAAGTCAAGTTTCCTTGAGTGTCAGAAGGTTTCTGGAAATATTTGCAAAGTCTTGCCATAGAGAAACACTGTGACTCTAAGAGATTGGCAGTCCTAAAATCCTAGGGAATGAGTGACAGCACAAATCTCTTTGTAGGCGACCCTTGGGTAGAACAATTTTTCTCTCTTCCAGCTCTTACAGTCACGATGTCATATCAGGAAATAGGCTTTTGGTCACCTTATTTGATATCAGTTGTTGATGTGTGTAAGGGTGACACATTTTCAATTGTGTATCTCTTTTTTATCCAAACAACTAGTGTTATATAGACCAACAAACTCTAGACATGACATGGTCTGATAGAACTTTCTTATTTCTTCTAATAATATATACAGAATTAATTGTGCTTTGACTCTGCCTTAGGTGTCATTGTCATATTATTACTATTATTATTATTTTCATACTTTGACCTAATTAATAATATATTAATACCATTATTAAAATATAGTATTTTATATAAAAATATATAATAGTAGTTATTAATACATGTATATTGTATATTATGATAATCTTTCTATTTGTTTAGTATTTTCAGGTTCCAGACTTTACATATGTTATTTTATATCCTCAGAACATCCAAGCAAGACAGAAATTGTTGTTCTGAAGTTATAGATAAGGAAAGTGAGTGAGGCTCAGAGAAGTTTAGCAAATTTTTCAGTGCTACATAGCTAGTAATTATCAAAACTAGGATTCAAGTACAGTCTGGCCTGATTCCAAAACCCAAGCAATTTTCACCATATCCTGTTGCATCTTTTTCTTAGAAAGTGGACCACACTCTACTAAAACATGTGTCATATATGGAAAAACACAATCTACCATAGTTCATAACAAAGCTTAAAGAGTGGTTGCTATTTTAGTCTCTGTTTAATGCTATAAACGTGCCAAATAAGTGTCACTTTCATGTGGGCAAATTTTAACTACCTCATGAACTACATTTACAGGAAGATGCCTAATTTACTGTGGGTTGGTTGTGAGAGCTTTTGAGTAAGGTGAATTATTTAGGAGAGTTTATTTTCACAGTTACACAAGAGTGGATTAATAAAATACAAACAAGAATTTCAAGCAAACTCAGAACAAGGTGGATATAGTATATTATGAGGCTAAGAGAGCTGACCTTTGACCTTAATGACCCCCAATTCCTATTTGTAACCCTGATGCAGATATCACTGGCTTTCATTTCACAAGACCAACTTTCTAGTGAATGTGAAGCTTTTTCTTTAAAAAATCCAAATCGAGGGACACCTGCGTGGCTCAGTGGGTTAAAGCCTCTGCCTTCAGCTCAGGTCATGATCTCAGGGTCCTGGGATCGAGCCCCGCATCGGGTTCTCTGCTCAGCAGGGAGCCTGCTTCCCCCTCTCTCTCTGCCTACTGGTAATCTCTCTGTCATAAATAAATAAATAAAATCTTAAAAAAAAAAATCTGAATTGAACCTTATTTACTGCAGGTTTGCTTTCTTCCTGACTTTTTTCCTACCATATTTAGTTTAGGCAAAAAAAAAAAAAAAAAAAAAAATCCTTGATTCCTTTTTCTTATATCCCATACCTAATCCATCCAGAAACCCTTAAGGGGATGTCTCACCTTAAAGATACATTGAGAATATGAACACTTCTTCTATCACTGCAGGTACACCCTGGTCTGAGACACCATCATTTCTTGCCTGGATATCTGTAATAACTTCCTAACTGGTCTCCCTGCCTCACCCTTATCTTCATGGTCTATTCTCAATACAACAGCCAGAATGATCCTTTTAAAACCTTGGTCAGCAAGTCACTCCTCTGCTCTAACCCTCCACTGGCTCCCCATCTCTCTCAGGGCAAGAACTTATACACCCTGCAGGACCTTCTTGCTCTCATTGCCTCTCTGACCTCTTTTTCTACCATATTGCTTACTCCTCCACTTCAGCCTCCTGGCCCCCTTGCTGCTTCTTTAGTAGCCAGGCATATTCCACCCTCAGGCCTTCATATGGATTGCTTCCTCTGCCTGGAATATTTCCCCAAATATTTGCCCACTTACCTCACTTCTTCCAAGTTTTTGCTCAGATGTCACCTTCTCAGTGAGACTAACCTTCCATATTATTTAGTATTGCAACTTGTCTCTTTACCCTGTTTTACTACTTTTTTATATAGCACTTATCAACTTATTTATTATGCCCACTGTCTGACTGAATATGCCCCTGGAATGCCCATCAGAAGAGTAGTGGTGACCTTTGTTTCACTCACTGACCTGCCTCATGGGCCTAGGAAAGGGCTTGGCACATTATGGGTAGTCAATAAATATTTGCATAATGTTGAATAAATAATAGTATGGTACCAGTATAGGGAAAGAAAAATAATGGTTCCACCTTATTTTTTAACATTTGGCAGATATTTTATAAAAATAATGTATGTTTATGCTAGTGGATAATTTCAGAGTAGACAAAGCTGACATTTGGCTAACATCTTAGACTGAAGTAGCCTTGGCATCATTGCCTAGTCTCTGAAACAGATGGCCATTCAAGGGATATAATAATGATGTGGCTCTTTCTAGGATGTAGAAGACTGGCCTGGGTCTGCACCAGGAGGGTCTCATGCTCTCTGGGGATTAAATGACGTTCGAGAGAGACAGTGACCTTTATGTTTGCCCCCAGTTAACTTTTCATTGCCTATGGTAGCTGCTGCTCTTCAAAGCAACAGCAGCATGAAAGGACCGATATCAGTATCAGCAGATGTTATAGATGTTCCTTAACAAAGAAATAGTCATAGAGGCATACAAAAAAGTAAGGAGATTCAACAAAAAATTTAGCCACAGATCTATCCTGAAAGATTGTCAACAAAAACAGTAATAAGAGGGTCAGTTTCTGTAGCTAACTAGTTATAAAAGATAAAAGCAAAGAGCAACAATAAACCCTAGTATAGACTTTATATTATAGCTCCTATAGTCAGATATGTTTTTATCTTTTCATTTTATGAAGTTGAGCAATGATTTTAACCAAGTTGATCCAATATTCATAAATTTTTGCTCATATATCTTATACTTTACTTCCAGAAGAGACTAAAAAAAGAATAACAAAAATGAGGAGCAGATTACTTTCAAAGGTCCAAGTAATTAAACTCTTAAAAAAAGAATGAAAACAATACCAGAGGATAGATGTAGAAATATACTTTTTTTAAATTTTTTAAAAGATTTTATTCATTTATTTGAGAGAGAGAGAGAGCATGAGAGGGGAGAAGGTCAGAGGGAGAAACAGACTCCCTAGACTCCCCACAGAGCTGGGAGCCCAACGCAGCATTCAATCCCGGGATTCTGGGATCATAACCTGAGCCGAAGGCAGTTGCTCAACCAACTGAACCAACCAGGTGCCCCGAAATATACTTTTTAAAATGATATTTAAGCCATTTAGTATGACATCTAGGTATCACATAGGATATGCTAGATTATGCTGAAATAACAAATAATCTCAAAGTTTCCATGATAAAATACAATATAAATTTATTTCTTGCTCATTTTATACATCCAGTATGGTTTGAGAGTTGCCTTTGCCCCAAACTGATCAGTTTTACATCCAAGCTGACAGGATCCACCATCTTCTAGACCTTATCCATAGCTTTCTTGGTTAATACAGCTCAAGAAAAAGAGCTGGAGGGTTGACCTCTAACAATTAAATGCTTTAGCCTGAAAGTGACTCATATTAGTTGTAGTCACCTCTTCTCTGGGGGACAGAATAAGTTGTACAGCCACACCTACCTCCAAAGGAATAGGGAATTATACTCTTCTGTATATCACAAATAGAGAAGAACTAGATATAAGTGAATATACTTAAGAATATCACAACTTAGATCTAAGCCACTTGGCAGTGAAGGCCAAAAAAAGGAGTGTTTTAAATAGCTCTCCTTGCCTAATAAAAGATCACACCAGTACATTAAGAGAAAAGCTTTTACGCACATCACTCCTAACTGGGTTGGATTTTGTCCCTTTTACCAAAAAATATGCTGTCTTACTTAGGGGCATTTCTTACATGGATCTGACGAATGAACATGCCAAGAGATTAATTTATAATTTTGTGAAGTCAGTTTTATAGAGAAGACAGATGATCCAGATATAGGGAATTCTGAAAACTGTTTCAAAGCGTAACCAAGTAGAGCAAATCTAGAGTAATGAGTCTCTGGAATATCCTTCACAATCTCTAAAGTATTATTTATGTGCTTGGGATTTTCTGATGTATAGTTTTCTGATCTCTGCAGTTCACCATCATTAGAGTAAGCAGGGCTTATCTAAGTAATACCAAGTTATATGAATATAGATTTTATTTTATTTTTTTAAAGATTTTATTTATTTAAGAGAGAGATAGTGCAAGTATGAGCAGGGAACATAGAGAAGCAGAGGGAGAAACACAATGACGATGTGGAGCTCGATCCCAGGACCCTGAGATCATGACCTGAACCTAAGGCCTGGTGGTGGGTATTAAGGAGGGCACATACTGCATGGAGCACTGGGTGTGGTGCATGAACAATAAATCTTATAACACTGAAAAACTAAACATTTTTTGGGGGAAAAAAAAGGCAGATACTTAACCAACTTAGCCACCCAGGTGCCCCATGAATATAGCTTTTAAAGGGAATGTACAAGAAAGTCAATTATCCCAATACTTGCCATTTTTCCTATAAAAGATCCATTCCTAAAAAAGAAGAGCTATTACAGTAATATAAGAAATAACTGCATTAATGGCAAAATACTAGAATCATTTCCACTAACATTAAAGTAAAGAACATGATAAGAATGTCTGGCATTACTTCCATTACTCAGTGATGTTTTGAGAATCCCAGTTAATGGAATAAGAAAGCAAAAGAAATATGGTATAAATATTTGAAAGAAGGAGACCAAACTATCAGTATTTGGAAATGTGATGATCCTCTACACTATTGCTTGTGTTCCTTGTGGATTCAATGTGGAATACAAGGAATAGCATAGAGGATATTAGGAGAAGGAAGGGGAAAATGAAGCAGGGGAAATCGAAGGGGAGACCAACCATGAGAGACTATGGACTCCAGGAAACAAACTGAGGGTTTTAGAGGGGAGGGGTGTGGGGGGATGGGTTAGACAGGTAGTGGGTATTAAGGAGGGCACATATTGCATGGAGCACTAGGTGTTATACGCAAACAATAAATCATGGAACACTACATCAAAAACTAATGATGTACTGTATGGTGACTAACATAATTTAAAAAAAGTGATGATCCTTTACCTGGAATATTTAAGAGAATCAATTGAAAAACTTGTAGAATTAGAAAACCAACAATGAGGTAAACATTTAAAAATGTAAATTTCTGGGGTGCCTGTGTGGTTCAATTGTTAAACATCTGCCTTCCGCTCAGATCATGATCCCGGGGTCCTAGAATGAAGCCCCGCATTGCACTCTCCCTGCTTGTGTTTGCTCTCTCACTGTGTCTCTCTCTGTCAAATAAATAAATAAAATCTTAAAACAAAAACGTAAATTTCTTTGCTATATACCAGCAATAATAATTATAAAATGTAAGAGTAAAATATTTCATTCATAAAAGGATCAGAAACTAAAAATGCCAAGGAGTAAACTTGACAAGAAGTACATAAAACCTAAGTGATAGGACCACAAGACTTTACTGAGAGACATAAAATAATACCCAAATAAATAAAGTGGTTGGGCTTCTGGATAAAAGGCTCAATAACTTAAAATTTTCCATTTTTTTCAAGTATATTTATAAAAATGTAAACCCACTCTGAATCCCTACAGGCTTTTTGTGGAACTGGACAAGGTGATTTTAAAATTCAGTGGGAAGATTATATGTGAAGACAGAATTAAGTAAATTGTGAAAAAGAGGAACATTAAGGGGGATTTGCCTTTCCAAATAATAGAACTTCTATAAAGCTATGGTTATTAAAGTAGTTTCAAAAAGTAAGCAGTGAATCAGTGTTACAGAATACAGGCTTCAAAGGTAGATTCATGTAAAGCCTGAATAATGTATAGAATTGTTGAATCACTATGTTGTTCACCTGAAACTGATATAACAATGTATGTTAGCTAGACTGGAATTAAAATTTAAAAAATTTGAAAAAAACAGATATACTATTTGATAAATTATCTTGATATAATTAGTTTATCCATCTGAAGACAAACATGTAAATTTACATCCTTTCCTCATACCATATATGAAATACGTTCCAGAGGGACTAAAGGTCTAAATATATAAGAATTTATAAAAGAATTAGAAAAATATTTTTATAAATTCAGTTGGGAAATAGCCATTCGTAGGAAATCATGAATTTCCTATGAGAAATGTTCCTAAGAAGGAACATTTTACACATGCACACACACGTATAAATACGTATATATACATACATATATATTTTATATACACACACACTCACTTAGGTCAAATATCTTATTGTTTTCCTTTCAGAGTGAAACTTTAAAATAAATATATTAAGTGTTAGCAGAGTTTGAGGATGTGGTCATCCTCACATTTTATTAGGAATAAAATTGGCAAAGTACTTTTGGAAGGCAATTTGGCTCTTTGGTTACTTCTTAAAATGATCATACCTTTTGACCTAGTTATTGTACTAATGGGAAATTCTCCTGCATAAATGCTAGCAAATGTGTTTTAAAATATATGCATAAGGATAATCAGTAAAATGTTTCTCACAAGAAAAAAAGTTGGAACAATATAAATGTTGCATTACTCTAACAAAAAAGTGATGCAAAAGTGAAAAATATGATGACTTTCTTGCCTTAAATTGTTTGGTTGAGGTGCCTAGGTGACTCAGTCAGTTAAGCATCTGACTCTTGATTTCAGCTCAAGTCATAATCTCAGGATTGTGAGATTAAGCCCCACAATGGGCTCTGCGCCAGGCATGGATCCTGCTTAAGATAGGATTCTCTTTCTCCCTCTCCTTCCTCCCCCCCCTCAAAAAATTGTTTGGAAAAATTGTTCAAGAGTGGGAAATGGACAGAAGAGATTACTAGGTATTCTTTCAATAGAGTGTAAATATTATCTAGTGGACTATCCATGGATTATATGATTCTATGTGTGAACCTTATATTTCTATTGACTAGACTATTTTTGTAACTCTGAAAAGAAAGAAGTTGTAGAAATTGAACATTAATACAAATGATTCTTGTCCATAAGAATGCAAATGAACTATGCCTCATAAAAATGTAATTGATTTCTACCCCATAGAAAAAGCCTCAAACATTACATGTTATGGCCTCAAGGAATAGTAACCAGTTTTGCATTTATTAACACATTCAGGGGTGCCTGAGTGGTTCAGTGGGTTAAAGCCTCTGCCTTTGGCTCAGGTCATGATCTCAGAGTCCAGGGAGCCCCGCATCGGGCCCTCTGCTCAGCAGGGAGCCTGCTTCCCCTTCTCTCTCTGTCTGTCTCTCTGCCTACTTGTGATCTCCCCCCCCCCTCTCTCTCTCTCTGTCAAATAAATAAATAAATAAATAAATAAATAAATAAATAAATAAAATCTTTAAAAACAAAAACACATTCATTTCACCATTTCTGATTACCTATATATATGTTTGTTCTTTAAGTTCTCGTTTGGTCTTTACATGCTCTGGATTCCCTTATTTATGAGATGGAAATGACCTTTTTTTTTTAATCTGGATTTGTGCGGAAATGACCTTTGATATGTGGTCATTTTATATTTCATAAGAATCAGGATTGTACTTTCTGAAATTATACATCAGCATAGTATTGGAGTAGTTGCTTTTTATGAGACAAGAAGTTCTTTATTTCATGATCTTTGCTGTGGCTTTAACCATCTGTTTTTATTCAAAATCAAAGTAAATTTTACTATGCTGTGGACAAGAATAAGATGTATTTGGTGATACCGTTTCACTCTATGTTGAGACAAGGATGAGGCTTATCTGTAGTGCCCAAGAACCAGGTAAGCCAGAAAACACTTCCTGGAGTTTCTGTATTCTCTTACCCCAAGGACCTTCAAAAGAGACTTTATGTGAAATTTATGCTAAAGGAGAAGGGAATCTTAGACACCAAAAAATTGAGGCATTGGAGTGAAGTCATTAAAAAAACCTGGCTTCCTTGATAATTAAAATATTAGGAATGGCCCTTGAAATTTTAAAAAAATATATTTTACCCTTAATCTTTTTTTTTCCTTTGCCAAAGTAAAATGCATAATGGTTACTTTCAGCAAAATAGAGCTGTGTCCTGTTCTAATCCATTTTGCCACATGTAGACTGCCAACACTGGTATTTGTTGAGGCAGATGTGAAGACACAACAGCATAAACTTTGTCGTGCAGCCAACTCATTCTTCTTGTAACGTATGCAGTGCCTCAGGGAGGAGAAAAAAATCAAGGTGGTTAGAGAAGAAAAAAAGTGAAACAGAAGAGAGAACTCAATCTGTATAGCTCTGTGAAGTACCACTTGCTTCTTCCCCCATACAATCAGTTAATCACCTTATAAAATGCCAAAATCATCAGAGCCTGAGCTGAAACAGTGAATTCAATTTTTTCTCTCTTTTAAATGTCTCCTTTTTGGTTATACAGTATTTTATGAAAAATTGATGTCTTGCTAGTCAACATGATGAATGTTGGGACATGCAGGGAATAGTTTAAAGAGTTTGTTTTAACAGTTATGCATTTAAATTGTCCTATTATAGTGGACATGTTTCCTCTGCCAACAAAAAATCAGTTCTTAAAGGTCCAGTTCTCCTAGAATTTTTTGCTGCTTTCAATCATTTTGATAGCAATCCTGATGAATTCATGAATTAAAATTATTTCATCCAAATGTTAGATTTCAAGGTGGCAGGTCTGAGCCTCTTTTTCTTTATTGCAGGGCTTTAATACATAATACTGGGGACATTTACAGTTTAAAAATATGATATATTCTCTAAGGAAACCCCTTAGATATCTAAGCTCAGTGGAGCATTTATCTGAAAGCAATTAAGCTGTACAGTGTGCATCTGTAGAAAAGCCACTTCTGCAACTTGATATACTTTTAAGTCCAATTCTTAGGTACAGGTTCTAGCCTCTGATCTTGCTCCCTGTAGATACATGATAAATATTCATTAAACAAATGAGCACATAGAAAACATCATCCATTATGCTATTCTATCAGCGGGAAAACAAAGATAAATTGTCTTTTGCTATCCCCTTTTCTATTGCCCCAGAATCATGGATTTATAGAATAACATAGCTAGACTTTTTGCACCATTAAAACCAATTTCTACATTTTACAGATGGAGTAACTGAGGCCTAGAATTTTGAAGTGCTTGTACACAGCTACATAAGTTGATGGCATGACAGCCAGGTGGAAAATCCAGTCCTTCAAAATGTAAATGCGATAGTTCTCTCATTGTGCCAGCTTCCCTAGTATTAGTCCTGTAATACTAGTAAAAGGTAAACCAAGACTGGTAACCTGGCTAGGCCTTTTGGCTTTTCCTCTTCTTGAGGAATAGAGAGATCCAAAAAACCGTTCATTGTTTTGTGTATTTGTTTTGTATTGTTTCTTTAAGTACCCATACTTTTGGAAGCACCCCAGAGCTGGTATATTTCTCCTTGGCTGCCTGTCATAAGCTGTTACCTATTTCAGTTCATAGCAGGCAGTGTCATTTCTGAGCCCTCAACGAAGCAGGATTATGGCAACGTGATCGCATCAGTGTCTGAAGTACTATTCTAATAAAGACAGGTAAACATGACTCAAATTTAAGACAATGTCCTCGCCAGATCTGTTCTCAAGGTGTTCTGTGTTTGCAACAAGTTTCCAAAGGCTTGGAGAGCTGTGATGAAGGTTCTGGTAGTTCAGCACAGAGGAGTTTTAAGTTGAAGAATGACACGTCTAGTTGGATCCTTTAAAAAAGTAACTTTGGAAGAGTAACTGTGGCAGTAGAGTTGTAGCATGAATGCAAGACTAGATGTGGAGAGAACAATTAAAAGGCAGCAGCTATGATCCTGGTGGTCTGTGTATGTGACCCAACCTCAGAGGTAGTGAAATGCAGAGACATGAAAGGATTTGGGAGGTATTTTGCGAGGATAGTCAGGACTTGATAATTAATTGACTTTGGTGAAAGGAGAGTGAGGGTTTCAGAGATTCAAAGATGACTCCCAAGTTTCTGGTTTGGTTGACTGGAGAAGGTGCCGGTGCAGAGTAATACGGTGAGTTTTTGTTTATGTTGAGTTTGAGTATTTTAGGGCATCCCGATGGAAATGTCTTCTAAATGGTTAGATCCACTATCTATGGTTTTGACATGTAGAGGATTATCCAGACAAGCAAGGACAATATGATCAGGCTACAGCAGAGCTTAGAGGACGTGTTCCCACCCTAACCTTATATTCCAGTGCCTACCCTTACCCTTACCCTTACCCTCTACTCCACTCCAGCCACACTGGCTTCATTTCTGTGGCCCCAGCACACAAGCACACGTTAGTCTAAAGATCTTTGCAGTGGCTGTTCTCTCTGCCTGAAATTTTTTCCCCAAATCTGCATGTCCAACTCCTTTAAGGCTTTGCTCATATTTTTCCTTCTCAATGAGACCTTACCAAGACCACACTATTTAAAATTGTGGTCCCTGGGCACCTGGGTGGCTCAGTTGGTTAAGCATCTGACTCTTAGTTTCAGCTCAGGTTATGGTCTTAGGGTTGTGAGATGGAGCCCCATGTCAGGCTCTGTACTGGACATGGAGCCTGCTTAAAATTATCTTCTCCCTCTCCCTCTACTCTTCCTCCCTCCCTCTCAGAAAAAAAAAATAGCCTTTAAAAACTGCTAATAAGAAGCCCTTAATTCCTTATTAAACTTAAATCTATGAGATTCATGTCATTTATCCATACAATAAAATGAAACAACATGTCTGATCCAGTTCTCAGGTCATTATTTGGACCCTTGTGGCTTGGCATTGGGTCACACAGATAATATGCTCTCATTTTACCTTGTAACAGCAATTAGAATTAAGCCCTGTGTTCATTACACCTAAAAGTCACTTTGTAAAGCTCCAGTTACTGAACCAGACACCATTCATTAGGCATGAAGATCAAGACCACGTAAACTTTTTATTTTAAGGAAAATGCAGTGTAGTCATAGAACAAAGTCCAGAGTTGAAATGAAAGAGAAGAGGATAATCAGGGCAAGAAATGAAACCACTTATCACTTAATACAACTATCAATATATTATTATCATTATTATTATTATTGGATAATTATCAAGTGTTTATTATGTGCCTGTGATTGTGTTAAATGCTTTGAATATATTATTTAAATCTCATAGTTACTGTTACCAATCTCCTGATTATAGCCAAGAAACTGAGGTATAGAAAGAATAAGCAACTTCTTTTAAAGTCACTTAGCTAGTGAGCGATGCAGTCAGATTTTGAACCCAAAGTCCATGCTCTTAAACACTAACCAATCCACGACTCTATTCTAAGTTTAATGTCCTATCAGCTAATGTCCTTTGAGAGATCAGACTACATCTTTTTTTTTTCAGACTACATCTCTTAACAAAAGAGTTATCACTCAAACTAAAATACTTTTAACAGTAAAAGGATTCAGTCTTTTTTTGTTGGGCATTTATCAGGACTGTCCCAGGGAAACAGGGACATATAGTCAGACTATTAAATATATTTCCACTCTATATCCTGACATGATACTTATATAGCAAGAATTCACATACCAGTTTGTAACTGCAGTTGAGAGTACATGCTTAATGGTATACCACAAACACCTGCAGGGTAACCATTATGAGATCTACACACACACACACACACACACACACACACACAGACCTCTAGTGCACTTGGAGAAAGTCTGTTTTCTTGGTTTGAAGGGGATCAGTCAATTCTATGGGTCCAAAATAGTGCTTTGGGACTTTGTGGAGCAAAGTTGCACTACAAAATTTCATAGAGGCAAGAAACTATTTAGATGAAAGGTTGGAACCTGGTTAAAAAGCCTGCTCCCAATACCCCTGGTCCAGCAGAAAAGCAGTTCTGCTAAACAGGAGACAGGCATAGCTGCAGCATCTGGTTAGGTCCAGGCTGGACTGACTAAGATGTCAGAGCAGCACCAGAGGCAGGAAAGGTAGAGGCATAGAGATTGGGGTTGGTGGGGAGGTGGGAGAGACAGAAAAAAATAAGGCTGCAGGGCTAAGCTGGAGTATCCTTGGTGTTAGTTATACAGATTCCTTTCAGACATTGACCTTTTTATGGGAATTAATTATTTGTATGAACTAAAAAGGAACTTTTAAAACTTTTCTACACAGATATACTTTTAAACCATCACAAAAGCATACTTACTTCTGGCAGCTTAAGATTACTATATTCATTCAACAAGTATTTTTTGAGAGCCCATGAAGTGTCCCAGAAAGTCTTCTAGGAGCTGGGGGTAGAGTGGTGAACAGGACACATTCCCTGACCACATTCTTGAGTGTATCTAAGTGCTTTTATGGAAAATGGCCCTTAAAAAAAAGGTATTTATATAAACAATAATTTCCAAGTCATGAAAATTATTTTCCCTCTCCTCAGTTCCCTCAAGTGCAAAATGAGGGCACTGACCTGGATACCTCCCCAGGCCTCTTCTAGCTCTAAAATCCTATGACCTCATTGTCATTTTCATCAGGTTGGTGTGAAGGGCAATGCCTCTCTTTATTTAACTTTTCCCTTATTAATATTAAAAATATGAATCCATCTCAAAGCAACACATTTGATGTTTTTCCATATGCTGAACACAAATGAAAAGGTTAAACACATAAATCAACTGAGGAGCTAATCAGGAGGTGGTAATGCATCCAACATGTAACAGACTTTTCCACTGCCTGCTCCCCCACAAAAGTCTTACTCTGCATTTTGTGGGCCTTATGTAAACCAGTACCCCAGAGAAACCATTCAGTGGAATCATGACACAGTTAAGGGAGAAATTTTATTTTCCTTCTTATTATTCTTGAATCTGAAATGGAGAAATAAACTTCAAAGGTGGTGACCCTTTTCCAGAATAAGAAGAAAATGTCACCATTTCAAGGTCAGGACTGGTAGCAATTAGCAGGCTAATGTAGGGAAGGGAGCAAGAAAATGAACATTAATGTTACCGTTCTACATGTCTGCACTATGAAGTGACCTACATATATGACCTCTAAGGCTAACAAGGAGTCTATCTGGTAAGCATTATTACTTTGCATTTTATGATGAGAATACTAGGGATGAGAAAGGGCAAGTGAATTATTCATGATTAAGTAGCTAAGAAGGGATCAGAGTTGAGATGCCATTTGAGTCTAGAATCCTACCCTTTCTACATATTTATCTTTCTGGGCTATCCACACATGTTTAAGGCAGCTTAAATACTAAAAATATAATTATATATTCGTAATTTTAAATTTTGTTTCTTCACATTTAGCCTTATAGTATTATTATATTAAAAATAACATAGAAGTGACCCCAATTAAAGAGAATTTCTTTAAAGTCTTTCTCAGATAATTTTGGCTTCTGTGTTGTTGTCATTGGCATCTAGATTGTCTTCTCCTATGTGAGTTATAATTTTTCTGGGTTTGTGTGTGTGTGTGTTCAGTAATTTTTGGTTATGTTCTAGACATTTTGAACATTATGTTTTGAGACTTTATTTATTTATTTATTTATTTATTTATTTATTTATTAGCATATGATGTATTATTTGCCCCAGGGTACATGTCTGTGAATCATCAGGCTTACACATTTCACAGCACTTACCATAGCACATACCCTCCCCAATGTCCACAACCCAGCCACCCTATCTCTAGGGTGGCTCCCAGCCACCCTTAGTTCGTTTCGTGAGTTTAGGAGTCTCTTATGGTTTGTCTCCCTCCCATCCCCTCCTGTTTCATTTCTCTCCCCCACCCCCCCCACAGAACCCCGCCTGCCTCTCAAATTCCTCATATCAGAGAGACCATGTGATAATTGTCTTTCTCTGACTGACTTATTTCGCTCGGCATAATACCCTCCAATTCCATCCATGTCGTTGCAAATGGCCAGATTTCGTTTCTCTTGATAGTATTATATATAATACTATCCATTAGTATTCCATTGTATATATATATACCACATCTTCTTTATCCATTCATCTGTTGATGGACATCTAGGTTCTTTCCATAGTTTGGATATTGTGGACACTGCTGCTATGAACATTCGGGTGCACATGCCCCTTCAGATCAGGACATTTGTATCTTTAGGGTAAATACCCAGTAGTGCGATTGCTGGGTCGTAGGGTAACTCTATTTTCAACTTTTTGAGGAACCTCCATACTGTTTTCCAGAGTGGCTGTACCAGCTTGCATTCCCACCAACAGTATAGGAGGGTTCCCCTTTCTCTGCATTCTCGCCAACATCTATCGTTTCCTGACTTGCTAATTTTTGCCATTCTGACTGGTGTGAGGTGGTATTTAAATCCTATGGAGAATGTTGCTATTTTCATATTAGCAGTTAACTGACCAGTTGGGTTCAGGCCACAAGCTGCCACCAGCCCTCTGAGCATTATGATTTCAGTGTCAGTTGGGTTTTTTCCAGCCCTCATACCTGTGTGCCACCCAGCTGTAAAGATATAAGTAAATGCACAACACAGTGCCCAGTATATGTAGATGCTCAGATATTGCTACCTGTTCTCCTTGAATTGTCATACCTATGTCTACAGTATTTAGTTAAATCATATGAATGAGAATTGATTTGTTTTAGATCAGACAAAGTTCTAGGCCACTTGATTTGGCATGAGCATTGCGAAGAAAAATGAACAGAATCTGTTGATTCAGAGACCAAACTTGAATACCAGTTTGGGCATTTAAAAGCATCATGACTTTGAGTGAGTTACTCCAACTCTCTGAGTTTCTGTAAATAGTATATTAGAGAATATTTTTGAGGAGTAAATAAAAGTATGTAAATTAAATATTGAAATTAAAATATATAAAGGCCCCTACTACAGTACCTGGCACATAGTAAGTGCCAAATAAATATTTTTATTAGTAATTTAAGAAAACATACTTTGATTATAAAGTTATTAAAAAAAGAACAACAGTGATATTTTCAATACATATGACAAAGGTCTACTTTTGTTTTGCTTTGCTTTGCAGGTATATTCTCATAAGTGCAGGATACTGATGGGGTTGTAATAGGCTAAAACTGTTCCAGTGGCAAACAGTCAAACTGATGGCCTTTTAGATTTCATGTAATCCAGCCCCTCCTATCTCTCTGACCTCATTTCCTACCACTGCTCCCTTCATTTACTATTTTTGGAACCCCAACTTCTTAACCCAGTTAAGTTTGCATCAACCTTTCCCTCTTTCCTAAAATCTTCACATGGCCAATATGATCTCATTATTTGGGTCTCAGAGCAAATGTGATCTCTTCAGAGAGACCTCCTCTGACCACCCCATCCCAGATTATGGCCCTACATCCATGCATTACTGTCCCTCCTATTATCCTGACTAATTTTATTCATAGCACTTATCACTATCTGAAATTATTCCAGTTATCTATTTATTTAGTTATTGTCTGTTTTTACCCAGGAAAATGTTAGCTCTGTGAGGCAGGCATCTTTTTATTTCTACTGTGGTATCCCTAGGGCCTGCAACAGTGTCTAACACATAATAACCTTTTAAATACTTATTGAATGAATGAATAAGCAAAGTTTCATTTTGTTACCTGTAACTTCTTGAATTGTTCTACTCTACTAGAAGAAAATCCATAAATATTATTTGTTCATTTAATGGGACTTTTTTCAATTTCTGGTCCCCAAATATTTGATAAGTCATCAACATACCCGAATAAATTTTAGATTTGGATTGATTTCCGCATTTAAAATCTTGATTTAATATGTTTATTGTAGAAAAGTCCAATGAAAATAGGAACCCATTAATTGTACAACTTCTTGGCATCCAACAAATGCATATGGTGTGGCTACATAGGGCTCCTGAGCAAGGCTTTAAATTATATAGCAATCACAGAATACTAATAACACACCTGAGGTTTCATCAGACAAAATGATCTATTCACTTATGATTAGTGCTATTGGTCCTTCTAGGGAGAGCAGTCTTTAGCTTTGCATAGGTCCGTTGTGGGTTTCTGACAGAAACATGCAGCCAAACACAGTCATATTTAAGATATAAATTCTGTGATGATTCTAGCCAACTTCAATTTATGATGTGGCTGAAAATGAACAGAGGTTGGATATTGGATTTCAGGCCAAAAGAGCTTCCCCAGCAGTGGCTATTACATGTGTCATATTTCAATCCCTTTAGTCCACTTCATTTGGCAGGATTTGTTCAAGACAAATCTGGAGGTCATTTATCCTGCTCACTAATGAGCATTCCCTCCAGCAGAGTAGCTCTTTCCAAGCTGGGCCCAAGTCATTAGCAGAAGGATCTGGAGGACCATTCAAATCTTGGGAGACTGGTCTGACAGAAAGAATTTGGGGTTCAAAGTCACCCAGTTGTGAAGAATCACTGTGACTCTTATAAGCTTAGATACCTCAGTGAAATAGACATTTTAAAAATTTTGAAAATTAATTTTTATGATAAGCTTATAAATTGTATAGTCTTGGAAGATAAGAAATGGAATTTAAAAATCTATCCCACCAACCTCCACGAGCCTACATTCCCCAAAGATAGTCACTAATATAAATTTTCTTGGCATCCTTCTAAAAATGTTCTAGGTAAATATATACCTATCTATGTTAATGCTTAGATAAATACATAGTTGGATAGTAATGGGATCAATCAATGAATATGATTCAAGTTATATAGTGTGGTAGATTGCAGTGATGGCCCCAGTTCTCCACTCCTTCTGTAACTGTGCTCTCCTGTCATGGGTAGTTTACCTGCCCCATGTCCTGATACTAGACTCATCTATGTCATTTGCTTTGGCTACTGGCCAATGAAGAACACATGGAGCAGAGTTGAGTTTTCCCAGACTCCCTGTCCTAATCCAACTTAGACCAGCCAACAGCCTGGCAACCACTAGATAAGTGAGCAGGCCAAACCAAAATCAGTAAAGACTTTTGACTACCTCTTCTCTCCCCACCTGACACCAGATGCTTGGGGAATGAACACTTGTTATGTGGCCACTGAATTTGGTGATTATTAGTTAAGGAATGTTATTATGATGGTAGGTAACTGATCTGTATGTCTTGTAGCTCTTTCCATAATGACACAAAGGGACTTACCTCCTTTAACTACTGAAAAATATTCCATTGTATGTAAGTATTCTAATTTATTCAATTCATTCTCTACAGATAGGCATTTATATCGTTCCAGGTTTTCACTAGTCAAACAACACTACACAGAACATATGCAGACAGATATCTTGTATACTTGACACATTGATCCAAAGAATAAACTCCTAGAGGTAGAATTACTAGGCTAAACGACAAGTGCACTTTAAATTTTGCTGATGCTTATCATAAAACCTCATTTCTAATGTATCTGTGCCAGTTCTATGTTTTATTTTAAAGATGAGAATGCCTTTCAGCCTCTTCTAGAGTAATACATCTTTTTGAAAGAATATTATAGGAATATGATATTTATTAACTTATAAATTTTATTAACCCTGGCTTGTAATGTTTTTGCCTTCAAATTATACAAAATATTGACTATTGCCATCATTATTTATGTTTTGATAGATAGAGCTTTTCTTCTTTTCTTTTCCTTCCTTTCTTTCTCCTTTCTTTCTTTCTTTCTTTCGTTCTTTCGTTCTTTCTTTCGTTCTTTCTCAATTTTAAATGCAAGAAATTATGTTCTCAGTGTCAGACTTCATTTGCTCAGCATGTCTGGCCTGGAAAATTTCCATGAAGGACCAGGAGCCCATGAAGGCTTCAGTTCTAAGATGTAATGGTAGCATAAAGGCTTAGGGGAAGTTGATAGTAGGGCTCAGTGGCCACCAACATTGCATCTCTCTTCATAAGAGTCACATCTCTTTGGTGTTAGATAATGGAAAGAAAAAGGGTTTTAGAGTTCACCCAAATTTAGTTTGTATTAGGGTTTTGTCCTTTATGTACTGTGTGTGTTTAAGCATGTTATATAAATCTGTAGGCCTCTGGGATGCCTGCCTGGCTCAGTTGGTTAACCTTCTGCCTTCGGCTCAGGTCATGATCCTAGAGTCCTGGGATCAAGCCCCTCATTGGGTTCCCTGCTCAAGGGAGAACATGCTTCTCCCTCTGCCTCTCCCGCCCCCCACAATCTGCTCGTGCTCTCTTTCCTTTGCTCTCTTGCTATTACTCTATCTCAAATAAATAAATAAAATAGTTTTAAAAATAAATAAATCTGTGGGCCTTAGTTTTCTCACCAAAGAAACTTCATCAAGAAGGTGATGAAATATATATTCAACGATTTGTGAAATCTAGTCCTTGTATGTATCGCTGCCTGGGGACAAACAAAAACATGAGGTAACCACTGGAGCAATTTGTACCGTGGGGATGAGGAAGCCTATTGAAATGGAGAGAACACCACAAACCTGATTAGAAAGGCTCAACATGCCTCTTAGTGGCTAAGTGATCTTGAGTGTAGTTAGTTCATTTCCCCATACTTTTATCCTCTGTGGTAAATGGAAACATGGAATCTGAGTTGCAGGGCTGATCTGAAGAGTAGAGGTACTGTGTGTTAAAGCACCTACTATAGGACCTGGCGCACAGTAGACACTTAATAGTGGTACTTAGTACTTTTATTTGTGTGAATTTCATGACCATAAATGAATGGTTGTTACTTACCCTCACTCTTTTCTCCTAAAGTATTTTATATAATTTAAGGAACATATTCTCCACATTTTCATATCTGAAAATGCTCTGTGACTTAATATCAATGATATTTTGTAAATGCTGTCAGCCAGGCTGTAGTCACAGTGTAATTATCATTGTCTGTGCATGGGAAACTTGGTGACATGAATGAACAGCTAGAACCTCTCAATGACTCAGTTCACAGACCATTTAAGGACCATTTGAAGAACGATTAGGATTCCCACTCATCATCTGAAAACTGGTTATTTCCACTAGTGCCATTTTCATTACCATCAGTTATAGCTAACATTGATTAAGCACCTAACAGGTTAAGGAATCAGAGCTAAGACTCAGAAATGCAAAGTCCTGAGGGTCTTACAGTATCACCAGGGAAATAGGGAACAGACATAAAACATAATTAACTGTACAAAGCAGTCTGTGGCTGTTGCCAAGAAAGAGGCAAAAAAAAAAAAAAAAATTGTGGCTGGGAGGGTGAGGGTCCAGACAGTCTCACAAAAAGGAAAATCACCATGACACTTTAAAATGAGGATAGGACTTAAGGAAGAAGGGGGAATCTTTCTGGCATGGGGATAGCTGGAACAAAGGATCAGTGTAAAAACATGAAGGGGTATGGAAAAATATTAATGGCGTCAAGTTCTGGATAAAGAAGTAGCGTGGCAAAGAAAGATGAGAGAGTTAGGTACAGGCTAGATTCTGACCTTAAAATTGCACAGTTTGTCCCTCCCTATTTTAATTCATAAATTAATGATGTGAATGCTTGTGGATGATTGCCATTTAGGCTATTGAGAATAGGAGGGAAATTTCTTCTTCATGGATGATTTGATCTGATTATTCAGAACTAGAAGAGGTCTCAGAAGACAGTTTGTCCTGCTATCTATTACTGGAAACAATGGCATAATTATCAACCACTCAAAAATGGAGATCATTATTTTTGGCTGATGTCCTTTAAATGTAATTGGTTCAATTTGATAACCCCAAGAAACAAGTTGATTCATTTGGTTACTGAGGAGCTTTATAGAGACATTTCTGTGGCCATGGTGGGCAATTGGTAACACCTGCTTTGAAGATCACCCAAGGCCGTATCGCCCTGACCATATGGTGTACAACTTTTAAGTATAAGCAATTATTTGTTTATGCAGTAGATCCAAACCATTTCTTAAGACAAGCCTGCTTGATGCTGAACAAGGGAATGCATCGATCTTCGAGTCTTAACTTTATTAAGGTCCTCCAATGTCCATCAAGGACAAGCCTCACCTTTTCAGTGAGGCCTGAGATCTGGACCAATCTATTGAATATTGCAACCTGTCCCCTTCTTACAGTGACCCTACATTCTAGACTTCTGTCCCTGATTTTTTTCTCCTATAGAATTTGTCACCTTCTAACATGCTATGTACTTGTTTGCTGAATTTATTGTTCATTTTTTGTCTTACTTGGTGGAACGTATGCTTCAAGAGGGCACAAATTTTAGTCTGCTCTGTTGGTTACCATATCACGGTGGTCTAGAACTATGCCTGAAGTCTGAGAACGTCAACTATTTGAAGAACTATTACTTGGATGAGTGATATCAGTAACACGAATCCTTGGGTATTGCATTCTATCACACACTCCTGGGATCAGTTTCTCATCTGATTCTGTGGCTTCATTATTTCTTTATTCTCTGAATCTATGACTTTATACTACAAAAAAGGAGAACCATTAGAGTTCAATTATTTTTAAAATACTGGTTGACATAAAAGACTCTTAATCTCAGGAAACAAACTGAGGGTTGCTGGGGGTTGTGGGGGAGGGATAGGGTAGCTGGACTATGGACATTGGGGAGGATATGTGTTGTGGTGAGGGCTAGGAATTGTGTAAGACTGATGATTCATATACCTGTACCCCTGAAAGAAATAATACATTATATGTTAATAAAAAAATATTGGTTGAGATGTGACATATGCATAGCAATGTGTCATTGGATGTGTCTAATGATACCAGCTTAGGTCTTTTTGATTTAGAAGAAGTGATAGAAAAGAACATGAACATACTCTTACATCTTTTAGTTACAAAAATTGACTGTGTATATTGCTTTTAACCACTGGAGTTCAGATTGAGATTGTACATAGTTGCAAGAATACCAAATTAGATGCACCAGTTCATTTAGTAGATTCAGCTCTTACAAGGAATTCTTAACCTACCACCATCCACTACCAGTAACTAAAGTCACCTTGAGTCCACTGCATTGTTTCTCTCAAGCTCTTCAAGGGCGCTAGTAAACCATGGTATAATTTTTTTTTTTTTACCATGGTATAATTTTATCAGCACTATGACACTTCAGAGAGAGGCTTATGATGGAAAGTAAGTTAAATGAAGGTAAAATTTTCCAATGCCAGTTGTCTTCTGAGAGACAATGCCACATATTTAGATGAAAGTTGCATAATATTTTGTTATTCAGTTGCTGAACTTAAACCCTAGGGTCATTTCCAGCATCTTCTGCATAAGGGAAGACATTCCATAGACATTTTATCTGGTATGGATCTCAATTTAGCATGTGTAAATAATAATATGCCAAGTAGAAATCTAAGCTGCCTTGCTCAATTTCATTGTTGAATTGCTGTCAAGGGAATGGAAAGAGTGTGATCATGTTACCTACTTATCCTCTGACTTAGGTTTTTTTGGAAAATTCCTACCAATTTTGGAAAAAAAAAAGCCTCCCAATTTTTATCAGTTTTTCCAGATACATCTAGCAAATGCTTTGCTGTGCTAAGAAGGTATAGTCCAGAAATAAGGAACACCTGGCACCTTGGAATCCAACTAACCTAATACTAGTGGATCAATTAGTTCTATTCTTTTAAAATATTGTATTGAGATTTGTTATCTAAAAGGGGCTTAAGCTTACACAAGCTTATAGCCCAATACATTTTCACAACCTGAACACACCTGTGTGAACACCCAAATTCAAAAACAGAAACTGTCAGAAGCTCCGAAGCACCCTCTTGTGATCTAATCAAATCACTAGCCATCATCCCTCAAGGTTAATCACTGTCTTGACTAGTAACAACATGGATTATTTTTCCCTGCATTTTGTCCTCTTTTTTATCTTGTTCTTGTTCTTTAAAATCAATAGAATCATACAGCATGTATTCTTTTGTGTTGGCTTCTTTCATTTTTTTAATATTGGTGATATATATGTTTTCATTGGATTTAGTTATAGATCATTCATTCTCATTGCTGTATAGTAGTCCACTGTGTGAATATACCACAGTTTATTTACCATTTTGGCTCTTGATGGGAATTTGGAAAGTTGCCAGTTGGAAGCTATTGCAAATAATGCTGCCGTGAACATTCTCGTGCATGGACTTACAGTAAAAATATGTAGATATTTGTTAGTCATATACCTAGAAATGGAATTTCAAGTTTTAATACTTTTCTCTAAGTGAAATGTGTGTGCTCTGAAAAGGAAAACATACATATGCATCATCGAGAAAAAAGCATGTGATGGTGAGAGAATCCAGTGATAGTCTTAAACTCTTGATGATTTCATAAGAGGACTACAAAGCAGCTTCCATAGGGTCCTCCACTTCTGGGTAGGGCCATGACGATTGCAGTTACATGTCCTTAACCACTTTCCTTTTCTACCCCGCTCCCCCACAGAGGGATGGAGTGAGGTATAAATATTCTTATCACCACAAAAACCCACAGAGAACTTTACTCTCCAAAATCAAAGCATCTGAGTGATAAGTTAGACCATTGCTTCTCCTTCTAAGAAATTATCCTATTTGTATCTGCCAAGGAGGGCAGGGAACCATAATTAAAATTCACAGTTGCATATCACTCTCCATCTGCAAAGTACTTCATAGATATTAACTAATTAATCCACCATCTCTCTCCTCCTGCTCTCCCATCCTTCCTCCCCACCATGAAGCAGGTGGCATCTCCATATTATGTTGCCCATTTGCAAAAAGATAAACACAAGAACAGGTTATGCCATTCCCTTGATGAGGTCCAGGAGTGTAAAATAAATACTTTTCTGCCTGGGGCCTTTGTGAAATAAAATTACCACAGACTTTAAGCCTGGAGATCTAAATTGCATAAATAAAGCCTCTGAAGATTTTTTGTCACATATGACAGGAAAGATGGATTTATCATCAGGTTTGTTTACTAAACTGTCACAGTGGTTGCTCATGAATATCAATGATGCGATTGCTCCTGGGAAAGCTGTGTAAGGACCCTAAGAAGGAAAAATTACTAAATGTTTTCTAACATGGGACCAAGACAGGCTATTAAGGTGGTTACTCTGGGTTTGTTTCCCAATCCAAAGAGAAAAATTTTGAAATTGGTTAGAAAAAAAGAATGGGTGAAATGACACTGAAATTTGTAAATATAGAGAAAAGAAAGTGATATCTATTCCTTCATGTGTGTATGATTAGAAATGAGCATTTGGTTATGATTTTTTTAAATAATAATACTGCATGTAAATTCTAGTTGTCTATATCCAGATATTAGCTGCTAATAAAGTTCAGTTTAAATTATCATTTTTAAAAATTTTATTATGTTATGTTAGTCACCATGCAGTATATCATTGATTTTTGATGTAGCGTTCCATGATTCATTGTTTACATATAACACCCAGTGCTCCATGCAATACGTGCCCTCCTTAATACCAACCACGGGGCTAACCCATCCCCCCACTTCCTCCCCTCTGAAACCCTCAGTTTGTTTCCCCCTCTGGTTCCCCCACTTCATTTTTCCCTTCCTTCCAATGGGAAAAAGCCTAAGCCTGTAGAAATTTTCTGCCATTTCATATTTATGATTTATAAAAATGGAGTAATCTACTTTAATTTTAGATACAACCTACATTTGTAAAACCAGAAGCCAGGAAAGTCATCAGAACTAGTGATTATACCAGACAAAAAAGAGTTCTTCCTGAGGCTACATTCTGCTCTGGTTCTATGCACACAGCTTGCTCTGGTTTCCCAGGACTTTTTCATGCTTATTGAGGGCACTGTAGGCTCCTTAGGGTATTGAATAGAAAAAAATAAAAAGGGGAAATAAACAGCTATTGGGCTTGATGAGGTTGTTCAAAAGAGAAATTAAGATGCTTAATGTTTGATTTTTTTTCTATCCATCCGAGCACTGCTAGTGTGAAAGCCCCAGATCAAAAACTACCAAAAAAGGATAAAATAGAGCACTGCCCTCAGGGAATTTGTATGGAGTGGCAGGGATAAATCAAGTAGACATATGTCTAAACTACAAGAGACCAAGAATTTAGTCTTTTGCAATAGAGTGGACCTCTGCAGTGGAGCTGCTCAGGAGGGTCCCCATCCCTGTCCCCCTATAATACACAAAAATGCCCCCAAGTAATAATTAACAGAAATACGGAGCAATGCTTCAGGCAAGCAAAGGGTATCTTGAGATTGACGAAATGAAGAGAGAACTCAAAGCTAGAATGCTAAGTAGGAGCTGGAGCCAAAGTCCTAAAGAGAAAAATCTACCTTAAGGCCAGGACTTTTGAGACTATTGAAGTGCATGTTGAGCATCTTCTATGGAGAGGCTTTTAATGAGTTTAAGGATTAGTGGAGGGAGAAAAACAAAACAAAAGAGCACCAAAAAGGAGAACCACTAAAGGAGATAGGAGAGGACCAGGAGTGAATGGGTAGAGCCAGTCTGGTTGAGCTATGAGCATAGCATGTGCAGGGGCAGAGCGCCCCTGGACCAAGCTACTGTTTTCTAATTTCGGTGCCTTAGAAAACGACCCCAGAAGAGGTCATGGACAATGAAGTCTGAGAGGCCACTGGGTTTACATTTGATAATTAGGAAGTCTTTGGTGCTGCTCTGGAGAGCCGTGTCAGTGTGCGTGGGTGGGGGGAGCAGTGTAGAGTTCAAAATGGAGTGGGCTGTGAGGGAGTAGAGGTAGATGAGGAGAAAGAAGGGGAGAAGATGGGGGGAAATGGACCAAAAGATGAAAAGGAAACCAGACCAGATAAAGAGTTTAATCTGTTGGCGGTGGTTTTGTTGTTTTAGGATAAAAAGATGTTTGTTCATAGGCAGGAAGTCCGAGAGGGAAAGAGACATTGAAATGTAAATGGAAGTAATAGAGCAAAATTCAGGAGGAGACAGAAAAGATGGGACTCAAAAGTAGGTGAAGGAGTTAACATTGGGAGGAGGTAGGTTAAAGCAGTGACTTTTGCTTTAGCATTTCAAGACACTGTATGATCTTCAGGCATTACTATTGCTGATGGGAAGTCTGTCGGTCTGATGTTATTCCTTCATAGGTCATCTACCTTTCTATTCTATCAGTATGTTAATCATCTGTTTTTGAGTCACAAATTATTCTAAAAGATGGTAGCTTAAAACAATAAGCATTTGCTATCTCACACAGTTTCTGTGGATCAGGAACCTAAGAGCGCTTGGCTGAGGGGTCCTGACACAGGGTCTGCATGTTATAGTCAGTGTGTTGGCTGGGGACTGAAGGCTTGTCTAGTTCTGAAGGACCCTGCTCCAGACGGTTCACTCACACACCTGGTAACTTAATGCTAGTTGTCGACAGACTTAGGAGCTCCACATGTACTTCTTAAGAGGGCTGCTTGAGTGCCCTCACAATATGGCAGCTGGCTTCTCCTCAGCAGATGATCTAGGAGAGAGAGAGGGAGAGCAAGAGAGAAAAAAGAGAGAGTCATAAATCTTTTAGTCCTTTAGACTTGCCATCCTTTAGACTTCCAAGTCACACACCTTCATGTCTACCACATTCTGTTCATTAGAAGTGAGTCCTTAAATAGTCCCTAAACTTAAGGAGATGGGAATTGGGCTCTACTTTTAGAAAAGAGAAGTATCAAAGAATATGGACATCTTGTTACACTATCACTGGCAGTTAGATCTTGAGGTGGATACGATTAAAAAGTTTGGGGAGTGTCACGTTGAAGATGGTTGATTATCCTTAAATGATCTGAAACTCATTAGGTGTGAAATAATGAAGTATATATATACACCACGTCATGTCATTCTGCTATATACCTGAGAAGGTCTGTGTCATTCTGAGCATACCATCAACAAGTTATATCTGCTGTGGCATCTAAGAGCATACAGTGCTGGTATTGATCTTGGAATGGAGGAAAGGGAAGGAAGTGGATGCATCCATGGCTCTATTTGTAACTTTGTTTCCTCGCAGATCTCCTCAGTGAGTGTTCTTTCTTGAAGTTTGTCACAGGAGAAACAACAATATTAGTCACAGAATTTCTGTAAGTTCCTGCCTCACTTGTCTAGCTGGTCAGAGCAGGGAGTGGAAAGAGCCACATTTGAAGGAGGTTTCTAAAACAAACACTTTAAAAAGAGGAGAATTTGCCCCCAGTTTTGTTTCCATTTTCCTTCTGTGAGCTTGGAAAGAAGGAAGAAGGAATTAATGAGATTCATTTTGTATGCAAGGGTAAGCACAGTTAGTGTTGAGCTAAGTCTAGCAGAAGCTGAAAAAGCATATCTGGCACAGCTAAGTAATTAGACTTCACATTTCTAGAATTTTGCAAGAAAAAAAAATGTCCATAGTGGAAAGTGTCTTTAAACTCATTTTCCACGGACAGAGAAGACTTTCTCAGCCCAAGCTCAGACTTGATCCTTTGTTCACCACATTTATAATAAGGATGGAAATTGAGGTAGTCATGGTTTGTTATTTGTATGCTCTGCAAGAAAGGGGTGACTGCTTGAGGAGGAAAGAACATGCTGGTGCTATGTTCTTGGCTAGAATTAAAATCCAGCAAAATATGTGTCCAAATCAAATGCAGAAACCAGGACAGTGATGAATGCATCCATTTCCATTTTTCTCAAATGATTGGAAATATTTACAGAAGAGTGAACATATCTTCCAAGTACTGGCTAATACCTACTCTCTGGAGCCAGACGGTCTGGACTGAGTTCTGGCTCTGCCACTTACTCTTTGTGTAAACTAACTTCATTTCTCTCTGTTTCAGTTTCCCCATCTGTAAAATGGGAAAAACAGTAGTGCCTACCTCATCACATTGTTGTGGGGAGGAAAGAAAGAAATATATGTAAGTCACAAAAAACAGACTGGTGCATTATAAGCACTGTAAAGGTTAGCTCTTTTTATAATGGTTAATAATTATTGCCACGAATAATGTCATATACAGAGTAGGTGTTGAATGAATATTTGCTATCTAAACTGAACACCAAGACTGAAAATTAAGAGCAGGATCTATGAAGAGGGGTGACTCCATCCTCACCCTGCCTCCCATTACAGCATTAGTTACTCTACTTCTCGGGCTCCCATAACGGTTTTGGCACTCCTATGTTATAGCACTTCTTACGTTGCATCCTAAGTGCATGTCCAAATTGCCTCTTCTACTTGAACTACCAGCATATTGAAGGTAGAGTGTATGTCTTATTTATCTCTTTATCATCAGCATCTATCTTAGCATCTCATGTATAACAGGAGTGCACAATGAATATTTGTAGAGAGATTAGTTAATTAATTCAAGTTAATTAGCAAATATTACTAAACACTACTATGTACCAGGCACTCTGCTAGGTATGGGAATACAGCAGTGACCAAGATAGACATCATCCTTGCTGTAAAGAAGTTCATGATCTAGTGGAACTATCTCCAGAATCCTGGGTCCCTCCAAGATAATTGAAAGGGAGGAAAGGAAGAGAGAAATTAATGTTTGCTGATTTCTGCTCCATATTGATTAGCATGCATTAGACTGCAGATATTAAGAAACTCAGTTAACAGTGGCTTAAAACTTAAGGGTACATATTGTTCAAGTAACAAAAAGTTTGAAGACGATGGTTCTGAGGATGGTCCATTAATTTCATGAGGTCTGGATGATATGTTAGTGTATTTCTATTGGCCTTTCCCTCAAGGTAGCAAGATGGCTGCCAAAGGTCCAGGCATCGTGTCCTCATACCATAATCTTCGAAGGCAGGAATAATGGGGTCCCATTATTCTGTCCTTTTCACACAGAGAGAATATCTTTCCCCAAGCCACTCCAGCACATCTTCTCTTACATATCATTGTCCCAGATGGACTCATATGGCATCCCTACCTTCAAAGGAAGCTAGGGAATTAAGGTTCTGGTTTGCGCAGCTTTTGTGAGGAAAAACAATGGAAGAACAGGAGGGAGCTTGGGAATGACTTTTCAGTGGTCAACCAACAGTGTCTACTGCTCTCTGATTATCCCTGCTCTGCTCTTTTCCCTTAGCCTTGAGAAGAAAGTGAGATAGGCATTGTTTGATACTCTGTACCCTAACAACATCCTATCCCTCCACCTATAAAATGAGGAGATAGTGTAGATGGTCCTTAAGAGTTCATCCAGGTTTGCTTTTCTAGAAGCAGTAAATCCATAACCATGGACTTCAAGGACTGATCACAACCAGCTTATACTTCTATGTGTAATTACTATATGCCAGGCATTATGTGCACTTTGCTACATTAGAATGGAATGTTTGGAGTCAAAAGGTCTAAATGCTAATCTTAACCTTGGATTTTGGCAAGTCATATGTCTTCTCCAGACTTTCAAGTTATATCACTTAAATAAAGATAATTACTGCCAGCAAGGTTGTTTCAAGGTTTAATGAGATATTCCATATGATTTGCATTTTGTTTATTTATAGTCTGCTTTTTCAGGAAGGATTTGAGCTGGATGCTCTTTGTAAGCTATTGCTATTATTACCTCTTTGTAAAGAAAACAACAACTTTATTGAGATATAATTGATATAACCAGAACTGCATATATTTAATGTGTACAGTGTGATAACCATGATACTATCACCACAATCAAGATAATACACAAACCCAACACCTCCAAAAGTCTCTTTATATCTCTTTTATTTTTCTCCCTATGATAAGAACACTTGATACGGGGCATCTGGGTGGCTCAGTCAGTTAAGCGTCTGCCTTTAGCTCAGGTCATGATCCCAGAGTCCTGGGATCTAGGCCTACATCAGGCTCCTTATTCAGCAGGGAGCCTGCTTCCCCTCTCCCTCTGCTCCTTCCTCCTGCTTGTGCTCTGTCTCACTCTCACTCTCTCTCAAAGAAATCAATAAATAATAAATAAGTCCTTAAAAAAAATATGAGACCTACCCTCTGAACAAATTTTGAAGTGTTCAATACTATATTGGTAACTACAGGTGCTATATTGTACAGCAGATTTCTAAAACTTACTCATCTAGCATAACTAAACCCTATATCCATTGAATAATAACTCATTTCCTCCACCTCCTAGCCCCTGGCAACCACCAATATGCTTTCTGTTTCTACAAGTGTGACTATTTTAGATACCTCATATAAGAGGAATCATGCAGTATCTGTTCTTTCTGTGATTAGCTTATTTCACTTACTCATGTTCCCCAAAAGTCATCCATGTTATCTCAAATGGCAAGGTTTTCTTCTTTTTTAAGGATAAATAATATTCCTTTGTATATTTATTCATCTGATGATGGAACTCCTACAACTCGATAGCAAAACAAAACAAAACAAAAGAACAAATAACCTTATTAAAGACTAGACAAAGGACTTAAACAAACATTTCTCTAAAGAAAATACACAAATGGTGTGAACAGGTGTATGGAAAATGTTCAACATCATTAATTAGCAGGAAAATGCAAATCAAAACTATGAGATATCATAAGACGAAATAAGAGAGGGAGACAAACCATGAGAGACTCTCAACTATAGGAAACAAAGTTGTGGAGGAGAAGGGGTGGGGGATGGGATAACTGGGTGACGGGCATTAAGGAGGGCACTTGATGGAATGAGCATCAGCACTGCAACTAATAAGTCACAAACTCTACCTCTGAAACTAATAGTACCCTATATGTTAATTAATTGATTTTAAACAAAATTTGGAAAAAAGGCTGTGAGGTATCACCTCATACCTGATAGGATGGCTATTATTTTTTTTTTAAGTGTTGACAAAGTTGTGGAGAAAAGGGAACCTTTGTACACTGTTTGGGAGAATGTGAAGTGGTTAAGCCACTATGGAAAAAACTGTGAAGTTTCCTCAAAAAAATAAAAATAGAACAATCATATGATCCAGCAATACCACTTCTGGAATTGAAATCAAGATCCATGTTCATTGCAGCACTATTCATGTTAGCCAAAATATGGAAATAACCTAAATGTTCACTGATGAATGGCTATCATTACCTCTTTACACAACTCTGCTACAAAAACAACCATACCAAAGCAACAGAACGCTTCACAACAAGCCCTAAATATTTCCTCTGTACCTGCAGTGACAAGTGCTAGCTTTCCTGCCAACTTTGAGCTCATGGCAATTGTAGTGGCCAGTTTTCTGACTACATGTGCTAGCACGTGAGCTCTTGTTTTAGTGTGTCCCCTTGGACTTCTGAGGATCTTCAGAATGATTAAACACAAACTGAGAAAGGCAGGTGAAGAAAACTTTGCCTTAGGCACCTCACAATTTCAAGGTTCATTCATAACAGAAGGTACATCATTTCAGACAGTATGCATGCAAATGTAGTCTTAATTTTGCTAAATATTTGAAACATCCTAATAAGAAAGCTGTGTTCATATTCAGTTATGCTCATGGAAATACCACACTTTGCTTGATGTCTTCTCCCCAGACTAAGTATGTGCTGCTCCTCACACTAACCAGGTGTGAAGTTCCCTTATACCAGGCTCAAATCCTTGGAGGTATTTGAGGAGAGAGAGGAGTATAATAATTCTTTGAAATCTAACTCAATTTCTTTACTAGCCAAGCTTATTGAGTCATATCACCCAGCAGGAGATACACTCAGCCAGGCCAAGTAGAAGAGCAGATTAGTCCTATTTGCATGATAAGAACCTCCGAAGCAGGTGTCTTAACTGATGAAATCTGACAGCCCAACCTGAAAGCTTCAGCTGGAAAACAATAGAGAACAGAAAGCTGCTAAAAATGCTCTATAGGTATGGTCACCTAAAGAAACCCTGCAATATTATAAGTGATTTAATCAGTGCTGGTATCCAAGTAAGCATGTGGAATTTTCTACACACCCTTGCACATTCTTGCACATAATTTCTTTAACCTTTTCCAACTTTTAAGGTAAGTTGTATATACAGAGTTTTAGTGTAGGCTTTGCAGTCAAGCAGACCTGGGCTTGGATTTTTAGTACCTACTTGTAGAGTGATACTTACTTCTTTGCAGCACAGTTTTTTCAACTGTAAAATAAAAGAATACCTGCCTCACCAGCTTGCCCTGAGGATTAAGGGAAATAATCTCTAGTGAGACTCTAGCAGAGAATCTACCTCCATTGTAAGTGATCGATAATAGTCAATAATAGTTCCTTTCCCTTCCTTTTTCACTAGGACTAGAGAATATTTGTACCTTTCCTTGACTGTGCTCTCTTTCTATTTCCAAATATTAATGGCTAATATGATTAATTTTGGGAAAAACTCATGAACACTCTAGTTATTTTATTGGACCTTAAACTTTGATCAGATTATAGGAGATAAAGAATGATCAGGACTCAAGGTTACTTGGAAGGTATTTGCAAAGGGAATTAAATTCTAAAAGGGCAGGTGGCACATTTATCATGTGAGCAGTAAAGGCTTATGTACCAGGTACAATGGAATGAGGTTTCTCAGCCTAGGTGTCAGTTTTCCTCCTAGTCAGTGCATATGACATGTTCGAAGAGTCTATCTTTCATGAGGCCATCCATCTCTAGGGTCCTATATCTGTCCTTCAGGCAGTTATAAGGAGGTACTATGTAAAATGAGTCCTAGAGAGCATGACCACCTCCTAACAATTCTTAGTCTTGAATTATAGGTACCCAATTACTGTTGACTCATTGGTAATAGAAATGCTGTTCATCCTTTCTACTCCTGGCTTCTACAGCCCTCCACTAAGTCCATACTGGAATTAATGAGACTCCCTATTTTCTTATAGACAAAAATCCAAGCTTCTTAGTATATGAGGTCTCCCTTTACCATGTCCTTGCTCTCCTCTTGAGTCATCTTCATTGATACTCCAGATAGCTGATAGCTTCTAATCACACCAGCTATTTTAAAGGCCCTAAGAAATGTCTTATCTCTCATCTAAATGCCTTTCTGTTCCATCTTTAGCCAGCTTTACCCTTTTCTGCTTTGTCTATCTGGCTAAACCCTTCTATGCTGACCCTCAAATATGTAAAGGTACTTCCTCTAGGATTCTCTCCTGCCTTCTTTATTGACGTGTCATCCTGGCCTGTGGCTGCTTCAGGACTTATTCTCTGAATTAAAAATTTTCATTTCACTGTAGACTCTGAGGTCCTTAGAGTCAGGAACTGTGACTTCAATTCCCTCATCTCCACTGCTTAATTTGGTTCTGGCCTATGGCAGATTGTCAGTAAATGTGAAAGCAAGGAAAGGAAGAGTGAAGAAGGAAAATTAATCCCCATTGTTTTTCGAAAGTATACTTCCTGCAAAGGGAATCCAAAATCATTTCCTTGCCCACCTTTAACTAAAGGGCAAAAAGCCTGAATTCTTGCTCAAAGAAACCTCCTAATGGAGAATATTTTGGATACCATAATTAGTTTGATGTGACAAGGTTTATATTTAAAGATGAAACCAAGTTTTGATATTGTAATCGTGGAATTTTTGAGGAAGATGCTAGTGAGTGGTAGTATAGCATAAGCATTATGAATGCCAATCGTGGGGCGCCTGGGTGGCTCAATTGGTTAGACATCTGCCTTCGGCTCAGGTCGTGATCCCAGCGTCCTGGGATCTAGTCCCACATCAAGTGCCCTGCTGAATGGGGAGCCTGCTTCTCCCTTTCCTCCCTGCTTGTGCTCTCTCTCTCTCAAATAAATAAATAAAAATCTTAAATAAGAAAGAGAGAGAGAGAGAATGCCAGTCATGTAACCAGACTGTCTTGGCTCATATCCCAATTCTGCCACTTAACAAATTTTATGAACATAGGCACATTGCTCAATAGCTCAGTTTCTCCAACTATAAAATGGAGATAATAATATTATTTCATAGGATTTGTCAAGATGAAATGATTTGATGTATGTAAAATACTTAGAAAAGAGCCTGGCCCTTAGTAAGCATTATGTAAGTGATTATTCTCATTCACAATTTGTAGACCAGAATTTTCTTAAATATTTAGCTATAATCTTTTCTTTCACACATGGAAGCCCATTTACAAAACATAGATGCAGAGCTGTTATGTTGAGATAGGAGAGGGAGCTGGGATGAAGCCCAGAGCTCATCCCTGCCTATTCCTGAGGACTTTTTTTGAGCTCTGGGGCTATAAGAACCCAGTTGAGAAACTCTGATAATTACTCCAAAGCCCCTCATTTTCTAGAACGAGGATTGAAACCCAGCCTTGGCCTGAATTGTCCAAGGCCCCACAGGAACACCCCACTGAATAGTAGTTTGGGGCCTCGGTCACTTGGCTCTCAGTCCAGGTCTCTCTCCCCCCATGTTCTGGCCCCCGTAGGATTCAGACTTAGGACAGGGTTGCTGAGTACCACTCCACCTTCTGCAGTGATTTCTGAGTGGCCACTCAAAATTTTTGCTAAGTGATGTGGCTGCACCTCTTTGTCTTCTGCCCAATAGAAGAGTGTATTTCTGCAGACTCCAAAATTTATATCTTAGAGGCTGAAAAAAGACAACAAATTAAGATGTGGTTTTACTATGCGTTTTTCCATGCCCCTTTTGGTAAAATTAGAACTGGGATTCACTCATTTTTTTCTTCCTTTTCCCAGATATCTTAAGGGTCTCCCTACCCTTAATTCATCGTCAAGCATATCTTTAATCCTGATTTGCTATTATTTGAGTGCTCACATTGTCCCAAAACAGGTAAGCTATGACCATACTGTATACATCTACACCATATAATAAGTCAGACATTTTATCTCATTATAGAAGTAGACATATGTTCAAATCAACCCAACCTTTCCTGTCATCCCTGTTTGCCCCTTGGTTGACTTAGTAGAGACATTTGGAACAGGTTAACATCCTCACTCAGTGCAATGGCTCCTTTACTAGAAAGCCCTTTGATGTTGGCCTTGAATGGTAGGTGAAAATTCTCAAAGAGGAGAAGGATAGTCCAGTAAGAAATAACTTTAACAATTATGTGGCTATGTTATGTCCAGGGAGTGGTGATTAGGCTGGTGTGGCCAAACTGTGGTGTGACAATAGGAAAACTGGCAAGAGCTGAGGGTAAAAGTCTTTATTGTGAAGCAGTGGTAATTGTTACATCAGCCAGTGTTCCTTGCTTGCAAGCAAGAGAGACAGACTCTATGTTAAGCTAAAGTAAATTAATGGGGAGTGCACTGGGAGCTTACAAAGTCTACAGGGAGGCTGGGGAAGCAGCTTCACAGACTAACCAGAACCATCTGCAGAATGGCAGCTCCAGAGAGCGAGGAAAAAGAAATACCAGTAGTAGTAATAATCTGGTCAGGATATGAGAGCTCCAGCCATGTTCCTGTCCCCCAGCACACATCAATGATTCAAAATCTGAAAGGATAAAACCCAGCTAACGAGCTTAGTTCCCTTGTCCTCCCTGGGCCTGAGGAAAAGGGCTGTGGGAAGAACATCCAGAGGGCCTTTCAACTTTTCACACAAAGGAAAGAGTTACTGTCCAGAAAGAAAGAAGAGAGATCTGCTGGGAGGGGAGAATGGTTACAGGGTAGACTAAACAAATTTCTCTATGGGTACTACATGTGGTTTCAGAGCAGTGCAATCGCATGGTTGCATGTAAGAGGTGGGTGCTCCGTGACAACATGGTGGGTGTTGTTTAGAGAATTTGGAGGACGGCCAGTGGTCTGGCTAAGAGGCTGCTGCTACTTTGGTCCAGGTGAGAACAGCTGCCTTCAGAGTAGGTGTGCAGATCGGAGGTAAGGAGACAGGTTCACAGGGTGAGAGGAATAGCACTCCACTGCCATGCTTACCTAGAACATCCCTCACTTGGGCAGTGTTACGTTCATTTGATGAAAATATTATTGATCTAATGAGGGATTATCCCAAGGCTTATGATTTTATAAATGAGAAAATAACACACACTCCAGGGAGACTTAGCTGTTACATTAACAATTAATAGGAAAATCTGACAAAGCCAAGGCTTGGAAGTCATGCTTATCATGAATAATATAGAGCTGGGAGAGTTGGTCTGAGCCCAAATACACTCAGAGTAATTTTCCATAAACCTGCCACCTCTAGTTTGAAAATATTTCATGTGTGAGACTGCAATTTTCTCTGACAAGCTAGGATAGGAAGAAGAGGAAGTTGGAAAAGTAAATTGCTCTTTTTGTAATGGTAAAAATGTCATTACTGTGGAGAACATTAATCTTTCTGATCAGGTATTAGATTTTGAGCTGAGATTCTCGTTCTGTGATTCTTAGTGTTATTAAGCAAGCACATTTGAGAACTCCTAAGTATATGATAACTGGTTTTATTTTACTCTCCAAATGGTAATAGGTGATTTTTTCCAAGTCATTCAGTATAGCCAGTCACTTTTCAAAACACTGGAAACAGCAGTAGTTTCAAGGTGAGGTCATTCTGGTCATAGCCCCCGCCAGCTCTGGTGGTTTCACTGAGTTTCTTCTACCAGCCCTGCCACGTCTCTTGTATTCTCTGGACAAGTTCTACTCTGTAGGATCTGCTGAAGATGATGAGGCCAGTTCTGTGTCAGTCAGTTAGGTTTACTGTGTTCCGTATTCTAATCCTAGATCTGAGTACCAGAGGACAGTAGGGAGAGGGTAGAAATTGTCTTAGTTTGGGTCCCCCACCTGTAGACCCTGAGACAAGAATTTGGGAGCAAGTAGTTTTATTTAGGAAGCACTGATGAAGTGAGAGTAGGAGAGGAGCAAAGACAATGAAGCGTGCATTTGTGAGCAGTACGGCTATGGACAAGGAAAGCTCAGTCCCACCAAGGACACTCACTGTATGGGACACACTTCAGATTTGTCTGGCTGAGGGCGGAGGCAGCTGGGGCATTTATTCACCAACTTCTCACTTGTTGAAGGTCACTAAATCTTTAGTACTTTGGGCCTGCCCCCACTCCAGTGCAGGGCAAGCATGCCCCTGTAGTCAGGGAATGCCCCCAAGAAACCATTTGCATGCATAAGAACTGTCTGCTTCTAGAGTAGAGTAAGTAGAGTACTTTCAGAGTAGGCCCAGAGGATATGGGCAGGAAACAAACAGCAAGTGATGCAAAATGAACTCGGAAAAATTAACTGCTGTCCAGAAAAAAACAAAACAGAACTCACAGCAATAAGTGCCCTTAAAGAATTTGCTGTTGTGTTAAATAAGGTAGATTGATTTCTTCTCTGAGTGAGGCACTCAGAGTAGCTGTTCAGCCATGGACCATACTTTAAACCACTTACAATTTAATAAAGGAGTTAGGATGTATTTACGAGTAGATCTAATACAAGAGACAAAGTGCTGAGAGACCTAACAAGTCAGGTACAGAGTGAGAGGTGGGAGGAGAGGGACTTAAGCATGACTTCTTAGAGAAGGCAGCACTTGGCTTTTACATGCAGAGATGAGGAGGGTGGGTGGCTCAGGCAGTTAAGGGTCTGCCTTCAGCTCAGGTCATGATCTCGGGGTCCTTGGATCGAGCCCCACATGGAGCCCTTCATATGGCTCCCTGCTCTGTGGGGAATCTCTGCAGGGAATCTGCTTCTCCCTTTCCCTCTGTCTCTGTCTCTGTCTGTCTCTCTCTCTCTCTCTGTGTCTCTCGTGAATAAATAAATAAAATCTTAACAACAACAACAAAAAGAATTGAAAAAAAAAAAAAAAGGTTGATTCTCCTGGTAACCAAAAGGTGTGTTGCAAAGTCACCTCCTTAACATAACAATAACAATAAGCACTTTAAAAAAAAATAAAGAAAAGAAACAGAATCACAGAAAGAGAGGATGAGAAGCAAAGAACAAGGTTTAAGTCAATCTAACCTGATGCTGGGGAAGGAAGGTGAGCAGTGAAGCGGGATTAGAAAGTTATTGAGCCCAGATTGTGAAGAATCTTATACACCAAGTTCAGGTTGTTGACCTTTGGCCCTGCAAATAGTGTATCAGGCACATAGGGGCACCAGCAACCCTTAAAGGTATGCTACCACCTGTTTTATTAAAATGAGAACTTTATTTTTGCTGCAGCAGACACACATACACACAAACACGCACAGCACTCTACACATACTGTTATGATAATGTGTTTTAAGTAAGCCTAGTGGGTCATGTGCCATAGTGTAGAACAGGGTACGTTTGCAGGGAACAAGTAGAGGTAGAACAGAAAAGCAAAACAATATTTATTGCAACATGAGAGAATGCTGCCTTGTGTGTATATACACAAGCATAGACAAGGCGATAGAGAGACCTCAAACACCACCTCAAATTCAAAAGGCAAGCAAGTAAATAGGTCAGTGACAATACATGTAATCCACTCAACACTTTCAGTTAGGCACCTGCCCCTTTCCCAATTTTAATATTTAGAAGTATACCAAGAAATCAGAGAAGGTTATTCATCATCTTAAGACAATGTAGAACCATTTCAAGGTTTTTCAGAGGGGAGCATCACATCTGACCATGGCTCTGTTGTTAAGGGCATGAGCAGTGACACCAATTGTCTGTGGTTCTCCATGGCTAAGGGATTTTGTGTGCAGGCAAATAGGTGTTAAGGCCATTTGCCACACTGCTTATGCATGTGGCAAAGAAGGAAAGAAACTAAAGATATTCTGGGACTAGGAAAAAAAAAACTCTCTTTAATATAAGGTTAAAAGAAAGAATCTAGACTCTTATGCCAATATTTGTTAATATGCATTGGACCCCTTTAGATCTGGAAGCAGAAAGAGACTTAATATTCTATGATCTTAGTAGGTTATTCGCCTTGGTTTCAGTTTGTTCATCTGTAGAATAGAGATAATAAGAGCTGCCTTATAGAGTATTGTGAGGATTGAATGATACAGTTTATTAAAATTCTTGACCCTTGGTAGAAGCTTTAATAAATGAGAAATTGTAGATAGTTTATCACTAGGTGCCCTCAGGAGCAGATCTTAAAAGTCCTTCAAAACAAAGTTCCAAAGAATTCTAGATGAGATGAGAGTATCTCTTTGGTGAAGCTATGGTCTTCTATATAAAGGAAATTCTTAGGACATTACAGTTTATATAGTTGTACTTAAGCAATGCAGGGTTAGGGGTGCTGACCTCTGTTAAAAATACATGTATAACTTTTGACTCCCTCAAAACTTTACTGATAGCCTACGGTTGACTGGAAGCCTTACTACTAACATAAAAAATTAATACATATTTTGTATATGTGTTATTTACTATATTCTTACAATAAAGTAAGCTAGAGAATAAAATGTTATTAAGAAAACTATAAGGAAGAGACAATACATGTACACTGCAGTAGTATGTATTGGGAAAAAAAAGGTATAAGTGGACCTCCACAGTTAAAACTCATGTTGTTCAAAGGTCAACTGTATCTCTTTACTTTGGGTGTAGTTCTTATAGAAAATGGGGTATGTATCTCTATGTATTCTTAACTGGAACCATAGACTAAAACTTACGAGAATTAGTATACTATATAGTTCTTCAATTTACTCTTTCTAAAGTACAGTATGTTATTTCACGTACTTACTCCTTTGTTTATCTAATCATTCATTCTACAACCATTTTTTAAGCATATACTATAAATGTCAGGTATGTGGAAGACAAGTTGAAATTTCTATAAATATCTTACAGTCTATATGTAAAGCCAAACTCTCTCTATATAATATAATATATACAATGCACATATAAATTATGCAGGTTCAGTAATACTGCTAAAGTAATTCAGTAATTACTACTGAAGTAATCTATACTTCAGAAAGTATAGATTAAGAACAAAGACGAAGTTTGTGATAATAAATATTGCAGTTGTTTGGAAGTGGAAATGATCAGCCTGAGCTGAAATGGTGAAGAATGGTACACAGACAGAGGACTTAACGTGGCTTTGAAGAATGACTCAGATATTACTTAGTAGGGAACAGGAGCCTAACTTCTATATGAATAAACTGGACAGTAATGAAGTCAAGCCAGAGAAGAGAGTTCTGTTATAGGAATTAGTGGAAAATAAGGCCGTGAAAGTAGCAGGATTCAAGCTGCGGAAAGATTTCATTCCCAGACCAAGTAATCTGACATATAGATCGAGATCATAAACCAAAATGCCTTCAGGAGTCAGCAAAAGTTTGAGGTGCTCAAGGTAAAAAGTAGGGGGTTGATGGAGACTGGGAATTCTGGAGAGTATAAAGGTCTTTAAATTTAAAAAAAAAAAAAATTTGAAACACTGGGCACTCCAAACAAAACACCTCTCCAGGCCAGATTCTGTCAGCCAGACCTGGTTTCTAGCCACTATTGTAGACTATTTTCTGGGCCCCCTATTGCTATGTCACGTGATTAGCAGACATTATCAAACAAATCAAATCACAATTTTTTACTGAACCTAGGTGATCCCTCAGAATCTTTCTCAATATAATAAGTCATGAGCATTAGTTCTATATTGATTTTTCTCCCACCCTGTTCCCAAGTCTCAATAAGACTATCATAACAAGTATGCCATGGACACTTTTGCAAAAATACATTAACTTATGGATGAAAGGAGATAATATTTATTGTATAAATCTGCAGTTTCTTGACACCCCCTACCGTAACCCCAAAACCTTTTTCTTTTGCACTCATTTTCACATATGTATTGATTCTACATTACTAAGGTCTTGGGGCTATAAGGTTGCCCTCCCCTAGGATAATCAAAGTCTCATTATGTCCTGTGCATCCAGGAGATTAGGGATCCAGGCAGGGGTAGACAGGGAAATAGAGATAAGGGAATTGGGAAACTGATTCTTAGCTCCATTGCTGACTGGTAAGTAACTTAGCCTCTGAGTCTTAGTTTGCTCAGCTCCCAGTGAAGGTAATCATCTCTTCCTTGACTACCTGATGATGTTATTATGTGGATCAAGTAAGTTCATGGATATATTAGAGTTCGGCAAACTAAAAGCCTTTTAACATTCTTCTGTTTATTCCTCTCATTTATGAATAACAAGGGAACTGAGGGCAGGGTTAATGTAGGCATACATGTCTGGTGAGCCTATTATGTGCTGATTAAGTTTTATAATTTTAAGATTTACCATAAAATACACTGTTTTAAAGGGTGTCCAGGAAGCCAGGAGAGCTTTCTTTGCAGGGAATCATGTTTGATGATAATAAGCACAAAGAACAGAAGTAGAACAAAGAACTAAACCATTATTTTGCAGATTGTATTATACTGTGCTATAGATAATGAAACTTGCTCTTCTCCACCTTCTAATATCCCAACAACATTTAAACTCTCGTGAACTCATGTGGTCCCTACAGAGCACCATGAAGTGGTCTAGGAAGAAATGATTGCCATTAGTAAGAGCTGAGGAAATCAAGGACAGAGAGGGGAAGTTACTCGTATCTAGTCAGCAGTAGTGCCAGGAATTGGACCTGGGCTTTCAGACTCCCTGTATAACCCTGTCAATTTCCCTATCTTTCCCTATCTAAAAATATTACACAACTCATGTTCCAAAAGGATGATGGGAGTGGTAAAGAAAAAGAAATAAAAATAAGGCCATTCCTCCCTATGTCTTCAGTTTAAGCCCAGAGATTGCACTCCCAGATTTTGGCTGCCCTTAGCTTGCATAGTCATGCCCCACTTTAATCATTTGTGTAGAAGTGGCCTTACTTGCAACAAACCTGATGCCCTTCTGCTTTGCCCAAATGCTAGAAGGGATGGATTTACATTTCAATCAATATTTAATCTAATGTACCTCTCTTGACTCCATTTGTAAAATTATGTGTAGATTTCAGATAAGAACACAAGCCTGTGAGCCGATTCAAAGCCTTTGGTAAGGTAGTGAACTCAGGAAAGGGACAGTAATGCATGGTAATACATGCAGGGGAGGTTTCTTTGGCAAGGACCAATGTATTTTCTTATTTCCCCCCTTTTTATTAGAGATACGGAAAAGGGAGTCAATAGTGATTTAATTGTGCCTTGTGGCAAAAGAGGCTCAGGATTCCAATAGGCCCAAAGACATTAGAAAAATGAAAAACAATACCTTAAGAACATGAGTAGGAATTCTTTTCAGCTAAATATCATAATACTCTGCAGGATATTTTATTTACTTGGAGGATAAAATTCCCCATGTATGTCATTTTTCCATATAATAAAAATAAACACATGGAAAGTAAATTAAACTTAGACCCAACTACTTCATTATGTAAAACCTGAAATCCATGGGTACTTTTCTAAGTGCCCTGATACAAAATGATTTGTCCAGTGTCATTTGGATTATTATTTTATAACTAGAAATGAAATTTTCAGCCTAATATTTCAGAAACAAGACTTGAACTTCAGTTTCCCAGCCTGTAAAATAAACTATGGAATAGAGTCATCTATGGAATAGAGATGGTAAATTAAGTGAGATCAAAGGAAGAAGGGAAAGGACAAGGAAGGAAAGATAAGAGAAGAGAAAGGGAAGAGAAGAGAAAAGGAAGGGAGGAGAAAGAAAAGAGAGGGAAGAGTATATCTTTAGTAACCTGAAGGAATCAAAGTCTCTTAAGATTAAGCTTTTAATATATTTCTTATTGGCAAGATGAGAACTCATGTTTAATTAAGAAATTTTAAAGTTTTAAGTGTAGTGAATTGGTCTACTTAATTTAAAAGTGTTTTCACCCTCCCTATGCTAAAATATTGTCCCACATTCAGTAATGTTCTACGTGACCATGGTTTTGATTGACAATAAAATCACAGTAAGGGATTCATACCATAAACTTACAATTAAGTGACTCTATGAGGCATACGAAACGAGCAGCATTTCATCAGTGAATTCTATTGCCCACATCTAAGCATCAACAAAGTGCCTCTAAATCCAGGTTGCCTTTGGAATCACTTATGTTGATGGAAAACTTTAGTTACATGCTTCTAAATACAGAGTTCCAACAAGCAATAACACCACTCATAACTAGTGTTGCTAATATTACTCAGGATAACTAAGGCTTTTGGAAGTCAACTCAAGTTTGGAACAAGGAGCATGTTCTGATACACATCTGCTACAGAGCTTGATTTTTGGATTTCTATGGTGGTGAAAAGCCTTCTCATAGTCTGTTTCAGCCTTTGTCCCAGAAATTCCTCAAATAGATATATAATCAAAGCAGAAGCATGACGCTTGCTTTGCAAATGCAGCTTTAAGCCAACTGGCTTTCTCCTTTTCAATCTGATGCCCTCCCCTAAGACAATCCTATAATGAAATTTTAGAATATTTACTAGAATGAAATCATTACATTAAAGATGTACAAAATACCTACCTTTGCTCAATTAGTACTATTATTGTGGCTATAAGATTTTGTATTACTTCTATTAATTCATTATATAATACATATAATTCATTAAAATAAGCTGAGATTTTGATACATACAGTTGGGAACAGAAGTCTCTATCTGGAGAGTAAATATTATGGTCTACAGGAGTGGTCATTTGTTTGTAAGTTACTGATTACACTTCCCTCTTAATCCTGACGACACTTATCTGATTATATTAATGGGCAATAGAGTGTTAGAACCACTGTGGTCAAAATAACAGGGAGAGGGAATGGATAAACCACATAAGAATCATAGCCATTCATCTTTATCCTCTTTAAGAATACACATTTCCACTGTGAAGGTCTTATAACGAAATTTATTTTGTCATTTTAGGTTTAACTAAACAGACAGTCAATTAGGAAAGCATGAACTATGCTTTAACTGACCTTCCTTGTAAATTAGATTATACCACTTCCATTGTATCCATCTGAAAAAATTAAATCAATACTTTCTTTAAAATTCACCTCCAAGAATTTTTGGTTAACATCTGAATCTATTCACAACTGTTCAAGCACTTAGTCAATGCATTGACTGAACAATGCAATGTTTATTGACTGAATAATCTGTCTGGTGCTATGGAAGATGCAAGGATAAGTAAGACTGTCTGCCCTTAGGGAGTTTAGAATCTAGAAGGGAAAGTAAGAGGCACATAGAGACCCATAATATAAAGCAGAACATACTACAAGGACTGCATGAGTAAAGTGATATGAAGCTGAGAAGAGGGTTTGCCTGGAGCCTATCAAAGGACAGAGATCAGAGAAGGCTGAAGGAGTGGGTGGGATTATAGTAGTTATTTAAAAAACAGTTAGATTTTGACCCCCAGATAAACTTACTTCTTTTTCCCCCTCCTGAAAAGGAAATCCCAGCTTTCATAATCTTACTATGAGGATGATTACACAAAGAGGTGTTCAAGAAAGTGAATCACATGGGCTAAATAGTCTGTGTTGTGTGTAGTTATTTCATCTAGCTACCTAACTTCATTCAGCCATAACAATTAAGTACCCCCCAAAAAACCTTGAAACATCTTTTATAACAGGTTTTCTCTACTGTCAAAGCAAGAGAGAATACAAAAATGCGGAAAGAAAGTTAGTAAAACGTTAGATGACAGAGGTTAAGTTGACTCAGAATTCTTAGAAAACCAAACTATTTTATTCATAAACCTTGCTGCATGGAGCTGGCCTCTGAATCAAATTGGGGACAAAAGTCACAACTGAGTCCTATCAGTGTAGGACCTCCCAGTCAGTAGCTTCTCTTTCTTCATGTTTTTGCTCATTCCAGCTAGGGACTCCCAACCAATTCTACTTGCAGACCCCAGAGCAGCCATAAGTGGAGGCAGAGTGGGACCAAAAGGGGAGTGCTCACCTGGACCTGGAGTCAGGGCTCTTCCTTTCAACCAGTGGTATGACCCTGAATAAGGAACATCTTGTTTCTGAGCCTCAGTTTTCTCATCTGCACAATGTCATGACAACATCACAAGGTTGCTCTGCATTCCCAATGAGATAAGCTGCATGAGAATGCTCTTTAGACTGTAAAGTACTGCCTAAATATCAGTGAATGTCTATGCCAGCACCATCACCACTGGCTGTTGGTTTTTGCCCCAAATAAGAAACTTATCTTACTGAGGCAAAGCACTTATTTTATCACCAAAACCATTATTGCTACTGCTTCTTAACTCTGTAACCTCAAAGAAGCCATTAGACCATTGGGGAGGGGAGGGTATGTGCTATGGTGAGTGCTGTGAAATGTGTAAGCCTGACGATTCACAGACATGTACCCTGGGGCAAATAATACATTATATGTTAATAAAATAAATAAATAAAATGGACAGATTTAAAAAAAGAAGCCATTAGACCTTTTTAAACCTCGTTTTTCTTACCTACAAAGTGAGTATTATAATTATGCCTGCCCTATCTATCTTAGAGATTCACTATAATAATCAGATAAGAAAAAGGGATGTGAAGGCAATTTACAAACTCAAATCATCCCATAAATATTCATTGTTATGCCCATACAGACGCTTCAAGCCTGCATTCCTAACCTAGACTCCTTGACTGAGTATCTGATCCTTGCTCCTCGGACTACCTCCCTGGATGTAGCTTGTCACATACTCTGACCTCTAAGCATTCAAGCCTTCTGGGCATCCTTCAAGCCTTGTTTGCCTCATTGGTTCTAGTCCACTGGGTTCTGATATAGCATATGCCCTTACTCTGGAGTGCTCCACTCAACCCTCCCCTTCATTTCAGGAATTCCACTGCAAAACCAAGCCACTCTGACCATGGTCCTGATCCTGATCTCCAGAGAAGCCACAATATTGTTAAATCTTGACAATCCAAGACCTCTTTGCCCTGAGCCTATAATTCTCTGTTGCTTAGACTTTCAAAATTCCCAGCTGTTTTTATCTCACTTCATGCTTAGAAGGTTCACAGAGAGCAGTGATTGTCAACATTGGTTGCATATTGGAACCATGTGGGAAACTTGAAAAAATAAGAATGCTGGGCCCCACCTTCAGAGATTTTGATATAATGGATCTGGAGTATAGCTTGAGCATTAAGGTTTTTCAAAGCTATTCATGTGATTCTTATATGTAGCCAAGGTTGAGAACACTGAACAGGGGGCTGTTCCCTGCCAAACTGTAAACTGAGCTGGGAGTGAGGTTTGGTGACAACCTACATTTCATCTGCATTGGGTGTGCTGGCCAAAATCTATTATAAAGGTGAGAGATATGTTCAGTGCTCACAATCCCACTCCTGAAGCTAAGTCCTAAGGAGACTGACTCAGAATGGTATCTTAATCCATCTGAGCAAGTCTTAGGTAGCAGAACTCACCAAAGAAAGGGATGGTAGTGGCAAGAATCAATCTGGGCCTCTAGCTTAGACATTGTTTGTATCACATCCTGGGTTGTATAAGAGGGTAGGACCCTTATAGTTAAAGATAATGGACACAGCGTTCCTTATAGTGGGCAAGGTCAGGATTTTTATGGACCCTAAAGTCAGCTTTTAGCTTATTCTTATTTGTGCATGTCTACAATTTTGGACTCACTCTGAGCCCAGGAAGACTTGATCTTCTCATGTCCAAAGTCTTTGATAAAGAATCAGAAATGAAGGTGGCAAGAATCTCAAAGGCCAACCTTTTCATTTTACATGTGAGGAAACTAGGACCCAGAGAGGACAATGGCTTGTTCAAGTTGGAGACAGAGTTAAGAGTAGGGTTTGGGGGGTGGCTGGGTGGCTCAGTCTTTAAGCATCTGCCTTTGGCTCAGGTCATGATCCCAGAGTTCTGGGATCGAGCCCTGCTTCGGGCTCCCTGCTCAGCAGGGAGTCTGCTTCTCCCTCTCCCACTCCCCCTGCTTGTGTTCTGTCTCTTGCTGTGTCTCTCTTTGTCAAATAAATAAATAAAAATCTTTAAAAAAAAAAGAGTAGGGTTTGGGTCTTCTCTCATCCTCCAACAGTGGGTGAGGAAATACCCTGTGTATGATGTGATGTCTTTAAAGGCAAGTCAGGAACTACTAGAAAACTCTCAAAGTAGATTATGTTTTTCAGAAAATTTCTGACTAATGCAGATATATTTTAAACTCTTCATTTTGAGGCTCTACATCAAGATACTTTAAAAGTGGGGCACAGGGATGCCTGGGTGGATCAGGAGGTTAAGCATCCAACTCTTGGTTTAGGCTCAGCATGATCTCAGGGTCATGAGATCAAGCCCCGTGTCCGGCTCTGCACTCAGCAGGGAGTCTGCTTGAGATTCTGTCCCTCTGCCCACCCCCCTTCAAATAAATAAATAAATATTTTTAAAAAATGAAGTGAGGGCCTAACAGGTAAGAATCAGGTGCTTGCCAATTATATTAGAAGAGAATGAATCTGGGGGCTTGGAGGATTTTTTTCAATTAGCTGGAGAGGAATTAGTGAGCATTTCTAATATCTTTGCTCTGTGATTGCTGGGGGAGTGGAGTTAGTGGTCTTGGGTACATTTTCCCCCTAGAGGTAGTGTATTGGTCTAAGGACTCACTCTGACTGCAATAGATGTGTACTATTTCCGTATAGTGGGCAAGGTCAGGATTTCATTTGTAAGGAGTATCAGGCCAAGGGTGAGCCATCAGAAGACACATCTCCCTGGAGGAGCTGGCTAAACAGGAAAACAGACAAAGCAATGAAAATAATACATGACATTGTATTTGACATATTATAAAACATTTTTAGGCAGTGTTGTAGCCATGTCTTAGAAAAAGAGACAATTCAAGCAAGAGTCACATAATAGGTAAAAACAACTCAATCTATTTTAAGAGAAAAAGAAAGACACTTTATGAATGCGGTTTGGAGATAACCATTTCTTAGGTGTCAAAACTAAATTCAGTAAGATCATGTGACTTGTCAGGATGACAAAAGAATAATAATAATGACCAAGTTTCTTATTTCATATTTAGAGTCTATTTTACTATCACACATAGTATATGGCAAAGAATGATAGGCAGAGTTGAGAGACCAGGAGGCCAGAGTTGGCTAGAACAGCTCTAAGAAGCAGGTTTGACAAGCCCCAGTTGTCGGACTTGGTATGAGGTTTCCTGAGTAGTAAAGGGGGTAGAAGTAGGGGCAGATGACTGGACCTTCAGTTGACTTGATGAGGCAGAAGTGTCATTATTAAGACCATTTCTGGCTTGTCTATATGCCCAGGTTGTACCTGCACTGAAGGGCATCTAGCCAGCTGAGCAGCTCAGCTAGCTGAGCTAAGTCTGTCTCTGAAAAGACCACTCAGATATAGCCTTGACCTAATAAAATAACTTAATGGAATTTTTCACTCTTATCAGATGGTTTCAGGATGACTGATCACATTCCCTCTGCTGCTCCCTCATCCTCCCTCTGGTAGAGCTTGTTGCATTGGCTTGTGGTAGGATTTGAATGATGTTGCCTTATAGTTTGTGTCTCTATTTAACTTGGATGAATGTTGTGGGACTTACATAAATTGTTTAACATAAAGAGTAGAAGTATTTCTGTGCCTTTTCTCTACACTGAGAGAATAGTAAGGTAGAATAATGGGCTTTGTTTTAGAGAAAATCAGATAAATTGATCTTTTCATTTGTATGGATACCGGGAGCTTTCATACTTTGAATTGGAAAGATGAGTCCAAATCCATAACCAACTAAATCCTTATGTCCCAGAAAAGTCTCCTCTGTGGAAAAGTGATCTTATTAAGAAATCTAAACCACATTCTCTCTAGCCTGTGAAGACTGTGATCATTTTTCACAAAGTTTATGTTTGTGAAACATTTATATAAACATTTGTATATTTCAAAAATGTTTATACATTAATTAATACAAAAGCTCTAATGTAGAAAAATAAACCACATGTTTGTGAAAACAGGACATTTCTTCAGTGCAGACTGTGGTGCCTGACCATCTGAATTGAAGTTTGACTCTGCCACTTACCATCTTTGTGTCTGTGGGCAAGTTACTTAACCTCCCTTTGCCTCTGTTTCCTCAACTGTAAAATGGGAATTACCTACAGGGTGATTAAGAACATTTAGTCAATTTGTGTAAAGCATCAGAGGGCTCAGGACATGGTAAACACTCAACTGGATCATTTTAATGGTCTCCTCACTCTTGTTTCTGTTGAGTCGCCCTTTATCCAATTCCTTGCTTATCCAACCCATTCTATATCTGGTTACCCAATAGTCTTCTCAATGAGCAGCATACACAATTTCTCTACTCAAATATTCACATTGAGAAGGTCCTTTTGCAAAAGAAAGTGGAAACACTTTCACATATTATGGTTTCACATATAATAGATAATTGAATCAATATGGCTATGCCTGTATAAACTGTCTAGATTATGGAGGGGTGGGGAAGAGGGAACAAAAGAACATGTGAAATTTTAGGGAAGTTATTAATAGGTATTCAGAATGAGATTAGAGTTTAATAGGTAACAGACTTCCACTTCATAAAATAATTCATTAAAATCTTAATGGACATTTTTCTACTCCAAACCTGCTGGTCATCCTGACCTGGCCTTAGAAGTATTGAAGCTTCAAAGAGTGAGAAAGTCACATGTAGCCATTTTGAATAAGTGTGTATACTCATAAAAATAAGTAGAAAGTTTTAAAGATCATGATTTTTAATAAAAGGTTTTATAGAAGCACACAATAATACCAGAAGAGTTGTTAAAATAATATTGTCTTCACACAGTATGTGTTCATCGATCTGAATTTAAGTAGCAAAATAAAACCCTCAATCAAATTATGATTGGGGGTGTTTTTAAAATAAGAATTTTTGCCATAAATAGCCTGTAGATGCAACTGTTTCCTTTGTGTATATATATATATATATATATATATATATATATATATGATGTATTCACATATACATGATATTTTTAGAGTAAGAAATGAGAAATTCTGGACATGGGTACTAACAACTATGCCTTTAATTAGCTCAACTTTCTCATTAGGGAATGATGATTTTAAAATGTAGCAGATTGCCAAGAATAATAACTTATCTAATTGAAGATCATTATAAACAAATTAGAATGTATTTGTGAATTGTGCTAATGATGCATGTTAAATGTATGAAGTGATATCCTGGTGTAGAAATACGGTGAATATCTGTCTTTCACATTTTTAGTAATTATTGTTTTCTATATGTATGTGTTATTTACATTTTTAAAATATGTATATCATTTTGGAGGTAAGAAACTTGCAAAATTGGTACTGTGCTTTGGGAGAATTTTTCCAGTAAGCAAGTATAAGTTGATTGGATAAGGAAAGGAAGATCTTAATGGGAGAGCCTTTGATAAAGGAGAGGGAAGAGGCTGTAAAGAAAATGTTAACTTTGATTAATATCTGATTTAAAATCAGATGTCAAATGTTGATTCAGGAACATTTTATCATTAAGAAAAATATGAAATGTCAAAGGAAAAAATATATTTTTAAAGAATGCTAGCAAAAATATATTAAACCTGAAAATTGGCTTAACAATAAAACTTTTGAGGATGTCTTCAATGTAGGGAATTTAAAGCACTTTATCATGTATATATTCTCAAAGTGATGCAGAATTCTGAGGAAATCATCCAGAAGAAACTTAAAAGAAACAATAGTATGAAATCATCACGAGTTATTTTCATGCAAGTGTATCCAACTGTATGATTCTGTGGCATTGATCCAGTGACACCCCTCCTTTCTTCACCAGTGGTGGTTCTTTCTCAGGAACAGATGGCCAGATCTGCCGCTCATGCATCTCTCTCCTGAAAGGAAGGTCCACCTTTTCCCCAGGCCTCCTTCTGGCCCCCGAGTACACTCCCATGTGTAGCCAAAAGAACTATAGCCCAGAAGAGCCATCTCATGAGGCCTGCTGGGTATCAGAAGGTTTTCAGGGCACAAGAGTGGCCTTCTCTGGCTCCTGAAAACAAAGGAAACAGGAGTAACTGGACTCAGCATCCGTGATTTTAAAAAGTCATACGTTTAGTCCAACCTCATAACAGATGAGCTGACTTTTTTTTTTTTAAGTTAATGGTTTGGGATGTTGAAATAGCTCCTTGTAAGAGGTAGTAAAAGAGTTTTGTGGATTAAAGCCAAACTTACCTTCAGTGGCAAAGCACATGAAGGTGATTGCTCAGAGAACTTGTACACTGAAGAATAGTTCATGACATTTTAACACAATAAATGATGGTGAAATGCCATTCAGGAATTAATCTCTATTCCATATGAGCTAGGGAAGTGAGAAAGAGAAGAGTAAAAGTGTTCTTTTATCTGACTTTGGAATGAAAAAGCAAAAGCCTGGGGGAGCTACATTTTCCCTGGAAAGTGCAGCACTTCTCTGAGATTGTGCTCTGATTAAAAAAAAAAAAAAAGACTTTTTTTAAAAATGCACTTTAGGGGCGCCTGGGTGGCTCAGTGGGTTAAAGCCTCTGCCTTCGGCTCAGGTCATGATCTCAGGGTCCTGGGATCGAGCCCCACATCGGGCTCTCTGCTCAGCAGGGAGCCTGCTTCCCCCTCTCTCTCTGCCTGCCTCTGCCTGCTTGTGATCTCTCTCTCTCTGTCAAATAAATAAAATCTTTAAAAATAAGTAAATAAATAAATCATAAAAATGCACTTTAACATACATCTCCATGTGTACTTCCACGTTTTTACTGAATACCTTTATGCTATTTCTGTGAGCATATCATTCACCATTGTTCTAAACTTTGGCATCTAAAATTACATATATATTTGACAATTCAAAAAGATAATTGTAAGTTTCTCTTCTCTCCTTTTTTTATTATGCAAAATATAGGGAAGGCACATTTGCTATTTCTGTAAACACAGTGCTCCATCATGTCTGCTCTTCCTGACCATTATTCTACCACTTGAAAAGTTCTCGTGCTACTGATTGCTACTATCCCAGGTACTTTGTCTCCAGAACCCAGTGGTAGTTTTATAATGCTGGGATCAAAGCTCAGTGATTTAATTATAGTCATTTTAAGGTTATGGCCCAGAAAATACTAATCAGAAAGTTAATAAAATAAAGGTTGAAAGGAGTGCATCTTAGTTTTATTCTTCCAGGCTTCTTGCTCAAAATGATAATTGGTGTTTATTCATTGACAAACATCACAGGGTCTGTCTAAGGGACTGGAGATAATAGATATGAATAACAAGAGTCCTTGCATGAAGAAGTCTACGCACAACCAAGTGCAGTGGGTCAACATCTGAACGAAGTATTATAGTTTTATGTGAAAAGTGCTATATAACCAAAAAAAAGTGATGAGGCTGTATCAAATAGTAATATCTCAATGCAGGTGATACAAAGTAAAACTAAAGCTCAAGGTACCCCAAACAGTAAAGTTAATTTATTAACTTACATAACTAAAACAGATATTTCTGATCCAAGGCATTTCAAAAGTAAGACAAAGGCCCTGGTTTTTCTTTATCTTTCTGCTCTGCCTTTTCTAATATGGGTATGTTATGGGCTGAATTGTGTCCCAAAATTCATATGTTGATGTCCTAACCTCTAGTACCTATAATGTGACTGTGCTTGGAGATAGGGGCTTTAATGAGGAGATTAAGTTAAAATGAGGTCATATGGGTGAGTCCTAATCCAGTCTCACTGGTATCTTATAAAAAGAGATTAAGACATAGACATATATAGAAGGAAGACCATGTGAAGACACAGAGGGAAGACATCCATCTACAAACCAAAGAGAGAGGCTTCAGAAGAAACCAACCCTGCTGACATCTTGACCTCATACTTCTACCCTCAAAATTGTAATAGAGTAAATTTCTCTTGCTTAAACCACCCAGTCTGTGGTACTTTGCTATGGCAACTCTAGCAAACTAATATAAGGTACCATCTCAAGCTTAGTGGTGGCTCCCATTAACTCCTGACACCAACCACCCCTGAGGCTACAAAATTACCATCAGCTATTCCAGACTTCATAGCTTCTCACTATATTATCCAGGTGCCACAAAAGGAAGCATCTAGTAGCTCTCCACAAATTTTAGGATTCTCACTCTTTACTGTGCCTTTGTCTGAACAGTTGCCATGCTTGAGGAATGGGATCCATGGATTGGCTTAAGCCAATCAGAACCTACCCCTCAAGATGGGTGGGGTGACATCCACCCAAACCACAGAAGCTGAAGTCCTCAAAGGAGAATCAAGTCTTGTTGGTGAGGCACACAACTATGGAGATCACCGACAAAGATCCAAAGAAAGGAATCAAATAAGTCCATCTAGGAAAGCTAAGCAAAAGTGACCCTACAGGCAATTGGGATGGGTCTTAGAAAATTAACAGAGATTCACCTGACAAGGAAGGACTCAAAGGACAATCCAGACAAAGGAAATAGCGTATGAGAGGGCCCAGAAGTCACAAAAGGGCCTCTTGTATTTGGTAGGGTGATCAACTTGTCCCAGTTTGCCAGGGACTTCCAGCTTTTAGCACTGAAAGTCACACATCCTGGGAACCCCTTTTGTCCCAGACAAATAATTAGTTTGTCCTGGGACTGTATCTTATTTTAAATAGAAATCTCCTATCCCAGGATACCCTTAGTCCTGGACAAACTGGAATGGTTCGTTGGTCACTATATGTTTGGAGAATTATGGGAAAAGTTTATGGGGCAAAGTGGCTGGAGATAAGGTTGGAAAGGTTGGTTGAAACTAATTGGGAAGGAACTTTTATGCACAGAAGTTTGGACTAGAGAGAAAATTTGTATTGTTCCTCTGGAGTACTTGTTAAAAAGTAAGTCATAGGACATTATTCTATGGAGTGTAGAGGACTCTATAAATAATATGAATTCCATGGACATTTTGCAACTTAACCTATTTCAAGAAGTTCATGGAACTTGAATTTATATAGCATTTAGTAATAGCAGAAAATTCCAGGTCAAGCCTTCTGACCAGGAGGCATTGTTCCCTGGGGTCAAAGGTCAGCACACTGCTGGGTGTATTATGAGGCTCTACAAATACTACTTGAGTCTTGGTTATCAGGCTTCCCTTCATAACCTGAATTCCTTTTTTGCCTTCAACTATCTCTCTGTGTATCTCTCTCTTAAAACTATATCTCTTTTTCTAACTTCATGCCTTCATTTTGAACTGCCCACCTTGGGCTTCCAACTCATAATATTTACCGCTAACTACTCACCTTTCCTCCAGTATTACCTCTTTTGTCTACTGCCTTACATCTGTTGAGAATGCTGCTATTCTCTCAGTCACCAAGGCCCACACTATGGAACACATTGTACCACTGAAAAGAAGAGGCTGGAAAAAACAAAGTGGCAAGCACTGGATATTTCGAATGATCCATATTTATAAAAACAATATGTGTGTATTTTCACATATATGAAAATGTATGGGAAAAGTGCCCAGAAGTTCCAGATTCTTAACAGTTACGATCTTAAAAATGTCTGGTAAGAAATGGGATGAGGGGAATCCTTTTATTTTTATATATCCCTATTGTTAAGATGTTTATAGAATAAGCATATATAGCTACTTTCCAAATAAAGATATACATGTTCACTATGCAAATTTTCAATTGCAGATAAACATAAAGAGCAATAAGAAAACCATCTGACTATGGTAAGTGCTGTGAAATGTGTAAACCTGACGATTCACAGACATGTACCCTGGGGTAAATAATACATTATATGTTAATAAAAAAAAAAAAAGAAAAAGAAAACCATCTGAAATTTTACCACTGTAAGCAGTCTGGAGAACAGCCTACCAAGCTTCTCCCGAGGCCCCTGTGCTGATGCAGACACAGAAACTGCACTTAGGAGCTTACCCCAGCCTGCCTCAGCACCCTCCCTGCTGCCTAAGACCCCAGGGTGTTGCAAAGAAAGCCCTCCAGTCACTTGTGCATCTGTGGGGTCTCTGGAACCTGTCGCTCTCCATTTCCACCACCATCACCCTTGCTGAGCTCTTGTTAACTCACCCTTGTCCTGTGGCAGTAGCTTCCTAATGGCTCTCACTCCTTTCCTCTCTACCTCCTTGCATCCAGCTTCCCCACAGCATCCTGTTTAACTGCCCTAAAACCTAGTTCTGATCATGTTAATGCTTTGTTCAAAAAGCTTCAGTGACTTCCCATGGCCTATAAAAGAAAGGCCAAACTTTGGACTGAAACTAAACTTTTCATTGTTCCTTTTGGGAACTTTTCTTCCCCTCAACTCTAGTTCATACCGTTCTCTCTGACAGGACAGGAATACCGTCTCACCCAGGTATTTCCATTAATTAAAATTTCCCTCCTTCAGACACTTGCCCATATATAAGAACATGTTTGCGCAAGAATGTTCATTGTAGTCAAGTCTATAATAGAGAAAATTAAAGCCAACATAAATGTCTACCAATAAGAGATTGATTAAATAAGTTCTGGAAATGCAGGTATCCAGTGAAATACAGTTACGGATGTTAAAATGATAGAGATATAGCTTATTATATAGACAGAGGGAAAGTCTACAGAATATTGTCAATCAAAAGAGTAGGTTATATAATACTTTATAGATACCTTTTTTTAAAGCACGTATATTTGTAGAGCTTTCTGGAAATACATCATCAAATAACAGAGGTAAGCTCTAGTTGATTGAATTTACTTTGTTTTGGTACTTTTCTATTTAATTTGAATTTTTATAAACATAACCACAGTTATAGAAATGACCATTTGTTGAGGGCTATTTGCCAAATACTGTGTTTGGAGTTTTGCATTTAATAATTTATTAGTCCTGGGGCGCCTGGGTGGCTCAGTTGTTTAAAGCCTCTGACTCTTGATTTTGGCTCAGGTCATGATCTCAGAGTGTGGAACCTGCTTAAGATTCTCTCTCCCTCTGCCTATCCCCCCCCCACACACACACACCATTGCACATGCTCTCTTTCTCTCAAAATAATACAAATAATAATAATAATAATAACTTATTTGGTCTTTACATCCAAACTTCAAGGATGGTTATCATCACTCTCATAGAGGAGTAAACTAGGGATTAGAGACTAGGGAAGAGGGCTAAGGATTGAAGAGTTGTTCCCAGGGTCAAAACAACTAGTAAGAAACAGAGATAGAATTCAAATTTCAGGCTTTCTACTTCCAAAGACCATATTCATAGGCATTATGTTACATAATAATGAAATATCATTTTTACCAAAAGAATACAGCCACTAAAATATACTTTTGCAGTCTTACAAGGTCACACTCAATTGTTCTACTCCCCAGGACTTTCCCTTGTCCCCATATCCAGAAGTATGATGTCGTGGGAAGATCAGAATAGAGTTTTATCGGAAACACATAAAAAAGTTTTTATTTTTTTATATAAATAGTATCATTCTGTCTCTTATTTTATTTGTATACCTCGCTGTTCATACCTAAAAATGCATTGTGAACATCTTTACTGTAATTTATTGTATAGATGTGCTACAATCATTTAACATGGATGGTCACTTAAGTTGTTTATAAATTTTGCTATTGTAAACAATGCCAAAATGAGCATCCTCATCCAGAGTTATATCTGTACACATGTGAGACTGTTTTGCAAGTTTGTATTCCCAGAAATGGACTTGCTAGTTCCAAAAATAAAGGAAAGGATAGGTCCTTTCCTTTTCCTGTACCAGAATTTCAAAAAGTTTGAGCTGTAGTGGGAGAATCTGATCTAGGAACGAGCTGGCTGGACTCTTGCGGCTCTGTTTCCCTCTCACAACCTCCCTAGGCATTGCGAACTGTCTGCACACATGTCACTCCATCATCTCCAAACTGACTTGTAGAAGAAAAGCAAACTGGGCTGTGACTTGCCTGAGTTCTGGTGAATGCTTGACCGCCAAGTTGCTTTGTGATCCTGAGCAATAAATGATGCCCCTGGTGACTTGCATTTCTTCTCCATAAATAAGATTCTTCCAGCGCCACAGTCCATGTTTCTTAACTCTGAAGACAAGAATAATGTTTTGTCATTCTGACCTCTTAGATTTTGAAAAATAATATATATACCGTAAAAGGTTATCTTGCCTCATTGAAAGTTCAAATGGTATGGTGATAAGACCATATTAAAGGCATTTATAAAAGTCCATGGTAAAGAGTTCATTATGGCTCATTAAATCCCCTCATGCTTCTATCCACTTTAGTTACTGTATTTCCTGTAAATGGAATTTATGGCAGGGCCGCATTAACACCATTTCATATTCTGCTGTGCTATTACCCATTGAGCTTGAATCAATTTCGAGTGTATTGATTTTCATTTATCCAAACTCATCTGTTTGCTTTGCTGCATGCTCATCCATGAGAATAGGGCACAGCTAAACTCCATGGTGTTGCTCTTTTCCCTTAAGCATTTAATACTAGAATATACATATGGAAACTGTGGTATAAGAACTGCAGGATATTTGCTGGAAGTACAGTTTTCTATGGGTGATATAAGAGTCTGCATCTCTTACTCATGTCAGAGAGAATGCTTCCTAAAGCAAGATACCATAGCCTCTGTCCCTGCATGAAGGCACACACACATACCCTCCCAGCAACTAGAGGACTCAGTCCAGGGATTCTGCCCTCCTCCCTCCAAAAACAAGGAGAGTAGTATTGTCAAGACAATGATTCTTCTAAATGTAAAGTTTTGCTCACTGTCAGGAAGCTGAGTATTCTATTGCTGCTCCACAAAAGAAACACTCCTGTTTCTTTGGCCAGAGAGCAAACTGAAGTCTAGATAAAAGAAATGTGTAATAAAGAAATACCTTAAATGTACATTTTACTCTCCTTTCTCTTAACAACTAGCTTGATGTGTTTGAGAGAGAGTGTGTGTGTGTGTATGAAAGAGAAAATTAATTTTGAACCATAGCTAGGATTTGGGAGGTAGAAAGCATTTTAGCAGTTTTGGTCAATGGATAACGTATGACCACATGATATAGTATTAAATGAAATGTCTTAGACCTATAGTAAATAGATCTTGATTTCTGCTCAAGTAAATACTGAAATTTATTTACCAGGGAGAAGAAGAAAATAAATACTGGCTAAGGCACAGCCAAAGTCAATATTTCCTTTGAGTTGTAATAAATATTTCTATACCCTGAAATAAGATTTTATATTATAATAAATGATTAAATGTAATCCAATGACACAGGAGAAATAAAATTATCAGGCTAATTCTAAGGCATCTTTGTTTTATGTTTAATGCTGTAAAGGATAATCACTGTTGGCTTAGCAAGATCTGATGGTAGATGTTGGCATAAAGTTTGGCTTGGCCCGAGTCCCCATTGTGAAATAGAAGATGAAGGAAATCCATTTATGAAAAGCTCAAGTTATTTAAATAGACCAATGAGCAAACACTACTGACTTAAATAAAATGAATAATTAACTTGAACAAAAGTTTAAATATGACACTAATAAATAATTGAGTTAATTATTTTCCTTCATGCATTTCCATATTATGTGCAGTGTTACACAACTTTATGTTTTAGAAAATAAAGATTTTCCTCTCAAAAACAATTGTACCATAATAAGTAAAAAAAAAATTTGAATATTACTTGGTTAGGGACTAGGAACAACATAGAGATATACCTTCAAGATTATAATCTAATTGGGGAAAACAGAAGATACATGCAATACAATATTTTGCAGTCATTGAAAACATGAGATTTGAACTATAAATGAGTTTGGATTCCAACTCTGACACTGTGATCTCCAACAAGATTTTCCGAGACTTAGTTTCCTAATCCATAAAAGTGAGGTAAGAAAATCTGCCTCATAGGATCATAATAAGAATTAAACTCTAGGAGGAGCCTGAGTGTCTCAGTGGGTTAAAGCCTCTGCCTTCAGCTCAGGTCATGATCTCAGGGTCCTGGGATTGGGCACTCTGCTCCGCAGGGAGCCTGCTTCCCCCTCTCTCCCTGCCTGCCATTCTACCTACTTGTGATCTCTCTCTCTGTCAAGTAAATTTTTAAAAAAATTAGAATTCTATAAAGCCCTGAAAAGGGGCCTAGCAAAAGGAGACCCCTCTAGAAGTAGAAACTGTTTTAATGATGTATTGCTTAATTGACCGATGCAAATACTCTTATGAAGGTGATTCAAGGAGGTACACAATTACTAGATTTGAATGAAACATTATTTTTGCCTTCATTTCAGAAAAGAGAGCTCTTACAAGTGGGTTGCATGGTAAGTCAACTCTTGAAGGGAGCAGTAGGATTTGAATTAGAGGTTGAGAGAGGACTAGGGTTTTGTTAGTTGGTAGGTAAAAGTAGAGGTAATGCACATTGCAACTGCAAATAGAATAGCAATCGTCTACCCAGCCATGGCCCCGAGCACATCCTCCTTAATTTTCTCTCCTTGATTAATTATCACATTAGTATTTCCTCCAGGTTTTAAAATTTTCTTCAACCATTTTTCCTGGGTCTCCTTTGTTGGTACCACTTCTACCTGTTTCCTTTTATTTATTTCAACTGAAAAATAACTTTAAATAATAAGTAAACAAAATAAAATAAGACAAATGAAAATCACCCAAAGTCTCACTTTTTAGTTAACATAGAACTCTCTGTTAATATTTTGGCTAAAGTCCTTCAAAAGTTTTCTGTATCTCTTTGCCTTTCTGTTTGTCTCTCTCATTATGTGCATGCATATGTGCGTGCACACACACACACACACACACACACACACACACACACACTTAACTAATACGATCTAAATAAGATTATACTATACATGCATTTTATCATTGGAAAATTTATAATATGCCATAAAGATCTTTCCATGTTAAAAAAAACTTTATTATATTTAAATGAGCTTATCACATTTGATTGTAAAAATGTTGACACAATTTAATGAACTCTTTTATGGACATTTTAGTTGTTTCCAGCTTTTCTCTATTAAAAAGTACCACTGTGCTACAGTTACCATACTTTTACGTTCATTTTGTCTCACTTATATGGTTATCCTTTTAAGAAAAATTCTTGAGAAGCGAGAGAGGAATCAAGCAATATATGCACATTTAAAACTTTGGTTTTTAGAGCCCGAAATGACACATAAAAGCTCCATATTTTCACCTTAGAAGACTTTGCTTAAAAAAGAACTAGCCTTGATTTTAACATTCATAATAAATAAAACAGCTGCCCTTTTAAAATTAATGTTTGGAACTAAAATTTTTAAAAATAGGAATACACAATTAGAAGTAGTTATGTGTGCTTCTGTATAAGGCGAAGTCTTAACAATAGAAAAAATTATGGAAAGGAAAAATATGATCAAATTAGTTTTTTGTAGAAAATCTTGCCAACTAAACTGACCAAACTTTTTCATTAAAGAACCTGAGTACACAATTAAATCACTTGACTTTCTAGCACATTGTCTAGACAATTGTCTGACGTTTTGATGAGTTATTATGGAATGTTGAGCCAACTGATTATTTTAAGTCTCTTGCATAGAGAACTTGTGAGCTGGTAATAATTTAATAATTTAAATAACTTAATCCATTTTATGCAGTTCTCTCTTTTCATTTCTCCTAAGACTATACTGAATAACTCATTGTTTTAGTCATCATTTAAGTTTTGTGGTCATATTTATGTAAAAAGCTTCCCATTACTATGACCTCAGTATTTCCAAGTGTGACTGCTTGTTATGAAGTATGTGGTTTTGTGGCCTGTTGTACTAGTTGATTTTACTAAATTTGGTTTATTTGTTCTTAGTTCTATCACAGTAAACTAGTTTTGATGATTCTGTCCTGCTGGAGTATGTTTCAGATATCAAACCAGTGACTGCCTGAGGGTGGGAGAGAAAACTAGTAACAGAAGGGCACAAGAGAGAAAAAAAATAAAAAAAGAAGGGCACAAGAGAACTTTCTGAGATGGTGGTGGTTGTAGAACTATTTAAGTTTGTCCAAATGTATAGTCCTATATACCTAAAAAGGGTGAGCTTTACTGTATGTGAATTATACCTAAATAAATAATAGGACAAAACACAAACACTTGGTTAAAAGAAAAAAAAAGGATGAACCTTCAAAAGTCCCTCCTGCAGAGGAGTCGTTTGCGTCCAGTCCTCTAAGATATTAAAATGTATTCAAAAACAAAGGAATTAAAGCAATGGCTCATTTGCAGGAGGATGGACAGATCACGAGTAGAGAAGCTATGAACACAACTTCATTCTACATGACTATTAAATGTATGTTAAAAAGTTCTCACCAAACTAGTGGAGACAAGAGTTTTCAGTAAATTGTTGTAGAATATGAACTGGTGAACACTTTTCAGTTTAGACTTATACCTCACATAAAGTAAAATGAGTTTTAGATGGATTTGTGCATAATCAATATGAAATCTTAAAAAATATCATTTATCAAGACTCTAAAAATTTAGAACTATTATAAATAAATGACAAAAACAGAGCCAACTGTCTAGAACGTACATTCTCATATAAGTAAAATATTAAAAAGAACTTGAGTAAGTAGAAGAAGATATTCATTCCCAGAAAATAGGAAAAGAGGGTCATCTGTTTGCTGTCCTACAGTACAATGTAATGAATAAGAAAGTATTAAACTGTGCAGTAGATAATTGGACAAAATACTTAATGATATCAGCCACAAGATTAAATATAACCATCAAACTAAATTTATGGAAATAATATGGTAAATATAAAAATGCATATTATTTTTATCATAGCATCCTATTCTGTTATGTATATAGTAATTTCATGAGGGCTTTTCTTGCTTTTGATGGTAAAAATTTGTACATCCCATTCAGAAAGACACTTCAGAAATATAAAGACATTCCCCTTTGTCATTTTTTGCCTTTATTAACATTTTAACTAAAAGAAAATAATATTTACATAAAAATATTTATTATAACATTATAATAATGAGAAAGAGAAATCAATTTAAATGTTAACCCTTGTACTAGACAGAATAGTATGCAGTCATTACAATTTTAATTATGCAAACTATAAAACAGCATGGGAGATAATTATTATGATCTTAAATGAAACAAGTATAATACAACCTTGTGTGCATATTATCTACTCAACTATGTTATTAGAGAGTCATGTAGTAGAGAATAAAGACCAAAAATACTGCTTTAGGGATAACAGCAAATACTTATACAGCTCACAGGCAGTATTCTAAAATCTTTTTGTGCATTATCTCATTGGATCCTCACAACTCCATGACTTTCATTTTGTCAGTTAGGAATTTGTGCTACAGAGAAGTTAAGTAACTTCCCCAAAGTCACACAACTGTGAAGTGCAATTGCCAGTATTTGAACTCAATCTGTTAGGTTTATCCTGTATTGCTTCAATGTGCCATACTCCCTGAAACACACAAATGGATGTAATTGTGTTAGGCTGTCTTTGTGATAATACTACCCATGATTTCTCCTTTCCAACCTTTCTGTAATAGTCTTAACAAAAAATGCTTTTTACAAATGTTTGGGTGGAAGGTATTTAAAGACTTTATGAGAAGGGGAAGATGTGACAGAGAATGAAGGAATTACAATCACCGGATGAAGCCAAAGGAAATTGCC
>CM053603.1:94958163-94983867 GCA_028646535.1 Procyon lotor
GTATATAACTGCATTTTGGCAATGGTTGCAAAAAGTGGCCACCTGACACTTTTAGAGTCATAATTTCAGTTGAAATTGAAACTTTTTTTTATCTTTAAGAAATAAAATGTATGTGGAAGCAGCGTGCTTGCCTTCATCAAGTGAGAAGAAAAGTATCTCTCAAAAATTTTTTAGACAAAATAAAGTTATATCCTGTTTAAAAAAAAATTTTAAAAAAGAGTATTTATTATATTCTGAATAAAAACATTTTGTTATATATGTTTTGAAAATATTTTAATTTTATTGAACTTGAATAAAAGTCTGCCATTTTGGAAAAGGCAAAAAAAAAAAAAAGATACAAAGATGGAATGTAAAAGAAAGAAAAGAATTGAGGAGGCCTTTCTGATCCACACTTTTAGTTTTCCATGATGGCGGTTTTCTGATCCCTCATGTTCTAGGCCTAACCCCGGAGGATTAGCTCTGAGGTTTTTGGGCTAAGCAATGAGCAGGATAGAGTTGCCATTAACCAAAATGGGGAATTCTGCTAAAGAAGCAGTTTTGGTAAAGGAGTAAGAATATCTGTTTCAGACATGATAAAATTGAGGCATCAATTATATATCCTAATGGAGGTGCAGAGTAGGCAGTTGGGGGGCGCCTGGGTGGCTCAGTCGTTAAGTGTCTGCCTTGGGCTCAGGTCCTGATCCCAAGGTCCTGGGATCGAGCCCTGCATCAGACTCCCTACTCAGTGGGGAGCCTGCTTCTCCCTCTCCCCCTCCCCCTGCCTGTGTTCCCTCCTTCCCTCACTGTGTCTCTCTCTGTCAAATAAATAAATAGAAAAATCTAAAAAAAAAAAAAAAAAAGCGTAGGCAGTTGAATACCTAAGCCTGGAGTTCAGGGGTAAAGTACAACATATTAGCTGTATTTGAAGCCATGGGGCAGGTTGAAATTCCAGTTGTACTTAGAAGCAATGGACAAATAGTCTTCAATAAAAATAATGTTTAATGCAAAATATTCTGGCTACCCTCACCTTTTTTAAAATAGAAGGTCAGCAACTATAGAAACTTGGAGGAATCACATAAGAAAAGTGAGCCACAGCTTCAGGATACTACTTTCTCAGTAAAGAAGCAGTGGTTAACTCATTCATTCAAAATGGTAGAACTGTCAGGTATAGCCATGCTGACTCTGCCAGTGAAGGACGATCTCAGTTTGCTAATAAACCATGTATGTACTGAACTGAAGCCTTGTTAATAAGTCATTATAAATTACTTTATGAACAAATATGTAATTCCTTTCAGGAGTTCATTTGAACTACCTGAATGCATTACAGTGACTAATTCCACAAGCCTAATAGTTATGAAAATGTGTCAGCAAGTAAGAATTTCAGTGTATCATCCATTGACGTATTCTTTGCATTTCTCTCTGCTCAACAAAAAATGGAAAGGCCTTCTGATGCACATTTGTAGTTCTCAATGATGGTGGCAGTTTTCTGAACCTTTATGTTCTGGGCCTGCCCTTGGGGGAAGCCGGTTTGCCCGTGAAAGGTGCTTGGGCCAGAAAAAAGAGCTGCTTCCCAGATGTCCGTAAGTTAATTCCACTTTGAAACCATTATCATGTCTTTCTGCCTAATGTTTGGTTCATTTTACATCTCGCACCTGAATTACCACCAAGCTCACTTAATTTGTTTTTATGGGATGCTGTTGTCAAACAGACACAATATTTTACCCCAAAGAGACTAATGTTTAATCATGTCCTGAGTGGGGATTTGGAGCCTTGCAATCTAGTGACAATGACTGTTAGGATTGGTGCCTTGAAATGTGGGAAGAGGGAGGGCGCTTAGGCTCCCACCCTGTCAACGATGCATTTCTGTAGCCGCTTTAGTGGACCCCACTGACCATCAGCATCTGTTATGGAAGCATGTTTTCTGCTCTGCTCTGTCTAGAGAGTGGTATTTGGAGCAATTTGGAGCCCCTTTCTCCCTTCGATCAAGTCATTTCAGACAGGCACCATGGCCCGAGCTTTTTCCCACACGCTGAGCGGCAGCTGGGCTGGTGGAAGCCGCAGTGAAGGTAAAACAACTGGTTCCAGTCCTGGTTCTGTCATTCAATTAGTTGGCCCAGGAGAGTCACTTCGTCTACGTCTTCCATCTAGAATAGTGTTACTAAGAAGGTAAAATGAAATATGAAATGTGAAAAGCCTTCTTATTCCGTGCCAGCCCCTGTGCTGGTACGGCACAGTCAAGTTCATGATCTGCGGCTGGCTTGTTCGGCTGCCCTCTCCCCTCCGCGTCACCACCGGGCTCTCCGCACCGCAGCCATCAGCACCCTCCTTCCAGGGAGCCAATGCACCACGCTGGCCTCCATCCTCCTGGTCTGTGCAGATGCTCTTCCCTCTGTGGGCACAGCCTTGCTTGCTCGCCATCTCCCTAACTTCTGCTTGGTTTCTTATCCTTTTGAGAAGGTTTACTTTCCCCTTACGTGTGGCTTAAATGCTGTGCTCTGAACATCCTTAGCATCTCCCACACCTCCCGTCATAAGCTTCCGCACAGGGTATGGAAATTTCCTGTCCCTAATGGACTGTCAATTCATCATGGAAGTCTCCCTAACACTGTTGGATTTCCAGAATCTGGCACCTGGTTGGTATTCAATAAAAAATATTGTGTGGTGTATAAATACTGAATCTCCACTAGAAGCAAGTCCTTATAACAGGAAGTTTGAGGGTATAAACAATTGACTGAGCCCTCACAGAGAGAGCTCTTGGTCTGGTGGGCTGATTAGACTTGTATGTATAAATTATAATACAAAATAAAATGTAAGAATTATTGGATTAAAGAAAAGCATATAAAGTGCTATTGTGTTAAACTGGCTTCCCAGACTTATTAGAATTAGTTTCCTATTGAATGTATTTCAATTTATTATAATTTCTGGTGTTTTAAGTTATTTTAAATGCACTTTAACTTCTATTGATATTTTCAGCAACTTACCATGATTTGTTAAGATTATAGAAACTCTAATCCCACAGCAGGTAGGAACTGATTCTGGCTTCAAATGTGAGGTATGCTATGGGAGAAGAATTTTGGCAAAGCAATTTCTAGTTAGCCCTCTTGTTGAAGACTCCTTACATTATTTCTTTATGAAATTTTTAATCTTTAGTAGAGAACTTCATGTTTCCTAAACATGATTTTAAAACAAAGAAAGTGACAATTGTATTCTTCTCATTGCCTGAATTTGGGCTCTTATTATCTTTCCCCCAAATTATTGCTATGTTTCTCTTTTCTCTCCCCTCTGCCCACTGTCTTGTGGGGAGTATGACCCTACACTTGTCCCAAAACACAAATCTAAACAAAGCTGCTTGGAATGAATGGCTAGTGGCTAAAGGATCAAATTCAAACTTTTAGTTCAGCATAGAAGGCCTTTCATTTTTGGCCAACTTATCTTTCCTTCCCTATTTTCCACTTTGTATCATCATTATTCACTTTCACAATTCTCTACATATCTAGACTGTGAGTTCCTCAAAGGTAGAATCCTGTGTTATTCTTCATTTTATCTATGATGCCTGGCACCTAACGGTTAGTTGGTAAATCTTAGATGAATTACTTTTATGCAACTCCTCAGGAAAGCTTCTCCAAATTCTGAATGATTATTGGTGACACTAAACTGAGAATGTTGTATGTCTTAATTAAATGTCGAAAAGTACAATTGGTGTCATTTGGCCAAAAGGAAGCTAATTTAGTAAAATTCTTATTTTAAATTATTTAAAAATTATTATTATTTTTTTTTGAGAGCCATGCCATTGACAGCCACTCATGTGACTAAACACTCTGAACATCACATGAAGAGTTGAGGTATGGCTGAGCCAATAGGACTGAGTCCAGGAGATCCCTTCTTGGCTTCCAGAGTCAGATTCCTGATGGAATTACAGTGGTCATTGAAATCTTATGATATTGCCAGAAGGATATGTACATGCACTAGAAATATAATATCTGTAAAAGTTGAAGCCATGTGTCCTATGGTGTTTGAAAGTCTTTACTATTATTCACCATGTGTAGCAAAACCGATGAAAGGAAAACAAAAACTATTTCATGGATGCAAACTGGGGAGAGGCCATAGTTTCATATTGCCTCATCTATCTGGGACTTAGCCAAGGAAAAGAGAGCAAGCAAATAACAAGTCTATGAGCTGTCAAAAAAGACGTCACCATGATTCCCAAATGAAGGGCGAGAGGTACTTCCAAATAGCACTAAGCCTAGGGAACCACCTGTGTGTAAGATTTACTTATTCACCTGTCCCCAAATTTTGATAAATGTCAGGAAGAAATACTTTACCTCCAGTACCCCTCCATGTTTCCATGGAGTAATGGAATAGTCTATTCCTCAAGACGGAAAAGTATGGGGTATCACTTCCAGTGTCTTCCCAGGGTAGAAGTCACAACTTATTTAATTAGTGAGTTTGGAGAAGGAATCAGCCATGTCCCACTTAGCCCCTTTCAGAATGTCTTTCCTTATGGTCAGTCTATCTTCTTGTGCTTTCTCCCTTCCACCTATAAACGTGCTGGGTCCGGTTTTCCCCTGTGTAGGGGAGCCTGTGGTTATCCAAATGCACCTGTACCTGGGCAAGTCATTCTGTCTAATTAAGAGGTAAATATTAGGCCATGTGGTCACATATTTAAGGTGCATGCACCTACCCAGACCTTCTCAGTAATAAAATTGATTTTGATCATTTTGTGTCTGCCCTCTATAGCTCAGTTGGTTAAAAATTTGGGAGAATAGGGGATGTCACTTACTGTCCTTCATCCCACCCCTACTCCCAACACTAGAATCACCTATTAGGCTCACCTACATGTAAACAACATGACAGATACCCATTCTTCACACACCCTTAACACACACACACACACACACACACACACACACACATTATAAACCTATATCATCTGTTCCCCGTCCCCAGAAGTAACCAGTATCACTAGGTTGATGTATCTCCAAGTCATGCAAGTTTGAGACCAGGTTAGTGGTTGGCTGGATTTCTTTTTCCCTTTTGTAATTACATGTTAACACCATTATTAACTTTATTTTCTTAAATTCACATCTACTGACATTCCACAAACAGAAGTTTTTCTTTACCAAGTTTTTTTATGCAAATGACTTGTGGAAGGGACAGTGACCTGAATGAAGTTTGAAAAGAATTAGTTATCAGGAGACCTGATTCAAAACTTGCTGTGTGACAATGAACAGACTCATTCGGTTTCATTTATAAAATGAGAAGCCCTTTAGCCATCGTACTTACAGGATTTGTGTGAGAACCAAATAGTCATGTGTATGGAATGCTTTTTTTAAAAAAAAAAGATTATTTTATTCATTTAGACAGAGAGAGAGTGAGCACCCACGTGAAGGGTGGGGGTTGGGGGGAAGAAAGAGAAGGAGAGAGAGAACCTCAGGCAGGCTCTATGTTCAGCACAGAGCTGAACCCAGGGCTTGATCTAACAACCCTGAGATCAGGACCTGAGCCAAAAACAAGAGTTGGACACCTAACCGACTGAGTCACCCAGGTACTCCAGAAATGCCTTAAAAAACATGAAGTGCTACACGGGTATGTCTAGTTTTTCAAATGAATTAATGTATCAACTAGGAAAAAAAGAAAGCAGGTAGTATACTACTTGTGTTATAGATGTGAACATTACATTTTAGAATTGCTCTATGTGAAATTGAATAAATAGCCTAACTCTAGTTAAAAAATGAAAGTATTACTTTGCTATACCACATTGTTTACCAGTAAAAGCTTCACAAGTATATGGTATTTGTATATACTGTGAGTACACCACATAAGTAAGTAATACATAAATGGAAGTCCATAGTATACTGCTGTAGCTCTGATTCTGACACTCTTAACTTTATTATTTTAGTCAAGTGGAAATTAAGAAAGTTTCCACTGTGTTATTCATCAGCAATAAAATGTGAATGTGCTTTTTGGGAAAATGATAAGGTTTGGGCTGGCAGGAGTTCTAAAGTATGTGAATCTGTTCTAAATTAGTGAAGCTACAGGATTCCTTTAGTTTCCAAACTTCAAAATCATGCAACTAGTTGCCATCCTATCTATCTATTATCTATCTATCTATCTATCTATCTATCTATCTATCTATCTATCTATCTAGATTTATTTATTTTAGGGGCACCTGAGTGGCTCAGCGGGTTAAAGCCTCTGCCTTCGGCTCAGGTCATGATCTCAGGGTCCTGGGATCCAGCCCTGCATCAGGCTCTCTGCTCAGCAGGGAGTCTGCTTCCCCTTCTCTCTCTGCCTGCCTCTCTGCCTACTTGTGATCTCTCTTTCTCTGTCAAATAAATAAATAAATATCAATCTTAAAAAAAAAAGATTTATTTATTTTAGAGAGAGAGAGAGTGCAAGAATGTAGAGGGGGAGAGGTAGAGGGAAAGCAAAAATGAGAATCTCAGGCTGACTCCCCACACAGTAGGGAGCCCCACATAAGGCTTACTTCATCTCATGACCCTGAGATCTTGACCTGAGCTGAAATCAAGAGTCAGATGCTCATAAATCAAGAGTCAGATGCTCAAATGACTGAGCCACTGAGGCGTCCCTACAATCCTTTTGAATAGATGAGGAAATAAATGTCCCCAACTGGGGGTCAGTAAGCTGTGAGAAGTCACAGCAATAGAACACAGCCCAAATTAGATGTCCTAGTCCATAAGTTTCTGATTTGAAAAATGAACAAACAACACAGCTTTCCCCCAAGTACAAAAATTTACTTTGGCGGCACATGGATGGCTCAGTCAGTTAAACACCAGCCCCACATTGGGCTACCTGCTCAGTTGGGAGTCTGCTTCTCCCTCCCTTCTCTCTCCTTCTGTCCTCTCTTCTCATTCTTTCTCTCTCTCTCACTCTCAAATAAATAAGTAAAATCTTTAAAACAAAACAAAACAAAACAAAACAAAACAAAACAAAACGAAAGTTACTTTGTCCTGAACTGAGGGTTTTGGAAGGGAGGAGGCGGGGGATTGGGCGAGCCTTGGTGGTGCGTATTGAGGAGGGCGCGTATTGAGGAGGGCATTGAGGAGGGCACGTATTGCATGGAGCACTGGGTGTGGTGCATGAACAATTAATCTTGTAACACTGAAAAAATAAAAATAAACATATTTGGGGGGAAAAAAGTTACTTTGTCCTGGCCCCAGATTGCTGAGATTTTCCAGGAAAATACTGAATTTATTGAATCTGTTTTTCTGAAAAATTTCAAACTCTACAATAAATAACTGCTTATATATGTATATCTCTATCAAGAGCATCACTACTAATTGATTAAAACAAACATTAGAAAAATAAAGTCCTAATTTGTGATTGGAATCTAGGATAGCCTACACAAGTATCCCAGCTATGAATTTGTAAATAAACAATTCAACATATGAATATATGATAAAATTATGAAAAATGTGATTTAGGGGAATCCAAATAACATTTTGCTTTTTAGGTAAATATTCTACTTCTAAAAAGATACCAAGTGTTTTCAACATATTAGTCGATACTGGGGTCAATAACACTTTTAGTCTTTTTTCTTTAGGGCATGAAATAATAATACTTGTTTTTAAGAAACAAGAACACTCTGATCTCGTCAGTAAGCTAACTACTTAAGAAATGTCAACAGTATGGATCTTTGATACAAGTGGGCACTGGAGAGAACAGTTTGAAACGCCCTGGTACATATCTGAGGTCCTTCAGTATTCTGAGGGTGAGGAAAGGGTGGAGGATGGAAAAGTGTTTTCCCCTGGAACAAAAAACATATTCTGAGAGTAACGTTTTATGTACATTCTTTGTTTCTTTGAAGCCAGAGCATCCAAATTTAAGGGCCCTCTGTTGTGATGGAAATAGCCTCAAACTAGAAGCTTCAAGATTTCAGTGCTACTTTTGACTCTTCCATAAACTATTTGACTCCTGGCAGGTCAATTTCTTTCTCTGGGAATGACGTTTTTTAAAACCTATAAAATGAGGTGATAATAAGACTGATTAGCATGGGATTGACCAGGCCAGTGAATCTGTGGCTTATTACATTGATGTTTCAAAGTGAGAAACCTGAGCAAAGAACAAATCTAAGCTCCTTATCTTCCCTGGGCCAATTTTCTCATTTATAAAATGGATGTAGTAATACCTCATTGGATTGTTGTGGCGGTTAAATAATAAATAAACCCCTAGCATGATGCTTTCCACATGCTACATATTAGACATTGCTAGTTATGATTCTTACTATGTGTTAGATGTTTTGAATACTTAATCCTGGTGGTTCACAAACTTTAGTATGATACCTCAAGGCACTTGGAGGTGGGGCTAGATAATTTGCATTTCTAACAAGTTCCAAGTGGTGCCCATGCTGTTGGTCTAGAGACCACACTTTGAGAACCACTGCATCATTTCATTTAACCCTCACCAAAGCCCCCTGTTATTTAATATACTCATTCCAGGTGCAGCAGCTAGTGAGTACTTTTATTTATGATAGAAAATTCTTTAAACATAACTTTTTAAAATGACTGAATGAAATTCTACTATTAGTATTTTTATTTTCCAAGAATTTTTAAAGTGTTTTTATTTAAGTAATCTCTACACCCAACATGGGACTCAAACTCATGACACTGAGATCAAGAGTTGGATGCTCTTCAGACTGAGCTAGGCAAGTGCTCCTATTTTCTAAGAATTTTTAAAAATAGTTTAATGCTTTTGAAGTTAGGAAGTGATAAATGTCAAAGGAACATATAGGTGGCCAGACGGGAGTATACTGTAAAATGGTTGACATTACCTGAGACTGTGGTAATGTGATCCCACCTAAGAGTAGAAAATATCTGTCCACTTGAGTAACAGTCAACTCAGCAACACCAAATTTGTTTTGTTTTTTTAAGATTTTATTTATTTATTTCACAGAGAGAGAGATCACAAGTAGGCAGAGAGGCAGGCAGAGAGAGAGGGGGAAGCAGGCTCCCTGCTGAGCAGAGAGCCCGATGTGGGGCTCGATTCCAAGACCCTGAGATCATGACCTGAGCCGAAGGCAGAGGCTTTAACCCATTGAGCCACCCAGGCGCCCCAGTTTTGTTTTGTTTTTTTTTTTAATTTTATTTAAATTCAGGTTAGTTAACATATGGTGTATTGTTAGTTTCAGGTGTAGAATTTGCTGACTCATCAGTTGCATATAATACCCAGTGCTCATTACATCAAGTGCCCTCTTTAATGCCCATCACCCAGTTACCCCATCTCCCTATCTACCTCCAGTAACTCTGTTTGTTTCTTAGAGTTCAGAGTCTCTTATGGTTTGTTTCCCTGTTTTTATCTTACTTTATTTTTCTTCCGTTCCCCTATGTTCAACTATTTTGTTTCTTAAATTCCACATATAAGGAAATCATATGATATTTGTCTTTCTCTGACTTATTTTGCTTAACATAATACACTCTAGTTCCATCCACATTGCTGCAAACTTGTGTAGCCACTCTGGAAAATGGTATGAAGGTTCCTCAAGAGTTAAAAATAGAACTACCCTATGACCTGATAATTGAACTACTAGGTATTTATCTAAAGGATATGAAAATGGTGATCCAAAGGGGCACATACACCCCAATATTTATAACAGCAATGTCCATGATAGCCAAAATATGGAAAGAGCTCAAATGTCCATTGATTGATGAATGGATAAAGAAGATGTGGTATATACATACAGTGGAATATTACTCAGCCATTAAAGAAAATGAAATCTTGCCATTTTCAAATACATTTGAATTTTAACTTACATATAGATCCCTAATGATTTCCTAATGACTTAAAAAATATCACAATATGATGGGGTTTTTGAAAGAAAAAGTTATTGTGTATGCAGAAGAAAGCCTGCCATATCCTAAATAATAGAATTAAAAGCAGTAGAAATTGCCAAATTCCTTAGAGTAGATCATAGAATTTTAGAAGCTGGCAGAATAGATGCGCCCGATTTACGCATTGTGATGGTCTATTATCAGGCACTGAACATCTCTGTCAAAAACTTCCAAATTGCTTTGAAGATAAGCTATTAAATATATGGTGTAATTCAGGACAGGAAAGAAGAACCCCAACTTTAACCCAAGAGGGAATGCAGACAGAATTCCAATATTTTCTCAGATACCTAGAAATTAAATGGTCAATTACAAAGCCATCAACAAGTGGGGCTGAAATCAGGGTCTGAATTAGATAAGCCAAATGTCCCTCCTGAGTCACACAAACTGCCCAGAGTCACAGGACTCAGATGAAACTTCATCCTAGGAGAGTGGATAAAGAAGACTCCAACCTCAATTGTGAGAGTGTATAACTGTACAGATAAACTGCAATGTTGATTAATTGAAAATATTTGGTAAACATACAATTTACTGTGCCTTTTCCACCCAAACAACTCTGTGAAGTTGTTCCTTGCAATCAAAGACATTCAAAAAGCAAAGAAATATAACATATATTTGTACCATAATTTATTTGGTCATAGTTTCCAACTGTTGCCATTACAAAGAGAACTGCTATGAGCACATTGGTCCCTCAAAATTTTTCTGGGCACCTGGGTGGCTCAGTGGGTGAAAGCCTCTGCCTTCAGCTCAGGTCATGATCTCAGGGTCCTGAGATCGAGCCCCGCATCGGGCTCTCTGCTCAGCAGGGAGCCTGCTTCCCCCTCTCTCTCTGCCTGCCTCTCTGCCTATCTGTGATCAATCTCTGTCAAATAAATAAATAAAATCTTAAAAAATTTTTTTTTTCTGTAACTGATTGTTTCCTTAGGCAAAGTGTGACTTGGTCTTGAGGAAAGGCTACTGTGAAAATATGTAGGTGGGAATAGGGCATTCATTATCCCTTTTCCCCAAAGTTGAAAATGGACACTACTGAATTTCTGCATAAAGAATTCACCACATTGCAGGCTCTTCTTTTACCCAGCTCTGTGGGTTATTGCTTTAGAAAGAAGAAACCAGAGACCAATTCTACTTCCTTTTTCTCTGACATTTATAGAGGTAAAATGATTAGATTATTTTTAGTTAATCCTTCTAACCTTTTCTTTCTTTCACAACCTGAAGCAGTTTTCTTTCACAGTCTAAGGAACTATTGGTTGTTCTTCGTTTGCATCTTTTTCATATTCATGGATAGAATTGCTGCCCTTCGAATAAGACAATTATTCCCTAAAAGATAGAAATGAGTTTACTTCCCCTATGGTTCTGAAGTAATCATATAAACAAAATTTTAGAATGCAAGTGAGAATAGCAAAATAGGAAGAACTGTTGGCAAAGTTAATTGGCTCATCTTCTTATGAAGATCTAATTTGGGATGTCAATTGAATTTTTGGAAATCATTGCTTATTTCCTTTGAGAATTATTTATTGCTCTCTGTAATTTGAATTTATAATACATACTTTGTTCACTTCTGTATTATAGCTTGATTGAGAAAAACTATTTCTATCAGGGAGAGATAAAAAAATATTTTTGAATCAGTTTTCTCCACTTCCAGTACTGGTTTAGAGAAAATATACAGATGTAAAATGAGCACATAATGAATTGTTAAATTTATCATGGTTTCATTCTTTTCTGACATTGGAGGGACGACAATGACATAGTGGGAAGAGAGCTTCAAGTGCCAGCTTTGTTCTGGGTTTTCGCACTTGCTAGTTGACACCTTGGCAAACTCAATTTATCTCTCCAGTCCTCAATTTTAAACACATAAAACAATGTAATTGATAATAGTGTTTTCTTCCTCCTCCTTTCTTTTTCTGTTTTTCCCTCCTCCCTTCCTTCCACGCACCCCACCCTTGTACTGGTCTTTGTCTTCCTCTTTCAGGATACAGTACACTGTGTTCAAAATTAGACATCGTTTGCCTCTTAATTCTGCGACGCGATCACACTGACAGTTTGCCTAACCCCACTGGGCCTCAGTTTCCTCCACTGTAACATGGTAATAATATGTACTTGCATGGTGATAGCGAAGGTTTAGTGAGATAGTCTAGGTAATCAGCTAGTAGGACAGGCACATATTAGGCCCTCAGTAACAGCATGTTATTTTATAATGTGGCTGCGAAGGACATGTGATAAGACGTTTACAAAAGCTCTTTCTCCATATAAAGAGTTGTATAAACCTGGAATGTGGAAGTTTTCCAGTTATCTTATAGATGAAGACCTCAAGCTTAATTCCCTTCACTCCATTCTACCCAATACCTTCCTCCTGTGGAGTCTGCAGTGTAAATTTTAGAGTTCATTTCCTCCCCATACACAACCTTCTATATCACAAGTCTGGCAAACCTAAATAGAACGTCAATCAAGTCTAACATTCATTATTTCCACAATGTTTATATATTTGTGTGTATGCACTTTATATATATTTATCTTAGCACTGATGAGTTTAGGTACATAATAAATATGGTTGGATCAATGACTGAATGAAGTTGAAAGAAATGGGTACGCGTGAGTGTGTGTGTGCTCATGCATGTGTGCTGCTTGGTAACACATGTAACTATAAGAACCCATTTAATTACTCTTACCTCTGTTTTATCTTCCTGATATTTCTCTCTTGCACACTAACTTGTGGTACTCGTAAATGCTGGTTATTTTTTGAAACTAAAAATTGTGCATGTTATTTTATTTTTAAATCTGAAGAAGGTAAAATCCAAGATGTTTTTAAAAATTACCCAACAAATGCACGAAAGCACTCTCATTGTAAAAGAAACAAATTATTAAAAAATTATCCCAACAAAATGCTGAAGGCCCTCTTCATCCTCAATCCCCTCACCCCCGCTGTGCTCCCCAGAAGTAGCTAGAATTGACAATCTGGTATGCATCCTTCCAGTCTCCCTTCTCTAAAATTATATACATATATATGTATGTATATATATATATATCGTATATATATATGTAATATACATAAATATACATAATATATATTTCATATAAAGGAGACCATACCATATGCATTGTTCTACTATCACTGTGTTCATTAACACGTCTTGGTATTCTTTCCACTACCTCTGCACACTCTGACCATCTTTTTTTTTTTAAGATTTTATTTATTTGTTTTTTTGTTTGTTTATTTAAGAGAGAGAGAGAGAGAAAGTGCACAAGCAAGCAGGGGGAGGAGATGGGGGGGAAGGAGAGAGAGAGGGAAAAAGATTCTCAGGCAGACCTTGTGCTGAGCACAAGGACCTTGTGGTCCCAAGGCCCTGAGACTATGACCTGAGCTGAAACCAAGATTCAGATGCCCAACTGACTGAGCCACCCAGGTGCCCTACTGGCCATCTTTTTATATGGCTATAGAATAATCTGACGTATAGTTGTCTTATAGTTTATTCGACCACTTTTCTTGGAATAACATTTGGATTTTTTCCCCTAAATTTTGCCTATTGTAAGCCATACTGCAAAACTGAACATTCACTAATGTATGTATGTGCAAGCGTTTCAGTAGGACAGATCTTTAGGCATGGATGCTGGTCAAAGAGCATACATGCTTAAAGTGTCGCTACATGTCACCACACTGCTTTCCCCCAAAGCTTAGCCAATTTTTTGTACTTTTACCAATAATTTTCAGGATCTCAGAGCAAGGCATTATACTCTAAAAAGGAAGATGGTTAATTATCTCCTCATCATAAATTTGGACCAGATAAATTCAGTGATTGTATATATATATGTGTATGTGATGTTATATGTTAGCACAGGATATTGGCCCCTTTATATCAGGCTAATAATAAAAGTCTCCTTACATAAATAAATGTTTCTGAATCAGTGGTTATATCTAGTAGGACCACGAATTCGTAGAGACAGAGGGAGTGGACATGGGCAAACACTATTCATCAAGATATGAATATCAGCACCTCATTCTTAAAATTTTAAAAGAATATACCCTAAAAGTATCTCATGATTAAAATAAAGGATGGAAAGGATTTTCATATTGTTTAATCAAAATGTAAATTTAATCAGTATTATGGCTTGCATTCTATCACTGCATACAGAGGAGCAAGAGCAATTAAAACATTACATTAGCTCAACACTTATGAATTTGGGCAATAAGCATGTACTAAAAAAAGGCCCTAGAGGAACGTGTGAGCTTAGAATTATCTTTTTATTCAACATGTGCTCTGTTATCTTGGGAACTCCAGAATCAGTGGCAAAACTCTCACAGCTAGGCTAACTACTTTAATAAGACCAGCTTTATTTAAAAATAAATCCAGAGCAGATGCCAGAACTGGACCCGGTGACAAATATTTTCCTTTCATGGTGTTTTTTTTTTTCCCTGTGGCATTGCACAGTTGGTTCCCAATTTCCATTTTGATGATACCAAGGGGCAGCATAATTCTTTCCAAATGCATGCAAATAGAATGTCTATTTCCTATGGGGCTGCTCTGGCTTCTTTCTGTGCCCTCTTCCCAAATACCTAGAGTTCCCTAATAGCTGCCAGTGCTTGTCCCTAGAGAGCCATCTGCCTCTTCGGTTCTGCCCTTTTCAGACGCTGCCCTCCTTCATTCTCACATCCCATCCTGTCCGTGAACTTGAGCCAACATTCATTGATGCCTACTCTGTGCCCAGCTTCCCACATCATGCTAGGTCCTGGGATACAGGAAGACAATCCAATTCTCACTCCCAGGAAAATTTCAACTTAGTGGAATTTTCTAGAGTTAATTTGATGAACTTATCTAAGATCAAGTGTTAGGAAAGATGAAGTCTAATCAATAAGTCACATCCTCTATAGCATTCATAATTTAACAGGGACCTTATGAGGCTAAATAATTTAAAAACTTGGGCCACTGGGTCAAGGTCAGTGGATCACCCTTTATATTTTCTCTTGTGTGGAGGTCCACTCTCCACACTTTCAACCTCTCCACTTTCAACCAAGAAGGTGACTCTACCTCCCTTTGAGAGCCCCTCTAAAAAACAAGAAGAGACACTTTTCTTAGGTGGGCTAATATCACACAGACCTGTTACTTATATTAACATTTATTTTTTGTATTTATGGCGCCAATCTCAGTTTTATATACTTGATTTATCATCCCTCCTCAGACAGAGAATTCATAGCAACACCTATGGCCTGTGTGAGTAAAGCCGATCTTATCTGAATAGGATTTATATTTCAGTCAAGTGTTCCCCTCTTCACACGGAAGAAAGCAGCTCCAACCATGAAACGCAGGGCTACTGCTGGTTGCTCTGCATGCGCTCGGCCTGGCAGGATTTCCATGAACTGCAGTAGAGCCCAGAGGGGTCCAGGTCAGTATGGAGAATGTCCTCAAATCACCCTGAGGAGACAGACCTCCGGCCGCGGACCATGGGCGTGGAGATGCTGACAGAAGTGTGTCAGTCTGAACACCTGAGGCAGTTGCAAACCTCAGAAAAACAAAATGATCGAACCAAACCAAATGAAAACAATCACCAGAGATATGAACTGCTTTGCTCAGAATGGACACTTGCATATTCCCATTTCCTGTGAGTAAAGCAAGAAAACAAACAGTACCTTTTTCCACATGTAACAGTGCTACACTGTACACCTAAACATTTGTTAAGAGGGGAGAGCTCATGCTTCCCCCTCTCTCTCTGCCTGCCTCTCTGCCTGCTTGTGATCTCTCTCCCTCTGTCAAATAAATAAATAAAAATCTTTAAAAAAAAAGAGGGTAGAGCTCATGTTTTCTGTTCTTTTTTTAAAGATTTTATTTATTTATTTGAGAGCGAGAGAGCGCACAAGCTGGGGGAGCAGCAGAGGGAGAGGGAGAAGCAGGCTCCCCACTGAGCAGGGAGCCCGATGCGGGATCCCAGGACCCTGGGATCATAACCTGGGCTGAAGGCAGACACTTAACCCACTGAGCCACCCAGGTGCCCCTCATGTTGTCTGTTCTTAACACACACACACACACACACACACACACACACACGACAGTCTGAACCTTATAGTTACAAGAATTCTCAGTGTAGAGTCATCTTCTGAAGCAACCTGAACAGACCTCTGCTGGAGGTGCCTCACAGTGTCAGCCAAACAATGTCTACTCTCCTCTCTTCCTTACTACTAGAATCCCAGTTTCATCTGGGGCAATAATATGTCCACTTAAACATTCCTCCAGACTCCCTTGCAGCTCGGGGGTGGCTCTGTGACCCAGCTCTGGCCTGTGAAATATGAATAGAGGCTGCCAGCCCATCCGCCTTCTTCCTTCCTGGAATGCATTTGCACAGTGGCCACGAAGACAAAAGCTACACACTGAGGAAGAAAGAGCACGTACACAGAGCAGCTCATGTCACTGATGGTGCTGTTGGGTGGCTGAACCTGCTCTGGATGGCTTTCCCCATGTCTTCTTGTGAGGTCAATATATCCTCCCGTGTTTAGTCTGGATTTCTGATACTTGGTGCAGAAAGCAGACCACTGACTGGGCCAATTTCCTGAGGCAACGTCTTCTTTTGGTGTTGTGTTTCTGGGACTTCAAAAGTAATCAGAACTTTAAGTTCCAAAGTGGATGGTGCACATACCTAGCATTCCTGGGAAGCAGCAACTGTTAGAGGTTTCTGCAGACCGCTTATGGGTGTTGAGGAAAAGGGCTTACTGACCCATCTTCCAGAAGAGCAAAAATAGCGATAAGGTTGGCAGCTCACAGACACATAGTGCTACATAGATTACACAGTAGTTCACAAAACAATGCTCCTGCCATTTATCAAGTCCCTGATATGTATTAGGAACTTTAGAGAAACTAACTCTAAATTCACAGGGCAACTCAGTAGCGGAGGGGTTATGGTGCCTGTTTTACAAATAAGGAGACAGAGTAACTTCCTCAAGATCACAGAGCTAGTAAATGAAGAGCTGGGACTCAAGTCCTCCACTGGATGCCAAAGCCCACGCTCTCTCTCAAGAATGTTTCCCATATTACTTTATTTTCCCTCATAACCAGCCCATAAGGATATTTCCCATGTTATATAGGAGAAAATAAGTACTCAGAAATGCTAAGTTACAAGCCTCAAATCTCATAACCAATCATTTGAGGTTCCAAGAGCACCACTTTCTTTACTCCACCAAAATGTAGCCCTTTAGAGATTTCTGGAATGCCTCCTCCCCGCCCCCAGCTAAAATGTATTAAGTGTTTACTAGGTGCCTAGTACCTTTTACAGATGAGGAGATTGATGCTCAGAGATGAGGTGATTATTCAGTTACCCAGGGGGGTAAGTGGGTGACTGGGGATCTGAACCCCAGGGCTGGCTCCTCAGTGTGTCTCATCAGTGTCTCACCACCTCTGTGCCTCCCAGACACTATAATGCCTTTCTGAGATAAGGGGCAAGTGGGGGAGGACGGCTGTCCAGGAACTGTGAGGGAGCAGGCAAGAAAGGATTTCCTGGGAACCAAAGTCTGATTTTGAGATCTCTGCTTCTGTTTGGCCCAGAGGGAAGGCTGGGGCATGTTCCTCAAGGTCAAATATATAAGGTACTAAAGACAGGCTTGTGAAATTACCATTTATGTCCTGGATGTAAAATGTTCATTTACTCTTTAAAAACCAAAAGGGAGAAGAGAACCCAACACATTGAAAAACCGTTATCATCCTTAATAACCCAGCTTGGAAATTAATGAGCTGTATGAATCGAAAGAGTCATTTTGCTTTGGCTCAGGCAGAAAACACTGATGGAATTCTGTGCCAGTGCATTGTAGAGCTTTGTAATTATTCCCCTAAATGGTCAATAGTTTTAATTCTTATATAATAAGTGATTTTAATCAGCCCAGGCAACTGTTTATGCAGGTTTTTTTTTTTTTTAACAGAAGCTGCAATGTGAGCGATACTTAAGTAATTGCTCTCATTTGATTTTTCAAAGAGGATAAAATGCCTGTATTTAAGCAAACAAAAAGTTTTCTCTGGGTTATATTAATTATTATATATTAATTAATATATATCATATTTATATATTATATAAAATATAGATGCAGTCCCTTAATACCATGCAATGACAGTGAATTTGGATTGTGATTTAGAAAAACTTCTTGAGATCAACTGGCCATCGCCATTCTATGCCACTGAGATTTTTGTCTGCATTTGGAAGACCCCAACTACCATGAAAATTGAACTCTGGCCATTATGACCTCTGCCACAGTAGGTCTACATGGACTGTACACGGATTGCTTCTTTAACTGAATTTTCACTTTTCAGCCAGTTTTAAGTGATGTCATATTGATACAGCCTAAAAGTTAGAATATATTTTTAATAAAAATCATAGCAAAATTTTAATTTGTATTAAATGTTTGATAAATGAGGCAAGTAGTTAGCTGAATGATGTGGTTTACCAGCTAACATATAATAGGTATGAATCATAATTTTCAACTAATCAGAACATAATATAAATTCCATGATTATGCTTGTAATGTGATTTGATTAGTCATTGATCCTGGTCCTTTTCCTACCCCCACTTCTAAAGACAGGAGGAAGTTGTCTCTTTGGAACTGTCTTAGTTCATAGTATGATGTGTAGGTATAATAGAAGTTTAACTCTTTTTGTTTCATTTTCTGGGCTTTTGAGGAACATTCTAGACCAGCTGAAAATACTGTTTTTTTAAGGTGCTGCACAACAAAGTGACCCCCACATTTGGACTTTTTGATTCCAATTACCTCATCATAATGGTGTTTTGCTTTGCTCAGTAATAATATATAATATAAATATAATATAAACAATAGTTATTATTTGTTGAGCGATTGTAATGTGTCAGAACATTACAAACATTTATATAAAAATGTACTTATACATAATATACATATATAATGTTTATATATTTATGTTTATGTTTGTGCACTTATTTACATACATAAATCCACAGACAGCCATGCACAGGCAGTCCATCAGGACTCATTTATATGGGAGGCAAGCATATATATTTGAAAAACTCAATTTTATCACAAATTTTATTTCCAATTAATTCCAAATACCAGTGTGTCACTATTAGTAGAAGCAGAGTATAAGAAGTTTAAAAAACATATTTCACAAGCTTTCTGGAAAACATTGGGTTGTTCTCACTTCTACAACTTTCTGCAGATTAAACTGAATTGTATTTGGACCTGGTAAAGAAAAGGAGGTCACTGTGTCAAGCAATCCTTTGTCTTTCTGTTAGAAGTCACAAAAACAGCATCTTTGATAAGGAAGGGGAAATGCCAAGAGCAATTTGAGTGCTTCATAAAAGTGATTCCTAAATTTGAATTAGTTTAGGAAAAAAAATCCCCCCAAACAGCTGTTTGGTTAATGGCTGGTGAAAATCTGTGGGAGCTATGTCAGAGATCCCCAAATTGCAGCTACACTAATTGCTCAGGAGGCTGCTTTGAAGACAGATAAAATCTATTGGTCAAATTTTATGGAAAGTTACAAATGGTAGGAACCCTCACCTGCTCCTTCTTCAGTCACCATAAGGCAGTCCAGAAAATGGAGGCCTCCTTCCCATCTCTCCCTTTCTGTTACCTCTCAGCCCCTGATCCCACTGCCTGGGCATTTGCTCATTTGCCATGGAACAAAAATGTACTACTACTCACTATCCGGCACAACCAGAAATGTGACTGCCCGCCCTTTCTCCTCTGTCACTTAGCCTACTCTGAGGTGGGGGCTGACAGGTAGAAGAGGCCATTTGATTTTTATGTTGATCCATTCATGAATCACTCTCCTGTCTTAAATTCTCTTGCATTTCAGAGGTAGGAGATAGGGTGGGTATTTGGCTGTTTATGTCTCTTTCTTTAATCCATAGCAGCAAAAGCACATGTATACTAGAAAAACAAATTCAAAATATAAACAATTTCTATTACCAGTTATGAAATATGTATTTATGTAAACTAGCTAATAAGAACCACTTCTGCCATAATTTTCACACTGTTTTATAATTAGTACCTGTAGGTCAGGGTACTCAGTAGGATGATTAAATTCATGGGCCACATTCAGCAGAGTCTCTCTTGGCTCCTACTATGTCTCAGAATCATTCAAGGCTTCAGTAGCTTGTTGTTAGAAGATTCCCATGCAAGAAATACTCAAAGTTTAATTTTAAACTATTTATAGTTTAGGATGGATTTTCTCTCTTTTAAAAAGGCATTCATGTCTTCTTGAAGGAAGGGCATGCCCCTAATATAATTAGGTGCATTCTTTCGTCTAAGTGGGCAAGACAGAGACAATGGCTTCATGAAGAATCACAAGTAGCATAGGTGTATATGTGTGTAAGACTGACATTAGTGCTAAACTCCCTTGTCTCCAACATTCCTTTCTCAAAAAATGTTTCTGTAATGACATTAAGATGAAATATAATTTATGTAAAGACTCACGCACAATGCCTGACATGAGTTGGAACCAAATAAATACCAGTTTCCTAATCTTTTTTGGATCCCTCCCCCATCCACCATCCAAGCATACACCTATGTGTACACACACACACACACACACACACACACACACACACACAAACTGGCTAAAAATTTAGCCCTAGCTCATTCAAGGCATGCTGGTTGCCAGCCAGCGCTTTTATAAGTCAGCCTCCCCAACCTCCAACTTATTTTGTCTCCCTCTGACTGATTTCTGAAATTCCCTGGAGGGACTAATGGGGAGGACACCTTGTGCTTTCCTAATAGGCTATTAGGTTAAAACTAGGGGAAAAGGCATTATCTTCTTCTGTGATACAAAATAAACAAGTACTGTTAAGTGTAGTAATTACTGTTTTCTCAAATCACAGCATGCAGTCAAATGCTTATAAAAGGCACAGGCATGAATTACATGGTTCTTTCTTCCCAGATTGACCTGCTGCAAAATCAAAACAAGGGAGGTCACCCAGTCTCACCAAACTGTAGCTACTCACACCTCTCAGAGCTCAATTGTAGAAGAACGGGTTGGTGATGGGGTTGCCAGATTTGGCAAATAAAAATACAAAATGCCCAGTTAATGTTGAATTTCAGATAAACAACAATTTTTTTGAATTAGTATGTCCCATACAATACTTGAGACAAACAGACTAAATTTTTTTGTTATTTATCTGAAATTCACATTTAATGGGAATTTTATATATAATTTGTTAACATTAATTATTGAATATGCAAGAATTAGATTATTAGGTTCACTCTTAGTGAACTCTTAGTGGACTTCTGGTCTGTTTCACCTAAAAACATTAAAAAATAATTTATATGCAGATAGCTCTCATACTTAGGGTACCTAAGAATCATCTGCAGGGTTTTTCAAAACACAGTTTTCTGGATCCCCCACTCCAGGATTTCTGATGCAGTAGGTCTAGGGGGGAGCCTGAGAATTTGCATTTCTAGTAAGATCCAAGATGCTGCTGATGCTGCTGGTCATAATAGACATTGAGATGAACTTTGCTTACCCAGGTCATCGTGAGCCAATCTTACACCATGAAAAACCCTGGTTGAGCCAAAGAGGAAAATGGAAAAAAGGAAGAGGGCAATGTTTGACGTGGATCTTGCTAAATGAGAGGAGGTGGTACTCGGTATTTTATACAGAAAAAGTTTAAAATTTCCAAAGCCATCATCCATCTAACCCCTTCTCAATAAGCCATGATTTATATTGAAGTCAGCCTAAAAGCAATACGAAAATTATATTTATCTCACTATGATTTGGTAAGGAAGGAACATGTGAAAAAATTGAGTACCCTTCACACCAAATACTACTAATGGCATCTTCTGAGGGAGGTGCAGTTTCTAGAAATTTGCAACAACAGTAGGTCAAAACATAATTTATGCATACAGATACTTACACTATGCCCAACAGGGAATACCTTCCATCCTTACTTCTTTCAGGATGGAGCATTTTTATTCCTAACCTCAAAGAAAAATGGATTTTGCCATGATCCACCTAAGCAGCTACAAGTGGGGCAGGTGGCTGAATGTGCCATGTTCAAGGGTACTAGTTACTAGAGGCCACAAGCTTAGCCAATGGGGCTTATTGTTGTCTGTGTTCAGAAGGGTAGTAGGGTTCAGAGTCCACATGGGACCACATGAGAATTCTGGGGTCTTGGCTCATTATTAGCAGAGTGATCTTGAGAAATTCTCAGAACCTCTCTGAGCCTAATAAGTTTCCCCAGTTCCAAAGCATGGATGAAAATAACATTTTTTTTTTTAATACAGCATGGTTGTGAGGTTTTAAGAGATGGTATAGGAAAAGGAGCCCTGCAGAGAGCCTGGCACATTACAGCTGCTCAATGAACTTCTGTTTCTATAGACCACAAAATCCAATTTTTCAGGGGCACTTTGAATCTAAATCACAGATGCTTGTGAGCCTTTTTTTCTCCTACACACATATTCTCATAATTGCTGAGTTTTCTCCTCCTTAGCTTTTTCTCTGCCCAAAAATACATGCTTTTTTTTTTTTTTTTTTGCAGGCATTTGTTTTAAACAGCAGAAAATGGCAAGTTATTCCAAGCAATCTTCAATGTATAGAGAAGCTAACTTTTAAATTACATTAATCATTTTCTGTCTGTCATCTTTTGCTCTATAGATCCTGTCAGCTGCCAAATCAGGATGACTGGAATCTAGTCTTCCTTCTCTAACTAATCAGACTTTTGCCTGAGAGCCAGCTGACTAACTTCCTTGCGCCTCAGATTTCTCCTCTGTGAAAGTGGGAGGAGTGTTGATCTGACATTCAGCAAAATCCTTCCTTTAAGATATGGCTTGTAACTCTAAATATCCAGTGTTAAAATGTAATTTAATGAAATAAAAACAAATTATCCAGCCAGTTATCTACTATTATAAAAAATAAATGATTTGATTATTTAAAAGCTAAAGCAACTTGTTGAACTACATACAGATTCAATCTGAGCATATGAAAGACAGAAAAGGGGCAGTCTTCTTGGAATATTGCAAAATTTATGACATAAAGGCTATTCCACATTCTGAATACAGAATGCTGCCATCTTAGCCTTCTTGTACAAGCTCTACAACTGTGCCAATGGCATCTGGGAAAGTCAACATTCCCAGATCCAAATCTTAAATTTTGAACTTTATTTTTATCAAACATGTAGGGGGTGTTTTGGTGTTAAAAAATAAAACATGAGAAAATTTGGAAAATACAGAAAAATATAAAAGGAAGAGAATCATTAATAACCCTCTCTCTAGAGATAATCATTGTTAAAACTTTGACATTAAATTCTAATCCCCCTTCTCATTTTTTTCTGTTTGCATAGTTTTCCTTTATTTTTGGTGGTATAGTCTATGCATCACAGTATATATAATAGCTTAAATAAAAATTAAAACTACTGAATCTGTTTTGTAAAACCTTGCTATACCCAGCTATTTAGAACCTGTGTCAACCAAAGGCAGCCGTTCCCTCCCCAACCACAAATGAAAAGCCCTCTATAAGGGAATCTTCAGTTAAGGAATTGAAGACCTTACAGAAAAAAATAGGGCTGGAGGATGGAGATTAAAGGCATTATAAATATTGATGACAATAAACTCTACCCACTATGACCTCAGAATCATATCGATGGCATGCTATATATTGTAAATTAATGCTAGTGGGTACAATACAACCAGTTTGATTTACCATCCCTTGACTGCCTTGAAACATCTTGGATTCTCCTTGAAGTCTCATTAAAATGCCTGTAAAGTCATTTTGAATTGTCACAAATGGGCTGCCCACTGAGAGGCCTACTTGTTCTCTGACTGGCCTTTCAACCCAGGATGCTTTGAATTTTTCCAACTCTGAGCTGTTAACTTCCAGGGGCTTCTGTGTCCTATCCAGGCCCCGGATGGCAGTATTGTGGCACAGCTCCTCAGTCTCAGGCTTGCACAGCTCAGTATCTGCCTTCTTGCAGAGACAGAAATGCAGATCCCTACACTTCTGTAAACAAGTAATAGTTGGTTTACTTGTCCACCGCTTCCTTTATTTCTCCTAAGACTTCACTATAAAAGTTTCAACTCCTGCCATAACTTTTACCTTACTTCCTGTTTCTATTCCCAGAGCTCTCAAATTCCTCTTTTCCGGGGCTTTTGGGTTGCATAGTCAGTTAAGTGTGCTCTGTGCTCAGCATGGAGTCTGCTTGAGATTCTCTTTCCCTCTCCTTTTGCCCCTCCTGTTCGTGCATGTGTGCTCTCTCTCTCTCAAATAAGTAAATAAATCTTAAAAAAAAAAAATTCTTCTTTTCCTAATTACCTCCAACTGGAGTGACTCCAAGATAATGGAACATTTTTGAAGTTGCCAGAAGGAGATGCAGAAGTGAGACCATATTTATGAAAAATTTAAGAACAAGAAACTTAAAGGTGAGTAGTGGGTTTGAGGGTTAAGTTCTATATTTGTCAGCATGAAGCTTTTAAAAGAAAGCAAAACCAGGGCGCCTGAGTGGCTCAGCTGATTAAGGGTCTGACTCTTGGTTTTAGCTCAGGTCATGATCTCAGGGTTCTGGGATTGAGGCCACTTTCAGGCTCCATGCTGAGTGAGGAGTCTGCTTGAGGATTTCTCTCCCTCCTCCCCTCCTTCTACCCCTCTCCCTAAAATGAGTAAATAAATCTTTAAAAAAAAGAAAATAAATTTTAACATTTATTAAAATTTTATAAATTTATAAATATAAATTTAAAATATAAATATATTTTTAAAATATATTTTTATATATTATTTTATATATTATATATTATATATAATATATATAATATATAATATATTATTTTATATAATAAAATAAATGTTTAAAATATAAAATATAAATAAATATATAATTCATATATATAAATTTATAAATTTAAATTTATAATATAAATTTATAAATAATTTATAAATTATTTATAAAATGATATTAAAATTTATTAAACATAAATTTAAAAATAAATTTAATTTAGTAAGGAAATAAAGCTCATTCAATGCTAGAAATTCTCTCTTTTAAAGTATATAATTCAGCAGTGTTTAATATAGTCAATCATTACTACTAATTCCAGAACATTTTCTTCACTTCCTCCAAAAAATTCTGTACCCATTACCAATCATGTCCCATTCCTCTCTTTCCCCAGCTCCGAATAACCATTACTCTATTTACTATCTGCATGGATTTATGAACTGCGGGTATTTCTATAAATGGAATCATACAATATGTAGCTTTCTGCATCTGGTTTCTTTCACTTAGCATAATGCTTTCAAGGTTCACCCATGTTATAGCAGTACTTCGTTTTCTGTTTTATGACTGAATAATTTCTTTGTATGATACGCCATATTTTGTTTATCCATCGATCAGCTGATGAGCATTTGGGTTGTTTCTGCATTTATATAATGCTGCCATGAACAGTGTACAAGATTTTGTATGGGTATATGTTTTTTATTCAGTTGTCTGTTGGGTATATACCTAGGAATGAGATTGTTGGGTCATGTGGTAGCTCTATGTTTAACTTTTCAAGAAACTGCCAAATTGTTTTCCAAAGATGTTGTATCATTTTATATTCCATCAGCAATGTATGAGGATTTCACTTTTTCTGCATCCTTATCAACACTTGATATTGTTCATCCTTTTTATTGTAGCTATCCCAGTGGTTATAAAATGGTATCTCATTATGGTCAAGGCTTAATCTTAAAAGCAATAGTCAAAAGATATCCTAGGATGGGTATAGGACACATTCAATTTGATAATCTGTACTGGAGGTCTCTGCCTGGTATCCTCTGGGAGCTAGATTTGGCCAGTGGATGGGTTTTGTTTGACCATTAGCTGGGGACTGAATTCCCCACTTCTTCACATGCCTTAGAGCTTCCCCCTATCTTAGCTAACATGTGTCTGGATTCAACCCTTCATGTTACCTGCCTGGCTCA
>CM053603.1:94984367-95005198 GCA_028646535.1 Procyon lotor
TCTCTTATGGTTTGTCTCCCTCCCCATCCCTTCCTGTTTCATTTCTCTCCCCCACGCCCCCCAAACTCCCGCCTTGCCTCTCAAATTCTTCATATCAGAGAGATCATGTGATACTTGTCTTTCTCTGACTGACTTATTTCGCTTAGCATAATACCCTCAGTTCCATCCACGTCGTTGCAAATGGCCAGATTTCGTTTCTCTTGATAGCTGCATAGTATATGTATCTTTATAACCAATATTTCAGGAAATCCTCTTATTATCTATCTTTGAAACACAATAAGAACATGACACATCTCGGGCACCTGGGTGGTGCAGTCAGTTAAGCATCTGACTCTTGATCCCAGTTCAGATAGTGACCTCAGGGTGGTGAGATTAAGCCCCACATCAGGCTGCACACTCAGCACAGGATCTGCTTGATATTCTCTCTCCCTCTCCCCCTTCTGCTCCTGCTCTCTCTCTCTCTAACATCAATCAATCTATCTAAAAAAAAAAAAAAAATTTTACCACATCTCAACACCACCTACACTGTGACTCTGTTTTAATCCACCATCATCTCTTGCCTGGATTATTTTAGTAGTCTAAAATCCCTGTCCTTTATTCTGCCCTGAGTCCCCATTAGTGTATTCTCAACACAGCAGTCAAAATGTTTCTTTAAACTAAGACAGACCATGGAACTCCTCTGCTCAAAACCCTTTAATAGTTTCTCATCTCATTCAGCACACAGACAAGACCAGGACCCCCATTACCAACCCCACCTCATCTATTTGCGTTCCCCCTCCCCTGGCCTATCGAGAAAAATCCATGCATGAATGAATCACAAGTTCTATTTCTGGGTTTCAAGGTGAGCATAGTCCTATAGTAAGGGCACAGGTCAAGGTTTAATATCCAGTTCAGCCACTTAATAGTTTACTTAGCCAAATTATTTAACTTCTTGATTTCCTTATCGGTAAAATGGAGATACATACATTGACTACAAAGTAAATTACATAAACCGCCTGCCATATGTTTTGTGGTCAGTACAAGAGAGCTGCTTTTATAATCATTTCTTTGTCTTTAATGGAAATATTTCTTTATCATAGTATAGTATAGAAGCTTATGTATAGCAAAACTTTAATTTATTTTTTATTTACTTGAGAGAGAGCACACAGACCAGAGGAGGGAGGGACAGAGGGAGAAACAGGTTCCCTGCTGAGCAGGGAGCCTATCCAGGGGCTCAATTCCAGGATCCTGGGACCATGACCTGAGCCAAAGACAGACACTTAACTAATTGAGCCACCCCGGTCCCCCTGGAGCAAAAACTGTATTGAAAACTAATTTAAAGTAGTGGGGCACCTGGGTGGCTCAGTCAGTTAAGCATCCAACTCTTGATTTTGGCTCAGGTCATGATCTCAGGGTCCTGGGATCAAGCCCCAACATAATGTGGGAAATTTTAGTTTAAATGAGCCAACTAAGAGGTTTTATGAATTATATTATCAGTAAAAGGAGGATTTTATTACACTCAATACTGAGATGAACAATGATCACAGTCTCCTTACTATACTAAAAGTTTGGTAAAACAGTTGGCAAATTTAAAGCTGGGTTGGAGTTGCTTTCTTTTAAATAAATAGAATATTTTAAGAATGAAAATATAGAAATATTTTCATTGTTTCAAGATGTTATAATTGATTTGATGTGTGTCTCATATTAAAATGCTTCACCTGTATGCTTTAAAAACTTGGAAAATAATTTTCTAACCTGCTTTAAAATTTTCCAAATAAACTTTCATTGTTTTTTTAACCCGTGTGTGTGTGTGTGTGTGTGTGTGTGTGTGTGTACATATGTGTGTGTTTCTCACATCAAAACCTTCCAAATAGTATCCAGAAGCAACTGATTGACATTCAGTAGAAGTACATATTCAGGGAAGGTAGCCAACTTTAAAAAAAAAAGACAAAATAGGAAACTTCAGCATCACTGGTGGTAGGAATTGAAAAAAGACTTTAGCAAATCCAGCTAACAATGCACTTTTCCATTTGAAACTACATATCTTTGAGCAAATGTTTAATGGGGCATTGTTAGTAATTGCAAAAAAGATGAATTAACCTAAATGCGCATCACTATAGAAATGGACAAATTTGTGGTCTTTTCATATAATGTAATTCTATACAACTGCAAAAATGAGAGAACTGGAGCTATATGCAATCATATGGCTAATTTTCAAAAACACATTTTTGAGCTAAAACAAATAAGTTACAGAAGGATATAAAAGTATTGAGACCATATACATCATTTAAGAACATATAAAATAATATCAAATGCTGAATTTATTGTTATAGACTTGTCTGTATGTAATAGAAATAAAAACACATGCATGGGAGTGAGACGCACCAAATTCAAAGAATAGTAGCTTCTAGAGGAGGGAGATTGGGATCTGGGGAGGATTCTGAAGAGGCTTCAGTGATTATTTTCATATGATTACTCATATTGTGTAGTGGATATGTAAGTTTTTCTTTTGTTATTCTCTGTACTTTTATGTACACCTGAAACATTTCATACTAAAAATGTTTTCTGCTATTGAAAATGGTTTCCTTATAAAATCCCTTTGAGGAAATTACAGCAATGACAAATTTGTAGACATATTTGTGGCAAAAACATTCTGAGATGCTCTATTAATTTTAGAAAGCTGGCATGAAACTGCTATGGATTTCTGAAAGTGTGGATTATCGTGTTTCGTAGCTATTGAGGAAACTCCCTCAGAGTGTTGAATATAAAATACCAGAAAGCCAAACAACCTAAAGGGATATAAACCTTTCAGAATCTAAAAGCAGGTAAACATGTAGGGAAGGGGAGGGGAATAAGAGCAGATCAGTATTTCTGACTTTGAACTCTAAGCATCATCTTTCTATACGCCTCTAACGATTTCTAGCACCACAAAGTCTTCCATATTCATAAGAAAATCAAACAAAAATGCATTAGTAATGATAAAACAATCCATTCTCATTAAATCATGTCAGGGATGATTTCAGATTAGATTTTCCAGGAGACCCAAGTAAAAATTTGGTCGAAAATCTATGTGTCTAAACCAAGATAATGAAAGCTCTCTATTTGTTCGACTTGGGGAAATGTTTCTTTTCAATTTATTTAATAGATGACTTTCATTTAAGAAACCAAACTCTATAACACTAACATTGTTTACCTAGTATTAGAACTCAAAAAGCAAAATTTAATAAAAACATACTAATACTAATTTAGCAGAGGTCGTCCAAGTTTAACAGCTGTGATTGAATCTCCAACTCAAAGGTGCGGAGAACCACAGTAAGTGAAGAAAATGTGGATTCAAAGTCTACTGAAAGAGCCATGTTAGCCCCTTTTATATAAAGGAAGAGACACAATTAAAGAAAGCTTTCAGATATGGTGTAAAGAGGTAAGGATTTGTGGCCAGAAATATCCAATTATATACATGACTTGGACAAGTCATTATAACCCTGCTTAGCTTCACTTTTCTTACTTGTAAAATGACAATAATAAGATTATTTTGAGAATCATTGAAAAAAAAATACTTGAGGTTAGGAGGAAGGTTCTGAATATTTACTCTCTGTAAAGACAGAGAGCAGGCCCTCAAGGCATTTTAGCATGTAAAAAAAGACAAATATATACATGTAGTTAAAAACTACTGAAGTCCAAGGCCACCACGTACACTTGTGCAGTTGAGGCACAGAACAACCCCATGTACACCATGATGGGGAAAGTACAGAGCTATTTTCTTATATTGTGTAATGGATAGTGTTATTGCCAGATATGAATATGAGGAAAACATCATTTCCCTCATCAAAAAAATTCCCAGCTCAGAGAAGAAGACAGTGCAACAACAGGAACATACAAAGAGCATTACAAAAGAATGTGGGACTGCAAAGACAGAAATAGTCACCAAAGAAAACTTAACACCACTGAGGATTTATGGAGACCATACCTTAACTGAACCTGTAATCATGAATAGTGGTTAGTAGGGTGAAGGTAGGACAGGAGCTTTCTAGGCCCATGGGTAGTAATGACTGAAGTATAAAGACAAGAAAGAGTCTAATGTATCTATGGAACTTCAAGCAGTTTGGTGTTAGATCTGACTGCTCAAAAAACCAGATCTGACTTTTATATTGTGGTCTAGCATTACAGCTACAGATATGACCACCAGCCTTGGAATAGCCCAAACAATGAAGCCCTGTCTTAAGAAATAATAAGTGGTGCAGCCACTTTGGAAAACAGTGTGGAGATTCTTCAAGAAAATTAAAAATAGAGCTACCCTATGACCCTGCCATCGCACTACTAGGTATTTACCCCAAAGATGCAGATGCAGTACAAAGAAGGGCCACATGTACCCCAATATTCATAGCAGCAATGGCCACAATTGCCAAACTGTGGAAAGAGCCAGGATGCCCTTCAACAGATCAATGGATAAAGAAGATATGGTCCATATATACAATGGAATATTATGCCTCCATCAGAAAGGATGAATACCCAACTTTTGTATCAACATGGACGGGACTGGAAGGGATTATTCTGAGTGGAATAAGTCAAGCAGAGCGAGTCAATTATCATATGGTTTCACTTATGTGTGGAGCATAAGGAAAAACATGGAGGACATTGTGAGAAGGAAAAGAAGGTGAATGGGGGGAAATCAGAGGGGGAGATGAACCATGAGAGACTGTGGACTCTGAGCAACAAACTGAAGGTTTGGGGGGGGTCGGGCAAGCCTGGTGGTGGGTATTGAGGAGGGCATGTATTGCATGGAGCACTGGGTGTGTTGCATGAACAATGAGTCTTGGAACAGTGAAAAAATAAAATAAAAGTAATTGGGAAAAAAAGAAATAATAAGTGTTGGCGAGGATGTGGAGGAAAGGGAACCCTTGTGCACCATTGATAGGATTGTAAATTTGTGCAGTAACTATGAAAAAAGTATAGAGTTTTCTCAAATAACTAAATAAAGAAGTACCATATGATCCAGTAATTCCACTGCTGGGTATTTACCCAAATGAAAACACTAATTCAGGGGCGCCTGGGTGGCTCAGTGGGTTAAAGCCTCAGCCTTCGGCTCAGGTCATGATCTCAGGATCCTGGGATAGAACCCCGCATTGGGCTCTCAGCTCAGCAGGGAGCCTGCTTCCCCCTCTCTCTGCCTGCCTTTCTGCCTACTTGTGATTTCTCTCTCTCTGTCAAATAAATAAATAAAATCTTTAAAAAAAAAGAAAGAAAACGCTAATTCAGAAAGGTATATGCACCCCTATATTTATTGCAGCATTATTTACAATAGCCAGGATATGAAGGCAACCTAAATGTTCGTTGATTGATGAATGGATAAAGAAGATGTGGTGTATGTGTATATATACGTATATACATATGTATATACGTATATATACACAATCGAATATTAATCATCCATAAGAAAAGAATGAGATCTTGCCTTTGTGACAATATGGGTAGACAAATAGGGTATTATGCTATGTGAAACAAGCCAGATAGAGAAAGACAAATGCCATATAATTTCACATACATGTGGAATCTAAAAAACAAAACAAATGGTGGGTATTAAGGAGGGCATGTGTTACATGGAGCACTGGGTGTTAGATGTAAACAGTGAATCGAGAGAGAGAGAAAGAGAGAGAGAGACTCATAAACATAAAGAACAAAGTGGTGGTTGCCAAAGGGGAGAAGGGGCTGGGCAAAATGAATGAAGGGGATTAAGAGGTACAAACTTCTGACTATAAAATAAATAAGTCATGGGGATGAAAAGTACAGCATCCTTTGTCATCAGGGAAATACAAATCAAAACCGTAATGAGAAACCACCTTACAGGAGTTAGAATAGCTAAAATTAATGAGACAGGAAATAACAAATGTTGGTGGGGATGTGGAGGAAGGGGAAGCTTCCTACACTGTTGGTGGGAATGCAAGCTGGTACAGTCACTCTAGAAAACAGTATGGAGGTTCCTCAAGATGTTAAAAATAGAGCTGCCCTACAACCCAGGAACTGCACTACTGGGTATATACCCTAAGGATACAGATGTAGTGAAACAAAGGGGCACATACACCCCAATGTTCATAGCAGCAATGTCCACAATAGCCAAACTGTGGAAGGAGCTAAAATGCCCTTCAACAGATGGACGGTTAAAGATGTGGTTTATATATACAATGGAATATTACTCGGCCATCAAAAAGGATGAATACCTACCATTTACATCGAAATGGATGAAACAGGAGGGAATTATGCTAAGTGAAATAAGTCAATCAAAGAAAGAAAATTATCATATGTTTCACTCATATTTTGAATATGAGAAATAGCACAGAGGAACATAGGGGAAGGGAGAGAAAACTAAATGGGAAGAAATACAGAGAGGGAGACAAACCATGAGAGACTCTTGACTCTGGGGAAAAAAACAGGGTTGCTGGAGGGAAGGTGGATGGGGGGATATGGTAACTGGGTGATGGGCATTAGGGAGGGCACATGATATGATGAGCACTGGATGTTTATACACAACTGATGAATCATCGAAGACTCTATCAGAAACTAATGATGTACTATATGTTGGCTAATTTATTTTAACTAAAAAAAAGAAAAAGTATAGCATACACTTGGGGTGAGCATTTTGTAATGTATACAGTTGTTGGATCACTATGTGGTACGCCTAAAACTAATTTAGTATATGTCAACTACACTTCAGTTAAAACTAAAATTTTTTTAAATAAATAAATTCATGTCTTCTATATATACTATCTAGGCCCTTAGATTAACCTAGAGCTTGATGTTCTGCTTGGGACCATTTTTGCCTTCTGGTATGCCTTCCATTAGACTCATCAGTCCTCCTCATTACTTTCTTTTTCTTGGTTTACTAGTACTTCCTTGCATCATGTACCATTGACGACTTTCAACTTACTCCCCATCCCAACAAATTAGACCTAGGGTTTCTTTATGATGTTTTAAAACAGATATTCAACATAGAATTCATTGTCTTTCATTTAAAATAACATTTATTTGTGTTTATCAAATTATAATAGTGATGTGGTACATCATAATTTATTTAAGCAATTTGATATTGTTAAAAATTTGGGGTTTTTTCATACTATCATAAATTAGATGAGGTTAAAGACCTTACGTGAACCTCTGTGATTTTAAACACTATCTCATTTAACATCTGTGGTTTTTCTTCTGTGAATACATTTATAGAAGTATAATTGCTGAGCAAAAAAAAAAGTATTTTTTTTTTTAAAAAGAACATATTGCCAAATTGCTCTCCATAAAAGTTGTTCCAGTTTATCTTCCCACCCTCGTGTGAGGCAAGTGCTTGTTTCTCCATCTTCCTAGTTATTTTCAATCCACACTGCCAGGCTTAGTCTATAAAGTGACCCCATATCTTGTTGGGCATGTGTAGTCAGAATGCAGAAGTTCCTGTGAGAGAACTAATCTTCTTATCCTGATTAGAAGAAATACATTCATATATTGACAAGTAAAGCAAGCTGTGGAAATTCTACAGTAGCAAGCAGTCAGAGGCAAGGTCCTGATGCTGCTTATCCTAAATCAGTGTTTGCTCCATGCAAACAGGAGGCATGGCTTCTTTTGCCTACCTTTTTATAAACTGGGAAATTTGACGTAAAAAAAATCTAGATTTATGGCTGTTGTCAAACAAAATAGAACCTCTGGAAACAGTATGCTCACCAGGTACAACCGACTAGAGCTAAGAAATGCTGTCCCCTTCCGCAGGGCAGGCTCCTCCAGGGGACCACCCACGTAGTCCACCTACCTGGCTTCACTCACTGACGTTACCTGCCTTCCCGCTGTCAGCATGTGAATCTGAAACTCTACCCTAAGTACTATTTCTTTACAGAAATGACAGTAGAATTCTATTGAAACAGAATTACAACAGAGATTTAGATGAACTAAAGATCAAACCGTGACCTCTGAAATGTATCAACAACAGTAGGGCTTCTGAGTTGGTGCATACTAGACAGTTCTACATTATAAAAAGATTTTACCGTAATGTGTTTACATAAATACATACACAATTCCTATATGAAATATGAAATATGAAATAGCAACAAATATAATTGCTAATCTATTATTAGAAATATATGCAACAATGGACTTCAAACAAGAAATACTAGAATTTTGTTCACACATACTTTACAATTTAATTCAAACTCAAACTGCAATAAGCTTACTTGGAAAAATAATAGCCAATTAAAAATTTTAAAATATCTAGCCCATGATCTGAAGACAGAATTATATTCATTTCATTAAGTTCAAAAGTGTAATTAGACATATATCTGTGCACAGTGTCAGAATTCTGCAGGCAGTTAGTTATGTAAGACCATGCAGGAATTAAAGCCTGTGAAATAGGTGTTCTGAAGTCTTTTCAATTGCAACATAAATATAATCACGCAGAGTAAAGATGGCAAAACCCTCAGGAGAAAGCTGAACCAATGATAGGAGTATAAGCACATGCGTTTGTTAGAAGAAATAGGCCTGAGGTTTTATTTTAGTAAATCTTAGTTAAACATATCAAGAGGATTTATGCTAAGGTTTGCAAGTAATATAGAGTTACTTTAAAGCAAAAGGCATGGGTCTTAAGCTGTCCTATATACAGTGATTTATATGACAAGAAAGAGAATGTTTTAAAGGTTTGTTTTATTTCAATGACTTCTGAGATAAAATAAATTCCTTCTTCACCAGAGCATCTATTGCCCTGTACTATACCTATACAGTAGCAAAAGATTAAATGAATAAAAAACTTAGAAGTGTGCTAATCTCGTTAACTTAAAACACAAGAGTGCCTGCTATTCCAGCTTTCCAGATCTTAGTAACTACTTTAGTTTTCTTTTCTTAAGTATTTATCAAGAATTTCAAACATATACAAAAATAGAGTAGTGTAAGAAATCTCCATGTACCCATCATGCAGCCTTAATAATCATCAAATGTTGGCCATACCCACAGCCGCAACCACCTGGCCTCTTTTGAATTAATTTAAATCCCAGATATCATAACGTTTTATCCATAAATGTTTCAGTACATGTCTTGGAAAGATGTCTTTCTCCTCAATATTGTCAAATTTCCTAATAGCATTCTAACTTTCAATTGTCTCATAAATGTCATAATTCTTATAACTTATTTTTTTAAATCAATGTTGAAATAAGGTACTTACATTGTATTAACATATAATGTATTATTTGCCCCAGGGGTACAGGCCTGTGAATCATTAGTCTTACACAATTCACAGCACTCACCATAACACATACTCTCCCCGATGTCCATCACTCAGCCACCCCATCCCTCTCACCCCGCTCCCCTCCAGCAAGGGTACTTACCTTGTAATTATTACTTTGTCTTTTATGTTGCTTTATAGTGTTAGGTTCCTTCTCTGTCTCTTTTTTCTTGAAATTTATTCATAAAACAGGTTTTAAAATAAACAATAACTATAGGAAATAAAATTTAAACTTGGTTTTTGTTTTTCAAAAAATCAGCATCTAATTAAAATGGGGGAAGGGGAATCAATGTTTGGTATAAATGTTAATAAATGAGTGTATAGGTGTATAAGATTCAGCATCCTTTTTAGGAATATTTGGCAACAATGTGATCACTCATTTACTCTTGCAGGCATTCATTTATTTCTCTTCCTTCCATCCATCCATCCATCCATCCATCCAACAGCACTCTGAACACTCCAAATGCCAGCACTCCTATAGCCCATAGGGCCTACCAGTAAGACTACTTCCTGCCCTCAACCTGCTTGCTCATTTAAGAGTCAGAACTATAAACAAATACAGTGTGACGGGCTCTCCAGTTATTTCTGCAGCCCAATTACACAACAAAGAAAGAATTGCCTCTTCATGATTGAAGAATCTGTACTTGATTTCTGAATCCCCCAATGATCTGGGTCATGTCTTGAAGATAATTTCCAGCTCAGTACTTCCTAACACAAGAATAACAATACCCTCTTATTACACACCTTCTGTTCTTCAGAAGGCACTGATTCCAGGCCAGTATGCACCTGCATACATGATTGCCTTCATCAATTAACTTCATATTTGTAAGGCCTCTATTGAGACCCAGTTCACTGTGCACCATGTAGAAAGGACCAGCTGCTGCACAAGGTGAGCATGTACAGGCATATACTTGGGCAGTGCATATGTGACCCAGCCATGCAGCAGTAGATATTCCTCTATACTCTTAGACCAGAACGTTGGCTTTACAGTAGTGACTTCTTCACTAAAAAATGAAAGGCCTTTTCTCTCTCTTCAGTCTAGCTGAGAGCTTCATATAATCCTTTTTAATAACCCACAGGAAATTTTGATGCACCCTTGTCAGGTCAGGAAAGTCTTGCAGCCAAGCCCCCTCTCAAACTTGGTAAGACTTCATCTTGCCCAGATTTCTGTGTCACTCCTATCCAGGCAATTTACAGTCAGCTTCTGCTGAAGCGTGCTAATCTATCTCAGTGGATCCAAAGACCTATAGTATACTCTTCCGGAGTTGTTGCCTTCCTTAAACATCCTACGTCACTAATATCCAAGCTGTTCTTTTTAGGAGATGGTGGGAATCTCTAGTAAGTAAATCTGAAATATATGGCTCTGGGAACTGTGTAAAAGAAGCTGAGGCTCAGGTGAAAGATTGGATCCCAGGTGATCCAATAGGGAGGAGCAGATGTGGGCAGTCAGGAGCCAGCATGGAACCTGGAGAAACATGGTGGGCTAGTAAAATAGCTATCCTACAGAGAGCCAGTCTTCCTCTTACACTACACATCCAATTCATTGTAAATCCTGTGGGCTCCTCCTTCAGAATATTTCTAGAATCTGACTGCTTCTCCTCGCTCCCACTGTACGCCACAGCTCCAGCTGTCATCTCTTACCTAGATCAATGCCATGGCCTTCTTACTGGTCTCCTCACTTCCTCACCAGACACCATCCCACCTTTGGACCTTTGCATTTGCAGTTTTTCCTCCCCCTAAAGTTCTTCCCCTAGGTGCCCTTGGTGCTCACACTTCACCTCTTTCAGGTCCTTGTTCAAATGTTACTTTGTTAGTGAAGCCTTCCTCCAACCCCCATTCTTAGAAATATCACACATACTCACATCCAATTCTTCCTATTAACTTCCCTAGCTAATTTTTCTTCACTTCGTTATGGACTGTATTTTTTTCTTTAGCAGTTTGCTTATTTTCTGTTTCCCATCTTCTCTCCAGAAGGCTAGTTAGCTTTATGAAGATGTGAGTTTTGTCTTTTTGTTCACCACTGTATTCTTAGTGCCTAAAAGTACCCGGCACATAGTAGGTGCTTGGTAAACATTGAATGACTCAATGAATCAATCAAAGAATTAAGAAGACTTCTGTGTGACACCAAGTAAGGCATAGCTCTTGTCTATGAGACACTGAAATGCAGTGATACTTTAATGGTGACAGCAAAGGTGTATCTCATACAATTATGAACTGTACTGGGAATGTTAAGTGTGTGGGGAGGTCCTTGGTAAACTGGGACAAGAATTGGCTGAAAATTCTTACTTGTGCTAAGGATGCTCAGAGTAATAAGGAGAAAATGCTGGAGAGGAAGGAGACACAGTTATATACCATTTGCAGTTTTTTTAGGTTTAAACCTGATGACCTGTCTAGACTGAAGTAGTGCTCAGACCTCAGGGCAGCCTCATTGGCAGGACGACCCAGATTTTCTTGTGGGCATGCCCAGGGTCAGCCGGGATGTGTGGACAGCCTGGATGGGCTTATTAGGCAATGCCCCCTTAAATGATTATTTTTCACATATTTATTCAACATTCATTTAGTGAGCATGTGGAAAAAATACTTTTATTAATAAAAATTGCAACCTTTTAATTCAAATTCGATATGAAGTGTTATTTATTTTATTCCTTGATATACCACCATATTTTAACATATTTGGAATTCTTCACATCATAGTTTTCCTACCACTCATAACTAGATAGTGTTAGTCATCTAACTCACTGAAAATGAACTTCACTTACATGGGCATGCTCAAAATATATTTGTTTCCTTTTCTTTTGGACTTCATGTTGACAAAATATTTCCTACTTTTCTCTCTTTAATTTTAACATCTATTTCTTCAAATAAGACACCTTTTTGAGAGACATAATAAAGGATATAAAGCTGAGTGGATGAAATCAGTAATTTGTTCCTAGGGAACCTCGCCAGTGCCTGCTTTATTCAGTTTCTTCTTCAGCTGACGGCCACTTCTGAGTAAGGGATTGTCAGTTGGCCGTTTGTAGGATGTTGGATGCAAGTCTGTGATTCCAAAATCCACAGCAGACATAGGTTGTATGGAGGGGAAGCATCTTCTTTTGGTTTTGAAAAGTACAGTTTTCCAACTGGTACTCAACCAATTAGCAGCTTGCCGTTTTTGTTAAGTTGTGGCATTTAGAAACCTGAATTAGCCAGTTTTGTGTCCAGTCATCTCATGGAGAAAACTGGGGATTCTGAACAGTCCTGTCTCTTTACCCATTCTTCCTGCTGTGGACACTGCTATGCAATATAGACTGGAGTCCAGTACTGTGATTTGTCAGTGTAGAAGAAGGAGCCAGTGGAGGTCCCTCTTCCAGTGTTGAACTTCTTGCAAGTGAAACACTTAACCCTCAAAACAGAAGGCATCAGAATCGTAACTTCTCTCCTCCAAGGAGGTCCTTTGGCCCCCATCCAAGTTTTCCCTGCTCCTTCCCCATGGGTGTTTGATTTTCACAACCATGATGGATGGGAAAACAGGGCCTCTTTCAGGCCAACAAGTGTCCACCTACATTCTTCCCCAGTACGGTATCATGTCGAGAACTAAGAGGGGCTGCTTAAAGGGTATTTCTCCAACAGAGACCTCTGCACCAAGGTGATGTTAAAAAAAAAAAATGACTAAATGACCAAACAAATTTTCTGAGCTGTGAACATGTATGGATTTAATGTTGAAAATTAAAATTACTGAAATTAAAATTAAAATTAATTAAAGTTAAAATTACTGAATTAAACTGTTTATTACTGCATGTTCGTATATCTGGGGTTTTTTTTTTAAAGATTTTATTTATTTATTTGACACAGAAAGAGAGAGATAGCGAAAGAGAGCATGATCAGGGTGGGGAGGGTGTGGGGGGAGAAGGAGAGGCAGGCTCCCCACTGTGCAGGGAGCCCAATGTGAGTCTCAATCCCATGACCCTGGGATCATGACCTGACCCGAAAGCAGACAGTTAAGTGACTGAGCCACCCAGACACCCTTCAACCATCTATTAAGAAAGAATTTTTAACAGAGCAAGAAGAGCGTGAGTTTAGGTATGGCCAGTTGTTGACCATCTTAAATGGGGCAGAAAATCTATTATGCTAATATGCATTTGTAATAGCAGATTTTTTTAATAAATTGTGAATTAAGTGGGTTTTAATTGGGGAGTGTGAGTGATGTCCAGTGTGACTGATCTTATTAAAAAGATAAATCTTTCATGCATGAAGTTTTAATATTTCAACCATGAGATTAGCACTCTTACATTGCAAATCTCATTTAAATTGTTTGCCAAAGGCTTGAATTAAAAACAATTTATGATAATATAAAGTCACCATGGCCAAAAAGCAATGACAGATAACTTTTAGTGAGTTTCAGAATAATTGTTCATTTAACAAAATGGTTTCCAAGTCAAATTTGATATATCTGTGCAGAAAATGCTTAGTGATGTGCTAATTACCTTAGGTGGTTTATTACTTTTAAAAAGTGTTAAAATTAGTTATATCTAGAGAAGGAACTCCAGTTCCTTTGTTGCAATGAATAATGCAAAGGTTTGTTTAAATTCACGCAGTCCTATTTATAAAAGAACACCTGGGTAGCTTTATTTTGAGCTTAGAACAAAACATAAAATTGTTGAGAATGTGATATTTAAATGTACTCATTTACATTCTTAGGCAGATCAGCAGTGGTAAAATAGCCTTGCTGAGAATATAGAAATCTAGATCAATGATGCTGTAACAACCAGTAGCCTTCACTAAGAGGGAAAGAGGAGAGTGTTAAGATCATCAGGATGCAGGTCCTGATCCTGTCTCCCATGTGGGAGGAAAAAGGGCCAGGTCACCCCCTTAGTGAATGCAGAGAGAGAACGGCTGGCAACAGGGACTCTGTTCTTGTCTTTTGCCCTCCTTTTACCCACTCCTGGCTCAGATGTGTCCTGTCCCGCCCCCCCACCCACAATACACATGCACGTACACACACCCCAATAGCTCTGGTGAAATCTCCTCCCAAAATTCTCTTCCCAATTTTTTTGGAGACAAGTGGTTTCATGGGCCATGACCTGCCTCAGAATACCCCATACCCTAAGCTGAACCAGGGGTGGGGGAGCCAGGCAGCTGCCTGGAGCACCAGCCGATAATGGGAATAAATCTGACACATGTCCACACATGGCTCCTCAACCTGCACAATGTAACTTGGTCCTGCTCCCGGGGTGGAAGAGAGGCTCCTCAAATGAAAAGTGGAAACTGAAGGAAAAATATTCACCAGAACATTCCAACCTCTGTTAAATAATTTTTCTATGTACACATGATACTTTCTATATTCAGAGTAGATCACCAAAGTGAAACCAGCTACCCAGTAGCCTCCGATGTCAGCTCTCATCAGAAACTGAATACTGCTGTTTACCAGTACTAAGTACCCACATCCATGTACATTTCAAGTGCCGAACACTACCCTGATATGTGTGATAGAAAGGCCACAGAAGTAAAGGGATGTCCGAATGAGTGAAAATGGTGGGAACTTCAAGGCATATCAATCCTTCATTATGTTCATACTACTTTTACTAATAGAAAATCACTCTTTTGCCTCCTTAACTAAATACATTTTGAACAAATATTGAATAAATACAAGGTGGAAGGAAGATCAAATCACTAGTCAGAAGAGAGGCCCACGGCATAAATCAGAAACGAGGCTGGAAGTAAGGCCGTGATACCTGAGTGACTGACAAAACCACCCATCTTTGCTGGCTCCCACCTACTGTCTTGGTCTCCCGGGCTAGTGGCCATTCTCAAGCCATCTGAGGTCACAGCGATCTGGCCTCCCCCAAACTTTCTCTCCACAACACTTGGACTAGTAACTTCAAGTCCAGGCCTGAGAGAGAGAGTTGCTAAAGGAGGTCATGCTGGCTTGACTACCATCTTTGGCCTGGCAACATCACCCTTTTCCCATAGCACCCTCATTCACGGTTGGGGTACTTCTTCCCATCCTCCAGCAGATGGCCCACCTTTCCCCTACTCCTACAATCTCTCCCACCACCAGCCTTCCTACTTCCTGGAAATATTCATCTTCTCTCCCTATTCAGGCTACCACTTCCCCATGGTGTACACTGAGCAGCTTCATCCTTGGGTTTCATTTTGAACTTCTCTCTACTGTGTCCTTGGAGTGCTATCATGGAAACCCACCATGGAAGTAAGAGTAATGAATTGGCAGTAGCATTGACAGAAAGCCATTTCTTGCTTTCTCAAACACATCCAGCCCTTACAGGGGACAGAACCTCACAGTGCCCCTCTACACGTTTGCCCTCTGTCTGTGTCCCATATGGGCATTGCTCTGCCCAGGATATTATTAGATTCTATCTACCAGAGACAGGAGTTTGAAATCCACATGCAAAGAGTCATGAGTACCCTTCTTGGTCACTGAAGGAGCAATAATTTTTAATATGGTAACAGCAACCACGTTTCTGCCCTTAAAAATCCCCAGAAGTAAACCCCCCTTCTGACAGTCTGCTGCCCTCATTCAAAGCCTCACCAAAATTGAACCTATATACAGATTTGTGCTATACAGTACTTCGATTTATCCCAAGAGACCATAAAAGATTTCAAGATTATATTATAATGGAGGTTGAATAATTTTTAATTAATAAAACCTTTATGGAATAATTTTTAACTAACACTCATGAGAATCAGACACTACTTATAATGATAAATTATCATTTAAAATGCAAAATGTGCAGACATACTAGGGAATAACCACATTAATTACTCACACTACAGCCATTAAAATATTTCCTAGAGATGCTTCACACACTCTCCACCACCTGGGATGCCCTTCTGCTTTCTCCCTGATAATTTAAGTTTATTGTTTCCTTCAAGAGCCAACTTCAGTCTCACTTTGTCCACGAAGCCTTCTCTTTCCAGCACCACTAGCACATAAATGCATACAGGTCACTTTGTGATGAAGTTCTTTTAGGTTTAACACTATCTCTTCTCTTTTGTTTTCTCTGCAGAGCTTACTAATACAGCTCAAACACAAAAGACAAAATACTCCCACAGAGTGCAAGATACCATACCCACAAGAGCTGATGGGCCAATGGGTGAATGACCAAGAAAGCCAATTTATCAGTTCATCAATCAATGCATAAAGCCATAAATTTGGAACCCTGAAAGTCATGCACTGAAGCTTAACTTTACCAAGTAGTATTATCCTTTCCTAAAAGTATAGATTCAGATTGGAAGTAATGAGATAGGAGTCAAGCTGTGTTTGGCCATTTAACCAAACATCAGACAAGTTATTTTACATGTCTCAGAAATCATTTTCCTCACTTTTTAAAAGCACAATACTAAATTAAATGAGAGAATGAACAAGCAAAGATCTCTTGAGTGATGTGTTAGTAATCACCACTATTATTTAAATGAAGAAAAAGGAAATTGGCACAGGAAAAATCTGTGCAGTAAGCTTGGTCTAGAGATTCTGAAGCATGCACTTAGAAATATCACATTTGAGGGCGCCTGGGTGGCTCAGTGGGTTAAAGCCTCTGCCTTCGGCTCAGGTCCTGATCTCAGGGTCCTGGGATCGAGCCCCGCATCAGGCTCTCTGCTTAGCAGGGAGCCTGCTTTCCCCTCTCCCTCTGCCTGCCTCTCTGCCTACCTGTGATCTCTCTCTGTGTCAAATAAAAAAATAAAATCTTTGAAAAAAAAGAAACATAACATTTGAACCAAACAAAGATATCGTTTTTCCTTAATATTCAGCATATTTATATTCTCTAGCTTATTATTTTGTAAGTGATAGCAAAGCTATAAATGGCTTTGGGGATTGTTGCATATCTCACATTATTTCCTTGCTGCAGAGTAACATAATCAAGTGGAAATAGAGAAAATTTTTTGTCAAAGATTTCTTTCTGTAGGCAAGATGCGGCTTTTTTCTAAGTATCTTTTAGCTGTTGACTGTTTTATAACAATTGGTATAAATATAAAAATGGTAAACAATGTTTATTGTTTGCACACAAGTGAGTCTGAATTGGGGGCTTTTACTGCCAGTCATTCACAGTGCAATCTCAAGAATGTAATAGGCAATCAGACAGTGATTTATCTGACCCATTATTGAGAAAGAACCAAGAAAAATCTAAACATCATTTGGCTCACTCATGTGCACATTGCAAATGCAAAACAGTGAATTATCTGAGCCTTTGTCTTGATTTTCTATGCTATAAACATATTTAGTATTTGAAAATTTGTTTTTATTGCTGCCCTTAATTTTTCTTTGTTCAATCATGGAAAGATATACAAGAGGAAAGTAAATGTAATGGAATTTCCTAAAGGAGAGATATCCAAAAGTCAAGGCAGTGGCTGCACTAGAAAATTAATGTTATAGGCTTTCTGGGGGTAAGGTGCATTGCTGCAATGTCATGACCAAATTCCAGCTAGGGTAATTACTACTTCAGTCTATTCTGCCTGCAGGAAATGCCTCCTGTGGTCTGGCCACTGGACTCTGTCAGCGCTGAAACTGTTGGGTGGGTGGTCTGCTAAGCAGCTGTCACGTGGTTACATTTCAAGAGAAGATGAAGCAAGCTTGTGTATCGAGTGGGTTTTAAATCCCAAAACAAAGTCCGAATCATACAGTATGCTTTTAGTTAAATATCTGTGATGAACAATTATGTTATGAAGTTCCTTTGAAAAAGCAGTGCAGTGTTAAACCGTGTAAAAAATAATCCACAAATGGATTACTTTACTAGTTAGTTTAGTAACTAATTAGCAGTTGCTTTTGTGTCTGTCTCACAGCTTCGTAGCCTGGTGAGCAGAATGAACACATCCAAATAATGGCACAAATGAAGTTATGAACTGCATGCAGAGAGAAGTGATACAAAGAAAAAGAGCAGGGTTGATGAGAACACATGGGCTAAGGAGGCGACCAGGGCTGGAGGATCAGAGGAAATCTGAGTTGAGACTGGAGGGTGGGAGGCAGTGGGGCCAAAGCAGGTGGTTGAAGATGGGGGTGGAAAACAGCGGGCGTAAAATCTCCCCAGTGAGAGAACACAGCGTGTTGAAGGAAGCAGAGGAAGGCTCTGGGCACAGAGTGCAGAGGTGAGGTAGGGAGGGAGGCGGGAGCCAACCACCCCAGGCCTTGTAAGGCTGACAGTATTCCTAGAAGGTGTTACCCGAGTTTTAGTAGGAAAGATTACCATTACTAATAATATTAATTTTATAGAATTCAGATAATGCTCCATTCCATTTTCACCATATTTATTACTTTTATTTTTTATTTTTTTTAAAGATTGTATTTATTTATTTGACAGAGAGAGGGATCACAAGTAGGCAGAGAGGCAGGCAGAGAGAGAGGGGGAAGCAGGCTCCCTGCTGAGCAGAGAGCCCGATGCGGGGCTCGATCTCAGGACCCTGAGATCATGACCTGAGCTGAAGGCAGAGGTTTAACCCACTGAGCTCCTATTACTTTTATTTTTTAAATAAAAATAATTAAAGATTGGGCACTACCTTAGGTAATACATCATTTTGTTTTCTTCTGACGCAAACAGGGCAGACATTTTCCTAATTTGGGTACTGAAGGAATATGCTTTCTAACCTGGCTGAGGTTCACAAGTAATATGTGGCAAAGGAATAATTCACACCTTAGCTGGCCTGACTCCAGAACCTTTTTATTGATCTGTCTGCCCACATTTGTTCTCTGCCCCAGAATACTGAAGTAGTGTGTGAAACTATTTGGTCATAGTTTCAAGGAAACATTAGAGTCTCCCTTCAGATCAGTGATGGGTTGTTAATGTGGCAGTTTTAATCTTATGGTTTTCAGTGAGCATAGTTAAGGCCTTAATTGTGTAGTTTTCTAGCCACGCAGAGGGGAAAGGAGGCAACTTTTAGTGTACAGCATCTTATATGAACCTAGAATTGGCCAGAGATACACATATGTCAAATTACCACGATGCACACTTTAAATATCTTAACTATTATCACATATGTCAAATTACCACGATGCACACTTTAAATATCTTACCTATTATCACATATGTCAAATTACCACAACACACACTTTAAATATCTTACCTGCCTAATAAGTATTAGGCAGAAAAATAGATTGGCACACTTTGTAACAAAACTCTGCAATAGCGCTAACTGTAGATTTGGAAAGTCCAACCATAGCTCCGTGCACAGAAGCCAAACTTGATCCTCTCTATAACCGCAAATGATTTGGCCATCTTCATTCTTTGTAGCCCACAGCCAACTGCAAGGCTCATATGGTGAAAGAAAACTGAGCAATAGTCTAAAATAATTGTTTTTTCAAAAAATGGCTATTGTATTTATTTTATTCAAAATTCTTTTTTTTTTTTAAGATTTTTTTAATTATTTGAAAGACAGAACACAAACCAGGGGAGGGACAGAGAGAGAAGGGGATAGACAAGCAGACTCCCCGCTGAGCAGGGAGCCCAACATGGGACTCCATCCCCAGACCCTGAGATCATGACCTGAGCTGAAGCCAGATGCTTAACCAACTGAGCCACCCAAAAACTCTGTCCTTCTAATAGTTCACTTTTTTTTTCAGAGGTCTCTGGATTATTATAAGATTCAGTCAAAAGTCAGTTCCTTTCCAGGGCAAAATGATCTGCTCCTACTTCTGAACTTTCTTCTAAATGAAAGAACCATACTTAGTTATGACAGTGGAGGAACTAAATAAGTAATGTGTTCAGGGTGTTGATATTGAAGCAAAGCCAAGTGGGGGTTTGTTCAAGAGTATTGACTGCTATCACAGATAAAATCTGAAATCTCAGCATTTTGACTCAATGTCTTGCTCTTAAAATTCTAACAGTGGCATGAGGTGGGCATGCCATTCCATGCATCATTCAGAAAATCAGGCTGAAAATCTGCCATCTTCAACATGGGCTTCCCAAGGTTGTCCTGGATGTAATACAGGTGGGGAAAAAGGAAGAAAATGGAGGATCAGGTGGGTTTTTGTGGAACAGGCTTGGGAGTGGGCTTTCTGCCACATTCTGTTAAGCAGAGCTCAATCACCTGGCCACACCTAACTGCAGGGGAGAATGGGACATGTGCTCTAGCTGTGTCCCAGAGGGAAGGGGGACAGGAGAGCAGATATCAGTCTCGGTCGCCAGAAGGATTTAGGAGAATTCTTTCTTTTCTAAAATTTCTATTCAGTCTGGTAACTTGGGATATGAGGAAATATAATCCATGCCTTGACATTGAAGCCAATTTTATGTATCTTTGAAGACTCCTCTTACTCTTTCACCCCTCAAATCCGATGAACATTCCACATGAGAATGAGAATTCCCCAGAATTCTCCCAATTCTCCCTTTGACAACAAGTGTTTTGTTAATAACACATCCTCTCAGATAAAGGTCAGAGTCAACACTACTGCTCTCTATTGTTCAGTTTCCGGTTTCCTCTACTATAAAACAAGTATAATATTTAATTTAACATTTATTAAGCATTTTTAATGTACCATGATTCAAAACTAAAGCAAGCACTGTATTCAGAAAAGACAATGGCAACAATGTCATGTTAACAGCAAATAAAATTGCTTAATATATTTGTGCACACCCACAATGGGGCTGAGCACACATTATGGCATACAATAATTCTTTTTTTTTTT